>VZZY01015302.1:1181622-1377541 GCA_013400335.1 Eurystomus gularis
GCGCTGCCGGTGGGCATCCTGGCGTGCCCTGCGCCGGTCGCGACGTGGAAGCCCCGCTCGGCGACTCGGGTGTGCGGAGGGAGGGCAGCTCCGGCACGGCGGCCGCTCCTCCGCCCAACTCGGTCGCTCCTGCGAACTCGCAGCTTCGCCTGACGGCGTCGTTGCCTCCGGCGCGCTTTGCAGTCAGCTGTCAGCAGCCTCTTCCCCCGTTTGTGGCAGGGAATAGGAGCGTAGCTTGAAACCAAACAACTCTTTCTCGCATCTTTCTTTCCCCCTTTTCTGCCCCAGATCTCTCGGCTGGGTTACGGGCGAATTGCTCTGTTTCCCTGCCCGCCCCACAGCGCGGTCAGCGCTGGAGGGAAGATGGGGGAGCAGAGGAGGTGGGCACAGCACGCCTGCGCTGGGAACACAGAGCTCTTCGAGTCGCAGAACACTGGGACATCCCCTTTCTGAAGGGCTGCGTGCGCCTGGAGCTCATCCCTGCTGGGCAGAAGGGGCTCTGGGTGAATCAGAGAGGCCTAGTAGGAGAAGGAGGAAAGCTGAAGTATGTAACCGGGTGTTGGGAGAGCTGGCTTGGTGCTAGTTTTGCTGCAAGCTCCTTCCGTTCCCCTGGGGAAATGGCTTGCTTCTTTTCTCCTCCAGTTTTCTATTTAAGCCAAAAAGCGAGTGAGTAAATGCTTGGAGACAGGCGCAAGAGGAGCGGGAGCTCAGGCCGCAGGTGGGGTGGGTTAAATTGAGAGCATTAGGAAGTGTTACAGAGGGGACAGTTTATTAAGTGGCCTTGTAGTTACTGTATTTGTAGACATCCTCCCTGTGAGAGCAATGCATGTTTGTATGCACTCTTCCCTTAATTCAAATAATAATATGGCGATCTGTATGTGTATGTTTGTTGTAGTCCTCAGGTTGTTCAACTATCATCACTTTGTGTGACTTGTGAAATGAAAAAGATGTATATTTTTTTGTCAGATATGTGAGTAGAAGTCCACCAAACACAGTATGAGACATGTTTAAAACACTTTTTTTAGTCCAATGAAGTGTGATATTTGTTTACAGGAAAAAAAAATAGTTGTTTTTCCCTATGATATTTTAGTCCAAAAAGCCTTTTCTGAGATAGAGGCAAGGGGGACAACAGTGCCATCACATCTTTCTGCTGTAGGTCATGATGGGCTAAGTCTGTGTGCGCGTTTTGAAAAGCTGTGTAAGTGCAATAGGGAGTAATGGGAATGAGAAAAGACTTCAGTTTGTTTTACACTGGTGACTTTATTCTTATTGGCTAAAGCCAATTAAAATGCCCTATGGTATTTTGATTTATGCAGAGTTGTTCAAAAGCGAGTTGTGGCTACCTAGTGAGGAATGTCACACTTTCTTCTTGTCCCATAAGTTGTAGATGCTCTGATGCTTTCCCAAGTGAGACAAGGAAAAATTATTTTCTCTTATGCAGCAAAAGATGCTTTGGATTCACAAATGTAGAAGTATAAACAAGTTATTTCAATAGGGCTCTATCCGGTAATCTGTTACGTGGTACTTGAAGTAAGGATTTGGGGAGTTAGATGCTGAGCAAGTTGATTTAAAAATATTCAGTGTACATATCTGTTACCCTCCCTTCTCTCCTCCTATTCCTCCCTCCTGTTCCTGCAGTGATCTGGCTCGATGGTTGATATCACAGCACTACAGCTGTATTTGCTGATCTGATGCTCAGCAACTTTGGGGGACCGCCAGGAAAGAAGTGAGGTGGATCTTCCCATTGTGTTGAATACCCTTCTGGCTGAGATCTAGGGACTCAGTCTGTGCTGGTGGAGATTTCTGGTTCCATTCCATGATGTATGAGTGAATACTTTGTGAAACAAAGTTAAAGGAACTTACTGTTCCAACATAATGATAGGTTAATAATCATGGTTGAGAAAGCACTTGTTCAGTGTGCCTTTGGGTCAGTTGCTTGGGACACAGCCACCCATGCAGTCTCTTCTGAGTGCTAAGGTGGTGTGTCCTTATTACAGCTTTTTCTTGAAGGTTTTTTTTGCATAGCAGGGAATATATATTTTATTTTCTTGTAAACTGTGACATAATTGTAAGAGCAGATGAGATTAAATGAATATTTGCTTTTTAATATGCATTTCAAAGGCTAAAGAACAGAAAGAGATATCAGCAAGTTGTGATATGAGCAATGTTCTTTAATGAGATCTGAAAATATAGGCCACTAATAAGTTCAGATAATTTAGAAAATTACAATTATTAATGATAATTAAATTTCTAATCAGTTATGTTGGATATCTGCAGGTCAGACAAGGAGCAGGATAATCTGAAATATTTGGCTATATGGTAAGGATCCTTGTAGGATCTCTGTTTTCAGAGCCTAATGCAGTAATCATGCATTGCTTAGCTCATTGGTGGGTATCCTAATGATATTTAAAAAATAGATTAAAGTTGCTTTAAAGATCACACGTTTGCAGAAGGAGGTGGCTGCAGTGATCCTTGTGGGATCCTTGTGGGAGGGTTAGAAATAGACACTGAAAATTTGAGGAACTGGATCATCTTTGCCAAGTCTCTAGGTTGATTGTAGGTTGGGTTGAAGGGGCAGACCTCTTCTGAGGTTGACCTTCAGAAAAGGATATGAAGAACAAAGTAGGGCAACACATAAATTATTACGTACTGACTTAAAGTTGGCATGGCTGGTAGATATAAAAGGCGATGTAACATTAGAACAAGTGTGAAACGGGGCCTCTGGGTTTTATTCCAGATTCTTACTAACTGGCTGGGTAATTACTCATCTCTCTGGGTCTCCTTCTGCCCATCTGGTAACTTACCTAGCTGCCAAAACTGTTGCAAGGCTTTAACTAAAGGTGAACTGCAAAACAAAGCAGTTGATGTGTGCCCTTTGGTGTTCTTCTGTGATGTGTAGCCATGGCTATGATATCTTCTTCCCCCAGCTCTACAGGCTCACTACATCAAGTATGCCAGCTATTAGAAAAGGTTAGAAATATTTCGCCAGTTATACACATGAGCTGCCTGGTAGTGAATGAAGGGGCAACAGCCACCAAGGTTTAAATTTGGTGTAAAGTTGCCAAACCTTAGGTTGCTCAGGAGCAAGTAGAAGTTGAGGAAGGTTTTATCAATGTAGACTACGCTGGAAGAAGAGGACTTCGATGTGCAAGGTGAGAGAAAGAACTTAGACTTGTGAAGGAAAATGTTTTAGGTCTTTGGGAGACTGTGAGAGAAGGTAATGCTTCTCTGTTCTGTCTTGTCTCCCCCAAAATGTAGGAAAGATTTTCGTGGCCGGGCTGCGCAGTAAAACTGACGTTACGCAATCGGGGAGGATCTGGCAAGGTTTCTTGAAAAATGAAAGGGAGGAAGAGAGCTAGTTTGTAGGGAGCATGAGGGGCGTGTTATTGTCACTTAGCAAGAGGAAAGTGTAGATTCAGCGACTTCCATCTTCAAGCAACAGCTGCGCGGGGCTTTCGGTACAGCCGGAGGGTGTTCTAGTCTCTGGGGTGCGAGTAGTGTGTGTGCATCACCTGGCCACAGCACTGATTACTCCGCGGGGTGTGGAATAGTCTCAGTTTGGATTGAGAGTGCCCTGTTTTTCTTTAGCTAACAATAGGCTAATTATTTTGTTAAACAGCTTTGGCTGAGGTATAATGAAGGATATACTGACTTGCACAAGATAATTGCAGTTATGAATTAAAGATGTCTTTTATCTGATTTGTTTATTTGTGTGGATATGCTCTTACTGTTGTTTATAAGACCAATACTGAACTTGGATTACAAAGGCTTTTGCGATCAATATTTATTTAAAGAAAAAAAAAATCCTGACAAAGTACAGGCTTCTTTATGGTGTGTAGCCAAGCCTTGTTTTCACTGCAATTTTCCTCTGGACAAAGTCATTTATAATTAATTAGGCAAAGAGTGTTTAAAGAGAAACAAATACGCAAGGATAGAGTCAGACGTGTGTGCGCATTGATGGCTGTAAGTGGAAATACTGTCTTAGTAAGTGCAAAGCCTCACATTTACACTGTGGTTGTGTGCAGCTTATATTAAGCCAAGTAGCCTTAATTAGCTCCTTTTATTGGGAGCAATGTGGCCCTAATATGAATTAATAGAGACGGGAAAGATGGTGGGGGATGAGCTCTATGTAGCCTTGTTTTGTGAGATGCCTTCTGTGCCATTTTGCCTAGAATGTACGTCTTTATTTCTAATCACAGTGACTGACTCTGCTGCTGAAATACCTCACTGTGTTGTATTTGGCTATTAGGCTTCTCTAATACTAAACAAAAACAGTTCTGAGTGCAGAGGAACATACAACTGTTTGCCTTTTTCCAGATTTTTCTCTCCAGCAACAAATCATTGTGTGTTTCTCTTTAACTCCCAAACTCAAATCCAAGCGCTTATATGGTTTTTTGTTTTGTTTTGCTTTTCAGATTGTTTCAAGAAAAAATCCAGAGGATGTCCAGGAGGTAACATTTTAAACTTGTGCAAATGTCTTTGTGTATCACACTATGCTTTGAAAGCATCTTTGATGCAATTTAGCAATTACTGTGTGTTTTGTCATTGTAACTGAGCAAATGTTTTTTTGTTTGTTTCCATTTGTCTTTAGCTTGGGTCCTTGAAAACAGTAGCCAGTGTAACATGTTGCAATGCTGTCCTTCCTGAGGAATTGTGACTTGAAACAGTCTTAGGGAGGGAAGTGTCTTTGATGACAAAACTGCTTCGGTAACTTCTCAAGCTCTTTTCTGAGGGCTGGAATTGGCAAATTGATGGTTACTTAACTCCTACTGGTAAAATCAGAGATCACTCCATGATCCAAGTCTTAGGTCTCAGCTGTAGGTACTTTTTTCCTCTTTAACCAATACTTCACTGAAAAGCCTACATCATTACTGTCTATTAGTGAAGAGAGAAAATGGAGGAGTGTAAGAGTAGTTGAGAGAGAGTAGACTGCAAGTCATATATTATGCCTCTCTCTCTGAGGCTTCTTAAGAATTTTCCAGTAATATACTTTGATAAAACTTTGAAATTGCTTACTCTTTGCCTCTTCCAGAAAGGCTCAGAATAAGGGCCTGCTGTATTCTTGTGGCTCTTGAATACCTCAAAAGACTGTCAGGAACCATCATATTAGACATCACAAGCGCTTGGGTTGTGGGGTTTTGTTTTGGTTTTTTTTTTTATTAAAAAACTTCTTTTTCTCTCTTGATTTCTTCTGAACTAATGACTTGACATTGATACTATTATGTACATGCAGAATCTTCCTTCAAAAGCACAACTTTATGGCTTTTCAAACATTGTGTAACATACGCATATGTTCAATTTCTGGTGCAGTCTCTTACTACAGTTGAGGAGAACCTGGATAGTTGATGAAAGAAGAGCCCATAAATGAATTCATTGCATCTCTGTGTGGTCAAACATGAGTTACTGATTAGTGGCTTGGCAGAGGTGAGAATTGGCTAATACACGTGACACCCCTTTATTGCATCCTTCTTTGGAATCTTGAGAATCAGAAAAACATGAGCATTCATGCTTTTTGCATTTTTAAAAATCTCTGTAAGATTAAAATAGCCTATCAGAATCAGAGATGGTCATGGATCTAGTTTTCGAATTGCATTACTGTAGTTTGTAGCTTGATGTTCACCTTTTCCAGGGAGACTCCTGAAATGAACCTATTCATGAGCACATTCTGCCATTACCTTTATCTTCATTTGTGGGAAAAACACTTTATAGCAGCTGTTGATGAGCCATTCATCAGAAAAATATATTGTAAGTGTCTTTCAGCGAGAGTATTGCATGAATATATGTTAAGTAGTTTTGAGAAAATAACAAAACCATATCTTTTAGTCATTGCTTTGATTGCTGCTTTGATCTGTGGCTGTAGGTTAGCCATGCAGGATTCCATAAGTCCTCCAGAAGACTTAAATGTGCTATGAACTTGTTGATGATTGCCCTTTTCCACCTTTCATTGTATCAAATTAATCACTTTGCATGGGATAGCATGTTAGGTGTGGTGTGATTCTGCAATAAGCAAGCATCTGAAAGTACCTAGTTAGGAAAAGGAATATCCTAGATCACCATGAGGGTGAATTGTAGTCAGAAAACCACATACGTTGGGAGCTTTTCCGTTATACTGCCTTTCTGTGATAGAACAAGAATTGTGGGCAACCTTTGAAAGAAAAAATAATATGCTTCTAACCTGTTCCCACTGAAAAGTAACTTACCTCAGTTTTCCAGAATGCTCAATTAGAAATTCAGTAGACAAAATTCTGTGCACACAACCACCCTGTTGCTTTAAGGTCTATCTCATGCAGCCCCCACCCTACACCCCTATAGAATCACTTAGCTGTGCCTGCCTACTCATTCAGAAGTCTCTTTTAATGTTGCTGCTGTGATATTAATACATACATCACATATGTACAACTGTACGTAAAGCTGTGTACTGTGATCTCAACTCTACTCGCCGGTTTTCTGTCACCTTTTAACTGCCCTTTGGGATAAAAGCCTTTAATACAGCATCTTTCCTGCTGCAGCTGATTACACTTTAGGATAACCTCAACTGTTGTTGCTGGGACAGGGAGGAAGATAACCTTCTAAGGGCTTTCTTCTCACAAGGATGAAAGACGTTAGTTGTGTGTAGAGGAGTTAGTAGATCCAGAAAGGCTGGCGGACTTAACTTTCATTTCCTTGCTTCCGGGGATCGGTGGTGGCAATGTGGTGTGTGAGGCAATTTTAGCTAGGGTAGTCCTGTAGGGTTTTTTTTGTTTGTTTGTTTTTTCTCTTGCTCATTCATGGAGGAGAAAGTGTTGCTCATTGTGGAACAGATGAGTTGCATGAGTTAATAGAGATCTGCTGGCTCTAGCCATGACAAGTACCTTATTGCATTACAAGTCTAACATATGTTTTACGATATACTTGCTGTGCTTCGTTGGGCCTCAAAGTACAATGTGTCCTTCCTCCAAATCTGATTTCTAATGAGTATGTTAGAGTGGGAACTTTGCTAACTTTCCTGAGCCACATGCACGCAAAGGCATGATTTCCATGAGCTTGTGAGAGGTTTTAGGATGACCTTGACTGGTTCTACTATGCAAGCTACTTATGGATATTTATTTTTTTCCTCTTGGCTATTGGGAGATCACTTGCAGCAGGAAAAAATGACAGTTTTTTTAGTGGAATGGAATTTCATGCTCTTACTTCCTGGCAGCTTTTCATGTTGTCTCCAGGTACTGACAGTACAGTAACTTAATGTTTCAAGACTTCACCATCTTAATAATTTTTATGTTCTATATGCACACTGCTCAAGAAGTGTGAGTGTCATCCCTCTTCTGGATATTGGATTAGATGGAAGTATGACATGGAAAAATTGCTGTTTCTATAACAAAGTGACTAGTTGGCCTTGTGGAGAGATTCTGATTTTTCTTCCCTTGTCTGTTAAACTCCGCCAAGTACTAGCTGTAATTGAGTCCTGGAAATGTGTGCACAATAGGTGGGGCTGAACCAGGACTGCTAGTTTCAGCATAGCTAAGTTTATAAAGTGGATAGAGTGTTGCCCTATTAAAGCTTTGCATATCTGCAGTTCTGTTACCTTATATTTGCATTGTTCTGTAGGTAGGACTCGCATCTGCTGAAACTTAGAAGGCTTCTGACCTTGGTGTTAAAAAAAAAACCCAACCAACCAAAAAAAATACAACCCCAAAACAACAACAAAAAGAACCCCTCCAAAACCCCAGCAAAACAACAGCAACAATAATTAAACCTCTAGAGCTAAGAAAAAGGTTTAATTTTAAATTTGATTTGCTTGGAAAAAGGAATTTTTCATTTATGATTGCTTATGAGAAGGCAGCCTGTTAAATCAATCAGAAATACTTGGAATCTTTTAAGTTGTGGTTAGTTGTATTAAGCTAATTGAGACATTTGGCTGATGGGACACTGGAATGAACTGCTGAATGTATTGCAATCCTCCAATCTTTTCTTTTTAAAACCTGTTCTACTTTAATCACTTTACATTAGTGTCTAGGTTTATTGTGATGGCTTAGTGAGTCTCACCAAAAATGGGGCCAAGGTATAAAATGCCTATGTTCATGTTTTCATTCTGATAGCAAACCTGTTAGCAGTCAAGTGTAAATTTTGTTGTGCAGTTCTTTCCCTGGCCTGATTTTCCTATTGGGTTCTTCTGCTTCCTTGCATGGAAAGAATAAAAAGAATGGGATGGGAGAAGCGTAAGGTAGATACCTGGCTGGGAGGTGACTACTGCTTTCTGGAAAGGATGGATCAGGAAATATTGAAGTAATCAGCCAATGCTGTCTTTGCATTCCTAAAGTTGAAGATTTTGTCTAGGTTACAGAAGGAACGTATTCAGTTTTGGGTAAAAAGTAATAAACCATTTAAAATGTGGGCTTGCATTTACACCTGATCAGCATTTTACAGAAATTATGAGCTGGTTTTTAGTGCTGGGGGCTTAATGTGCTGTCCTTAAGAACCTCTTCCTTGCACTGATTTCTCTTCCCTCATTTTATCTTCTGCTGTTGTCTCTTCCCTGTACCTGCAGCTGTGCCAAGCACAGCGTGCTATTGAGTGCTGGGTAGTGCAACACTACTATTCGGCATTTGTTCTTCTCTTACTGGTGTGGCTCTGGATCTCAGCGTGACTGAAACACTGCTGCCTTTACCCTCTCTGTTTCTGTCAGCTTTTACTTAGGTTTTGGTTTTGTTTTTTTTTTTTTTTTTTTTTTGTTATGCACTGTACTCTTGTTAGCCAAAATGGGGGTTTTATGGTTGCTACAGCTGGCAGTTGAGAACGTAGATTTTTGTTAAATGTATTTGCTGAAAGTAGTGGTCTGGTTTGCTTGAAAAAATGTGTTTGTGGTGTGATGCAATGTGAACACTGAACCTCACTAATACTCCTCTCCCCTTTCTCTGCTTCAGATAGTCGTTTGGAAGAGATACAGTGACTTTAAGAAACTACACAAAGATCTCTGGCAAATTCATAAAAACCTATGCAGACATACAGAACTCTTTCCACCTTTTGCCAAAGCGATAGTATTTGGTAAGCATAATTTGGTCCTGACTTGCTGAAATTCTTTGATAACTCACTATCTGTAAATACATCGTGTTTTGCAGCTGTGTGGAACTCTTCTCTGTGTGCTTTTACTACTTGATGTTTTGGTTTATTTTGTCTTAGCTGTAGGTATGCTGGTATCATAGCTTGGTACTTTATTTTTGATGGGGTAGTTATGTTCTTGCTTCCACATTGGAGATATTAGCTCATGTATTTATTGATGTATATGTTCTGTATCTTTACAACGTACATTCCCTGTTTTCAGGAGCATAAAGTCTACATTAGCTTTGTGAACAGCACTTGAGCTGGACAAAGATTTTAATATATGATGATGAGTGATTGATTTTTAGTGATGAGTTATAGTATTATCAAGTGGTTGTTACAGAAGAGAATTTTTTATTTTGGGAATTTGTTTGTGATTATCCATTTTATCTAGCTAGGCATTTAAGATCAGTTTTACATACAGCGGTTGGCAATTTCACCAAAACATCCCCTGCGAGGATTGTGACTCTACATGAGAAACACGTGGCAAAAAGTAACTAGCTCTTAAAAGCCAAAGGTCTTAACCCTGATGTAGATGTCATAATGAATGAGCTATGAGTGGACTTCCAGCGAAGTGGTGACTCCATCTACCACAACGTTTTTCATCAGTGTGCTCAGCACAAAGTGTTGCTGTTTGTTTGTTTTTTTGGCGTGCATATACCAGATGATACCCAGTTGGTTTTCAAGTGTTTTTCAGCATTTTCTAATATGTCCATCACGCTTGGTGTCTTTTTTGTATCAATCTACCATGTGCTTTGTGAGCATTTCTAAGGTGTTGCTAGCTGTCTGGAGTGGGTTTGGTGCTTTTTGGTCTGCAGCTACCACACGCTTTTGAGCTCTTTTCCCAAGCATTTTAACAGGTTTTTTTAGATGTCCAACAAGTGTTTGCTCTTTGCATGCATTTACCACGTACTCTTTTTTGATTTGGTTTTGGATGAGCTTTTTGCTTTCTGAAGTGCTCATGGGGTACCTATGGCATTTTCATGGCATTTGCAAGTAGTTCTAGTGTATTTTTTTATTTTTCAAGCATCCAGGCTTTATTTGTGCTATTTTCTGCTATGCATCTAGTGTGATGTTTGGCATTTTTTGCCAAAATTTCTGATGTGCATTTTGGGGCATTTTAAAATATGTTTTTTGATTCCTAAGGCATGGCTGTGGTGGGGTTTTCTGTGTCCAGGATTTCCTTGGTGTGTTTTTTGTGTACGTGTACCATGCAATTTTCTGAGTATTTTTAAGTGTCCAGCATCTTTGGCCTGTTTTGCCGTGCATTTACCACTTATTTTTTAGTGTTTCTAAGGCATTTCTGTAGCATTGCTGACAGTCCAAAATGTGTCTGGTGTTTTTGGTTTGCATCTACCTTGTGCTCTTTTTTGGTGTGGTTTCTGGCAGGCTTTTCAGTTGTTAAGGTATTTTTGGAGTTACTAAGGTGTTTCTATGGTGTTTTCAAGTTTTTTTGAATGTGGGGTTGTTGGTTTTGTTTTCTTTTCATTTAGCCTGTGAGGTGTGGTGGGTTTTGAAATTTTTTTCATATGTATCTTGCATCCAGCATGTTTGGCTTGTTTTGGCAAACACGCTTACTTTCTTGGCAAGGTTTTTGCTGTGAATTCTGTGCTTTATTTCACATGGATTTTGGTTCCTAAGGTGTTGCCGCTGTGTGTGGGGTGTTTTTTTTTTGTGTCCAGCATTTCTTAGGTGTAGCTTTTCTTCATATGGTTGTAGCATGATTTTCAGCAAGTGTTTAAGCGTTTTTCAGTATTTTTTTTAACATTTCCAGCACGTTTGGCCTTTTTCTTGGCATGCCATCTACCTTGTGCTTTGTGAGTGTTTCTGAAGCGTTATTAACCATGTGGAAGGGGCTTAATGCCACTTTTTAGTGGTGTTTTTTTCTCGTGTCAGATGTGTTTGGCATTTTTTGGCATAGATCTGCCACATGCTCTTTTTTGATGTGCTTTTTGGTGGGCTTTTTGGTTTCTAAGGTGATTTGTTGCAGCTTTTCAGTTTGTGAGGTGTTTCTGAGGTTACTAAGGCTTTTCCATGGAAAAAAGTTGCTTTCGTGGGTTTTTGTATGTTTTCTTTTTGTTAAGTATCCTGCCTGTGTTTATGGATTTTTGTAGGGATCTTGCATGACGTTTAGCATCCAGAATGTTTGGAGGTTTTTCTCCTGCATCCACCATGTACTCTCTTTTTTGGCAAGGTTTCTGATGTGGATTTGGGGCATTTTTAGGTGTGGGTTTGGTTCCTAGGACATTGCTGTGATGTTATTTCTGTCCAGGATTTATTTGGTGTTGTGTTTTTGCGTGTATATACTGCATGGTTTTCGGTGGGTTTTGTGGAAGTTAGTCAGTGGGGGATTTTTTTGTCTAGTGTATTTGGTGGGGATTTGGCATGTGTCTGCTATGTGCAATTATTGGGTGTTGAAAAGTGTTTAAGCTGCTCACATATTTGGCTTTTTCTTTTTTTTTTTTTTTTTTGCATGAGTCTACCATGTGGTCTTCTTTGCTGTGGTTTTTGGCAGGCTTTTCAGTTTCCGAGGTGTTTTTGGGCTGGCTTTACAGTGTCTAAGGTGCTTTGGGGTTATGAAGGCATTTCCATGTTTTAGTGTGGTATTGGCTTTTTTGGTGTGCTTTCTTTTTATTTTGCTTTCTTATAGCATCCAGTCTGTTTTTGTTTTTTGTATGCACCTTACATGGTATTTAGCATCTAGCCTGTTTGGCGTTTTTCTTTTCATGCATTTACCATGTGCACTTTTTCTGGCAAGGTTGCTGGTGTGGATTTCGCATGGGGTTTTTTGGTGTGGATTTTGCTTCCTAAGCATTGTCGTGGCATGTTTAGCACTGCTACTGCAGTGTTTTGAGCGTCCAGCATGTTTGGTGGGTTTTGACATGCATCTCCCATGTGCTCTTTTTTTTTTTTTTCCCTAGGGATTTTGCGTATTTTTAAATCTTTTGTTTGTTTGTTTCTGAGGTGGTGTTGTTGTGTTGTTGTGTTGTTTTCTAGGACCATAGTGTTTCTAACATCTTTTGGTGGGTTTTTAAACATACAGCATGCTTATGGCATTTTTTTTAGGTGTGCATCTATGACATGCTTTTAAATATTTTTTAGCATCCAGCATGGGTTTGGCTTGCTGCTTTTTTTTTTTTTCTTTGCATCCAACTACCACAGGCTTTTTTGTGTTTTTTCCGTATTGCTTCAGCATTTTTAGCGTTCAGCATGTTTGACCTTTTTTGGCACGCACTACATGTGTGCCTTTGTGTGTGTTTGCACATCTTCCATGTGTTGTGCCTGTTTTCTACATTTATTGCCATGGGTGTTTTTGCAAGTTTTTTCCATGTGTTGTGCATGCTTTTAGCATCCAGGTGGTGTCTGGAGTGTTTTGGCATGCATCTGGCACTGTTTTTTACAGGTTTTGTGTGTAGCATTTTTAGCAACATTGGGCATGCATCTAGTGCATATTTTTTCATGTATTTCCTGTGTTGCACATAAGGATGTTTTAGCATCCAGTGTTTGTTGCGCATTTTTTGACATACATCTGTTGCATGCTTTTACATGTTTTGTTTTTTTTTTAACCCTGTGCCATGGTTTTAGCATGTCTTAGCATCCAGTATGCTTCTGGGGTTTTTGGCATGCATTGATTACATGCTATACATGGAAAAACATGCAAAGAACGTTTTTAGCATTTTTGCATATGTTTAGCATAAGCTTTTTTGCACTTTTTTGCAGCCTAGCATTTTTTTCTATGTTTTCCTGCATTTGTAGTTTTTTGTTGTGTGTTGTTTTTTCTGGAGGAGGAGGGTTCATTTGTGTTTTGGGGTTTTTTGTTTTTTTTGTTTTGATTGTTGGGTTGATTTTTTTTTTTGTATTGTGCTTTTTTTGAGTGTGATGCTTTTCGGCATAGTTGTTGGGGTTTGTTTTGGTTTGGTTTTTGTTTACTCTTACTTTGGGATAGCGAAGCTTGTCAGTTTGGAAAGTGCCAAAATTGACCTTGTTTAGTCAGCCCTTTTCCCACCACTTTGTGTGACAGCACTGTAATACTGCCTGTGGTTATGGTTCTGTAGTGGTATTTGCTTGCCGTCCTTTGCCAGGAGTGCCGGAGAAACTGCAGGAAGCTCCCCTGGAAGCAAAACCTCAGCCTGGAAAGCACAAATTTTCCATTTGATGTTTTAGGACCAGCTATTGCTACAGACTTGTAGTTTTTGCTACTTTGTGTTCATTTTTGATGACTGCTGCTGTAGGCGTGGCACTGAGATGCTTGAAAGAATATGCGAAGGTAGAGAACTTTGAACAAGTTGAAGTTAGCTGATAACCCAAGTCCCATCTGCCCCTACAGCTTTGGGGGAGCTTCTGACTTAACCCCTTGTTGTGTGGGCCAGCGACTTGTAACACAAAGAAGCTGAACTCTGATGCAGATTTCACAGTTCTTTGTGCAGAGCTGGGTAAAATTCCTAGTTTAAATTGTCTTTCATGTCAGCTAAATTGTACCCAACTTCTATGTGATTTTATTTTTGCTTATTCATGAAGCTGGAAGTGGGGTAATTTTCAGTGCCATGTCAGGACTTGTGTGCTGATGGTTAAATAGAGAATGTGGTATTAGTTTCATCCTGAGATGGTTTTATATCTGATTTACAGAGTAGAGTGCTCACTGGGCAAATTATTTACAAAGTTAGTATTGGCAAAGCGTAGTTTAATTTTGGGTAGAAGCTATGGTAGCTGTCATAGGGCAGAAAAGAAAAGAAAATCAAGGTGGAAAAAAGCATGAACTTCTAATATCTTAAATAATTTTAAATTGCCAGGAATGGAAATTATCTGTTTTTACACTAGCTCTGTAAGCAAGGGAAGAATTGAGTGAAATCTCTTCTGAAAGACATCTTTCTTCTATTGTATTAGGTGAACAAAAGTGACCGCAACATACATTGTAAGAGAAGGAAATCTACAGAACTATTCAGTGTAGTTATTTACAAAAAAACCTCTTTGAAATTAAAACTAAACCAAAACAAAACCCATTGCCTTTGGATGAAGCTAAGCCACAGAAGAATACAGGAAAGAGGAAGTAATAACAAATTTTAAGTGATTGATATGTAGCTGAAAGGAACAGTAATGTCTCACTCTTCAGGATTATTTTTCTATTTAAAGCATGAAGTTTTACTGTTTATAGTTCCATCTCACTTCTACACCTAATAATGGCTGTGTGGTTTATTTTAATTTAAAGCATTTATCTTCAGATCAGTCCTCACATTTTTTGTACTAGGGGAAAATGTAATCTTACTAGATTTTGAGATTTTGACAGACTTGTGTTCAGTCTCATTCAGTTAGTGGTGAGCTGCAAGGTCCATCTCTATTAAAATCTTTTGTTTTCAAGCTACTTTAATGGAGCATTCCTGCAGTGTTTCTTCCCTCTGGTGATGGTTCCACTTGTTGCAGCTTTTAAAGTAGTTACTAATTGGCATTGCCAGTAGTTGCTGTTGACTTGTTGATTTTTGTTTCTTTTTTTTTTTTTTAATATGTGTGCTTTAAGTAATGTATAGATACTGTTTTGCGGAGAGTACGCTTTGCAAAATAAGCATTGGTGGTTCTGACAGTGGAACTTCTTTGTGGTAGAAGTATTAAACCTGAGCAGAATCTCCAGTTCAGCATTTAGAGTTTCAGGAGATGGTGTGGAGAATTTTTTTTTTAATTTTTTTTTTTTAAAAAAGGGTCACATGTGCTTCCGTATTTCATGTAACCAACGACTTGTCACATCTGCAGAACTGAACTGCATTGCATGTTTTATGCTACAGCTTTTGGTAATTATCGTGTGCAAGTACATGTATTTTTATGCTGTTACAATAGAGCTGCTTGCATCAAAGCATGAAACTCGTTATGGGTGGGGAAAAAAATCATCTGACTTTTTCTGTACTGCACTTGCACCTTTTCCACCCATGTTACGGAGAAAATATAATGAACTTGAACATGGGAATCTAAAATGTCCTAGCAGATCCAGCTGTTAAAACATCTCTGAATTGTTATGCAGCGATTATGAGATCTACCTCTGGGAAGTGATTACTTTCCTACCCTAATATGCATCAATATAATTTCTTCACTATTTTCAAACTATGTTTTTTGTTAGATGCTTTAAATGTTCCCATATCTTGGCTATATATGGCATTTTGCCTAAATACTGGTAAATCTGGACATAGTATGTCTTCTACTGACTGCAGAAATGTACTCATATATCTCTTCCCCCTTACAAAAAAAGAAACCAAAAAACCCCAGGTATTTGTTAACTTGCCAGCAATGAGTAGGAAAGATGATTCACATTATAAAGCCCAGATAAGGATACTTTTTGGATTTGAAAATACCAAATGAAATAGTGCATTTAAGAATTGGGTGTCACAAACAGTTGGAAGTCTTGCAAGAAACTAACTGAAACATGAACACAAACCTTGCTAGGTGTTCTGTTGTTCAGATCTGATCCACAAAACGAATTGTGGATTCTCTTTATAGGAATTTATGTTTGGTTTCCATGTATATAAGAAATTCTGAATTAATCGTTGCTGGAGGAATAGCAGAACTATGCTAATGCATTGTACGCTAAGGTTGTAGTTGACTTCTCTTAAAACCCTGGAAGTTTCCATGTGTCTGAGAGATGTAAAGACTTGTGGAAATAACACTGATTTAGATGTAGGAAGACTTTCCGATAGAAATGTTCGAAGAGTCAGCTGAACATCTGATTGAGAAGGGTGATAATGAAAGTGTTGAGCAATACAAGATTGCTTGAAAGTGTGGAAAAAAAGGAGAGGAGGAAGGCGTTAGGAGGGATTGGCTGGAAATGAAACTGCCAGAAAGATGCCAGATAGTTTGTGAACAAACCCATGCTGAATTATGTTCTTCCTTCCCCCCAAATCCTCTTGTTCTGTAAGGAGTTGTCCTGATAGTGTATCGTGATGCTGATGAGCTGGAAAATGTGACAGTGACTAATGTTTCAAGAGCTCTGTCCAAACATGCACTTTTATTTTTTTTAGCTCAGCTTCCTAAAAAAATAAGGCTTATGTAATTGTGCTGTCAGAAATTCAAACCTCTTACTCATGTGGCTAAAATCAGCTAAATTTGAGAGGGAAGGCAGTTGTAGATGTAATTATATTTCTGCAAAGTCTGTGAAATGGCAGCTGAGTAAGAAGAGTGTGTGCTGTGGTGCTGCCAAGGGCCAGGCAGGCTCAGCTCATACCTGGGAGTTTGCAGCTACCTGGAGAATCAGTGAACACGTTACTGGTCAGCCTGGCCACACTGGTCCTGACAGGTCCTATCTGGTGCCCACTGGAAGTACTGAGAAGATATGGATGAGGAAAATTAGTTTTTGTTGGGTTTGATGATGAAGCAGAACAGGGAAAGATCTCGGAAACTAGGAAAAATATCATGCAGAATTACTTTCTTGCAAAAGTTACCTGTTTCTGGCCTTGTTAGGTGTTTACTTCTTTGTGATTCTTTTTCTGTGGCACGTAACAGTGTTCGTGTTATTTTGTAGATTCATTTAACTGGCCCATGCTGCTGCGCTTTACTGAGGGAAGTTGTTTTGTCATGATGCCCTATTTTGTGTGGATTGAAGCAAAAGCCCAAAGGCACCCCCAGTGTTGCTCTGAAGACATAGGAAGCTTGATGAGCAGTTTAATAGAGGCTGATTTCAGCATCGCCACGCAACGTGGTAGCATTGCCTTTCCCTTCTTTCTGCTTGCTTGTTGCTTGCTCTTTTGTACGGCTGCTAAAGTTTGCACAGCTGAAGCGGCAGGGTGAACAAGTCACGGAACCGATCCAGCTGAAAATTAGCCCAACAATGTCTTTCCTTCCCTTTCATAGAAAAATAACCCCCAAAAGCTTTGTTTGTGATCTTGTGAGTATATGCGTGTCTTTCTAGTTTTATTTTCTTTTTTCTGGTACCACATGGGCAGGAGCTATTTACTTGAAGAATTTCTGGAAAGACTCCTGCTTTGATACTTTCTTCTGGGATTATTTTTTTGCTTGCTCTGAGTATAAATGAATTTTGCTTCTGTGTTCAATGTTTCTTTTGTCCTCTTCAAAGGTTAATGCCACAGAGCTGTCACAGGTGGTTCTTATTTTTCTGGTCATGCTGTTATAGCAATACTGTTTCTTGAACTTGTCTTCCCCATCCTTTTTTTCCATCTGTATAGCTGTTCCAGTATCTGTTCTATTCTCCCCCAATTATTACTGTTAACCTCTGCCCTTGTCCTTTTGTAAACTTGTAACTATTTCAACAACAAAGTGGTGTTGACATGAAAAGCTAAAATAAGTTGTGTGCACTTATGAAGAATGTGAATTTAAGGTAGCAACCCAAGGTTTTTTTCCTGAGAAGGAAATCTCTTCAGGTGAACTGTGGGATTGTTTTTTAAATACATTTTTTCCTAATTGGAATGTCTTGGGTGCTGGGTAGGGAAAAGAGAAGGATCATACATTTTAGTAAATGAGCTGCTTCCCAGCTCTGCTTACTTCTTGAATCCAGGAGGAGATGAGACCCTGTCTGTATGGAGCTACTTCAGAGGAAAGATTCAGTGCAGGGCTTCACCATCTCCCCTACATCTTGTCTCCTCCATAAATGGCACCTTGGAACTGATGATCTGTTTGGGGGCTTTTAGCAATACTTTGTTTACTATCTGCTCGAATTGTGTGTTGTTCTTGAGATTATGTGAAGATTGCTCAGCTCCTTACAGGATTTGGGCTGTAATCAAGGCTGACACTGACTGGCATATTGTCAAATTGTGCATGTATCATTTATTGTTGGATAACACTGGACATCCGTTAGTGTCTCTTGGCTAATCAAGAGTGTTGCCTCACATATTCTTACGATGAGAGGGCGAAGGATTCTTGTTGTAGCTGCCAGCTTTTATCATCCGAGTGGATTGCAGAAGACGGGACTCTAGGGACAATTGAGAATAGGAAGTTTGAAGATTTGCTATGTTCTCCTGAAGCATTGGAATGACTTTCATAGACTCAGGGCATTGTCTCCAAAAGGTTGCTTTTGTCTTGTTGTTTGGTTTGTTTTCTTTTTTCTTTTCTTTTTTTTTTTTGGTAGTTATTATTGCAAAATAAATGTGTAGTTATTTCTAAAACTGTCAATCTATGTGTCTGTTCCAGGGCGGTTTGATGAAACTGTGATTGAAGAAAGAAGGCAATGTGCTGAAGATCTGTTGCAGTTTTCTGCCAATATCCCTGCTCTCTATAACAGCAAACAGCTTGAAGAGTTTTTTAAGGTTTGTTAGTATTTGCAGAAGTATTTGCTTCTTACCGATATGAATAAAATATGGTGCTGATTCTGCTTTGCTTTATAAACTATGGGATGACAGGAGCTGGTCTGACATGCTTTGTGAAGCGACTGGGAGTTTTCCATTCACTCTAGAAACTGGATTTAAAAAAACCACCGTGCCACACCTTTACAAAGTGGAAGGTTTTACAGGAACTTCAGGTGAAGGGATTTGGAGTTTTTGTTTATTGAATGATGAGCAAAACCCATGATGTTAAATCCAGATGTTTAGTGGGGAAGTAATAAAAATATTGTCACTGTTTTTGTATTTTATGTAGGTGTTTTGAGTTTCAAACCAAAAGAAGGAAGACTGTCTAGGCTGTTTTCTTATGGCCTGTTATGGATTCAGGTCTGTGACAAAAAATTTAGCATATAGCTCGTCAAATGTGCGGCTTGTACAGTGTTGGGAGAACCGAAACATATTTTAGGACAATACATTGATCTGGACTTCCTCTTTGTTACATCTAAAGCAGTTTGTTTTCAATAGTTGCTTCAAATCTCTTTACTTTCAGCAGCTTAGTCCAACATTCTGCAAACACATAAGCATAAATTCACATGGAAAAATGGTAGTTAACTCCTTGGAATTAAGGAAATGCTCATCTGGCTGAGGTGAGACTTAAGTGTATTAATATGTTAAGTATATTTAAATGATACACATGCAAAAGCAAAGTTAGAGCAAAGCTTAAAAGTCTTGTTTTCATAATGCAGTTATTGCATAGTTCTTTAAAATACTTAATCAGTTTCTTTAAGCTTTGACGGTAACAATGAATGAGAGACTGAGTTAGAATATTTTAATTTTCAGTTTATTTGCATTTGTACTTCTTCAGTTCTTTGGAAATACCTCTGTGTTTCTGGGGTATTTATTCAGAGCTCTCTTTCCCTCCTTTGCTTAACAGAAGTATTACTTTTAGCCTTTCAATGGACCTTTTCTGGCTTTTCAAGGGAGTGAATAAAACTAGAAAGACATTAAATTTTATAAGAGCAAATACGTCTGTCAGGGGAGTTAGGCAAGAGTAATCATTTAGGATCATTTGTTAGCTGATGCTGTGCCGTGTTTTCCTGTAAGAAAGCCTTAGGTTTTGACCAGTCACCAGCTCAGCCGGTGTCCTTTAGCTCTGCTCATGGGTGGTTTTGTTCCTTTTCAGATTTTTGTGCAAATAGCCATGGAGA
This sequence comes from Eurystomus gularis, assembly GCA_013400335.1. Taxonomy (NCBI): domain Eukaryota; kingdom Metazoa; phylum Chordata; class Aves; order Coraciiformes; family Coraciidae; genus Eurystomus; species Eurystomus gularis. The sequence goes on from VZZY01015302.1 coordinate 1,201,154, forward strand.
GATAGGCTTGGACAATGAAGTCTTGGAAAAAACTGAAGGCAGTGCTGTGTGTATTTATGTTCTTATAGACTCCAGAAAACTGGGCTGGCTAGTGTGAAAATGGCTAGTTCAAGACAGGTTAGCAGTGCCCATTTGTAACAGTGCCTTGGATATGGTGCAGTTTCTATTAACTTGCATGGAAAGTGTGTGCCTGAGATGCAAAGCAGAAGTTAAAAAAAAACCCCAAACGAACAGTTTAGGTGGTTTCTAGCACAATTAATTGCTCCTGTTGTTACTTCTCTTACCTTTGATTCCCTTCAGGTTTTGGAAGGAATAATGTGCTCCTTATATGCTGGGATGGCCTTGTCTTCCCTGTTTGTCCACTCCTGACTATGATTGAACTCAAGATAGTGGGTCATGGGTGGGACATTAGTCTGACAGACAAACACGCCTGCATGAGGGACCTGCTGAGCTTGGGAACACCACTGAAGGGCACAGACCGTGTGTATGGCAAGAGAGCGGGAGTGTTGTTATCTCCCTGTTAAACTCCAGGGTTTGCAGGCAGAGCTGCTGCAGTCTGTATGGTTCACGACTCTGAAGCTTCATAGGCTGTTTAGATACCTAGACAGTCTGTGGCAACCAAACGTAGCCTAACCAAAAGCCCTTGTTTAGTTTTGCAGCCTTATGTAATTTAATTAAATACATTAATTCCAAAGTAATGGTACACTCACTGGTTGGGAAATCTAATTTTGACTATCGCTTCTATATAATGAGACTTTCCATAGAGCACAGCAGCTAAATAATTCCTTTTCTTCTTTCTTTTCAGGGTGGAGAAGTGCATGATGGATCTGAACTGATTGGTCCTGTTGAGCCTCTGTCCGACTCTCTGACTGACAACCTGTCTGATTGCAGCTCTGAAGGTTTGCTTTTCTCATGTAACCTTATAGCATGATCTTTTTTAAAGCAGTCATAAACCACAAGTGCCAGGTTTGTAGGAGCACTGGCATCCCGTTTCTGTCTGCTTGGTATGGCAGAAATGCCAGAACTGGGATTAACAAACGAGAAGTTGGGCTCAGCAGAGCTCTGTCTGCACTGCTGGAAGTTTGATTCTAACAGGAAGTTTTCTGGGAGTTTGTCTCATCCATTCTAGAAGTCCTAGAATATTGCTCAAGAAGAACTGCTTTTGGTCCTGACTGAACTGAACCCCGTGGTTTAAATATGCATAATCCTGCCCACTTCCAAAAGGCTGGGCAAGCGGTGTGGCAGTGTTCGCCACTAATCATGACGCAATTCTCAAGCTGTAAAAATTTGCAGAGAACTTAAGAACCATGTTGACGTTGATCAATAAATAGAAACATACTGTCTGAATTTGCCTAGAGCATGAAAAATAGGTCTAAGATTTGAACTGCTCACTCATTTTAGAGTTCTCATTCAGCTGTTCATGCTCTGGGTGTCACCATGCTTTTAGTGTTTGGTAAAATCCAGAAGAGAGTTTGTATTGTATTTTAAAAGTTTATCTTCTGAATTGAGCATATGGGAGCAGTGAATGTTAAAGCCTACTGTGAGGCTCGGGGAGATAAGTTAAGTCTCCTAAGAAAAAATGCTGGCAGTTTTTTTTTGCCCAAAAGAGCTCCCTATACTTGAAAGTCTGAGAGGTTGTGTATTAGAGCCAGTATGTGCTACGTTCAATCGAAACTGGAAATCCCTTTCTTAACTTGCCCATGTTTTGTGGTTGTGCTGTGCCGGTGTGTCTCTTCTCCTATGATTGCATTTCCCTAGCATGGTGTGAAGGTGTACATGCTGGTTTGGATACCATGTGTAGAGTAATTTTAGTGGCACTTCACTTGCATTAAATAGTAATATAGCTGTAAGGTAGGGTCAGTCAGCCCAAATAAATACTGTGCCAGAGCTTCTTGCCTGCGTCTGGAGGCTGAGCTAGCTTAAGCACCTCTGTGTATAATCATCTGCCAAGTGCCATGCAGTCTTTTAGATGCTTATGTATTTCTTATGACATCTCTGCTTGTGTCCTTGTGACTTCTAAGAAATTATTTTCCAATCCTTAAAATTTTCCTTTGGAACTGGTTTACGCTCGTGTGAAAATAAATACACATTATTATACAAACTTATTAAGCTTATTTGAGAGAGTTTTTTTCTTAACTACTTAATTTCCTCTGGTCTTTCTGGCATAGAACTTGCTTTGATAAAACTCTCCTTGAATAGCAAGAACTGCTTGTGTTTTCTAGTAGTGGCTGGTTTGTTAATTCAGTTTTTGCTTGAGGTTGTATGACTTGCCCTGGGATCTCTGTGTGTTGGTAACTTGGTGCTTAGTTGTATAATACGTTCTACATGGCCAGTGAGTTCTGCATTTTATTTTGTAGCATCTTTTATGACGTTAATGAGCTAATACCCCCACAATATTTAATTCTGTGAAGGGAAAGGTATAGAGCTGTTTAATTACAGAGAGTAGTCATGATAAATACTGGTGACTAGTTTTAAAGGGCACTATTTCCCTGAAATGTAACGTTCCAAATTCTGACAATGCGCTCACTTACACTGTGCCATATAAAAGAAAAAGTACTTCTAAAATGCTTAATGTAGATAAAGAATAGAAACATTCACAAGGGCCTCATTTTCAGAAGAAAAAACCCCACTTCCTTTATGTAAGATAAAATATTGAAAAGAAAAAAAATGCTGTAAAGTAGAAAAATTCTTTTGATACCCATCTAAATCGGCTGGAGTGCTTTTAGGGGATACTTGCAGCAACTATGAGCACAGGATTTGCAGATGCTGAATGTGACTTCTGTGAAGTTCTATTTTTTTGAAACCTATGTGCCTACCAGCTCTTATTTTTCCTATATTTGAAACCAAATTTTGGACTGGGGGAGACTAGGGACTGAAAGAAACATCTATCTTCAAGGCCTCTAGATGGCAGTGGCAATACTCAGTTCTGAGTCCTCTCCCTGCCTCTCCTCAGGGCATCCAATTTTTCCCAGTCTGGTTATCGTAGTTAACTGTGGATAATTCAGTGTGTTAGTTTTTGTGAGCATTCAAGGGCCTTCACGTGGGCACTGCTCCTTCAAGCTGTTGTACTGAGAAGTATCAAACCTGTTCCTTCACAGGTGCTGGTGTTTGCTTACAAGGGTGGGTTGTGTTTTCTCACTTTTATCTGTTCTTTTCAGGCAAAGTTCATTTTGCAGAAGGTGTGCACATTAGTCGTAGAAGATTCAAATGGATGGTAGCAGAAATACTTTTGTGCCAAGATAAGCAATAAGTATCTTGCTTGTAAAAAACAGCTTGACAGTTTATGATTTCATAGGAGCCTGCTTTTCCAGAGGCCAGGTTACCCAGGATTTCCACCAATTTTTTCGAAACTGCATTTATTCATCATATACCTGGTGAAATTGCACAAGGCAGAGACAAGTACAGGAATTTGTGTTCAGTTTCAGCATTGTTACACTCAGCTAATATTCCTGACACACAGTCACTCTGTCATCTTCTTCGGGTACATAGGATAATGTTGAAATGTCCAACTTCCTCTCCAGAAGTGTTTCTGTACCAGTTCTCTTTAGATAAATTTACTGGGAAGCTGTCCTCTTTTCTTTTTTTTTTTTTTTTTTAAAAAAAAAAAAGATATTCTCTCCCCCCCTTCCTGTTTTACCACGTTCACATTATCTTCCCAGAAATAAGCATATGCAGTTCAGACACTTCCTACCCCTTGGGCTGACTGGAAGCCCCATGAGTGGCTGTGTGGTGCCAGACCTGGGCTCCAAACCTGACCTCATGCGAAGTTTATTAGCTCAGGCTCTGTGCCATGCTAGCTGTGTTCATACAGCTTCTGGTCAAGCTGGCTGCAAGAGAAGAGCAAACGTGGTTTTGTTTGGACTGTAGGGAGGGGAACTTGCATTTATCTCAAAGCTGCTGTGTGGATGTGCTCTAATTTAGTCTAGGTGGCCAGCACGCCCTTTCCACAAATCCCAGCTTTTCCATTCATGTTCTCTGCTCCTTTTGTCCGTCGGTCAACTCTGCTTACACCTATACGTTCCCTAGCTCGTAATTTCTCTTCACTGAACAAAGTGACTTGACTCCTCTAAATGTTATTTCATAAATTCTCAGTCTTCCACACCTAAATCTGACATTGCTGTCCCTAAATTGGGCAGGTGAATGGCCCATTATTAATCTGCTGATTAATGAATCTTCTGTCTTCCTCCAACTGTTCTGTTGTAAGGTTGCCTGCCTTCTTGCAGGACCTCGGATTACACAGGCAGTTTACTTCTCTGCATGGACACGTTGCTTTATGTCACTCCCCTGAAAAGATCAAAGGCATTGTCTTCTGTGCACCCTGGCCCCTCCTCTCAAGTAGTTTTGTGTCACTAAGTATCCCTGTTCCTTGCTTTTCAGACAGGGTGGCCGATAATCTGTTAACCCTAAACAACAAAACCTTCACCTTACCTCAGAGGAGCTTTAATTTGCATTTAGAACTTAAAGGAACTTTAAATTGCTTTTAGAAAAGCAGTATTTCCACAGTGCCTTCTTATTCCTTTTCCATAAATTGTAAACTTCCTCTAACTCTGCAGTTGCAAAATCAAAAAGAAAGTTTGAGTTGCCTTTGAGTCAGCTCCTTGGTACTGCTACATACTTTCTGAAGATATGTCAGGTTTATCCACCTGATAATATGGATAAACTACTGACTCTGTCAATAATACAGAAGAAAACAGACACCAGGTTTTAGCTTGGAATTTACTTTCTCTGTGTGAACAAACAGCTAAATGTCTTGACCTTGTTGCCTGGTTTATTGCCTCAGTGGGTACATGTGCCAAAGTGATAAAACAAACTGCTACTTGATATCCAGGTGGCACTGCCAAATTTGTGGCTTGCTCCATATGTCTCATGCAGGGTACTATTCTGGAATGACATTTTTGAGATGGAAAGCTGGCTTTAAAATATTTTTTTTCTTGGTGTGTAGGTCCCAGCTTTGAAGGCTCTCCTATTTTAAGTCTCCTTAGCTGTAAATCATCAGAGCAGTAAGAGTTAGGGATTAGAGTGCTGCTGTATTGAAATCAGGTGTGTTTGAGTGCTGAGGTTTGAACTAGTCCCCCCTAAGGAAGCACCTGTGTTTTGTTTTTTAACCTCAGAGGCAATGAGAAATGGCAAATCTAAAATTGTGATTTTAATGGTGTGTTACCAAATGGATATCTCTGCTAGCTGGTCAAAGAGCAGTTTCATATTATGTACTTTTACCTGTAGTAGGGTCATGCCCTTTCATTTTGATGGCAAGTGAACATCTAATCTGTTGTACAAAAGGATACCAGAAACATTTTTGTCATTCTTGTCCTTTTCAGTTCGAAAGGATTTAAGTGGGCTTGATGATGTGACACTTACGAGCCAGTCGGAATGTGGAGGTGAGGTCTAGAAGTTGTTTCCATTACATTTGTGGAATTTAAATTATTAGAAAGTCATAATTATGAGTGACCGCTTTTTGTGGATGATAATCCTTACAGAGTGAAATGGTGAATGTGTAAAATATTTTTGTTGCCATTTATTTCTAAATAACCCTGCTAAATTGCTGTGGTTTAGTTACTCAAGGTCAGCTTGCAGTAAGTATATATACTTTTAGCTTATGGCAAATATAAAATAAAATGTGTTAGCTCAAATTTCAGTGTAAGAGGTGTAAGCTAATTCATTTTAACACATTATTAGCAATAAAAGAAGGCTACGCATGGTAGATGTGAGTTAGTGCTGCATGATGCATAAGCTTATGGTAACTGTTAATTCAGACTCCTAATTTACTGGTTTTGGGATGCTTCATCTTACTGATTTAAAACAGTATTTTGGGATTTCTTGCAACAATAGTTTGGCTCCTGCTGAGTGACTCTTCTAGTAGCACTCACACAGAAAGGGTTAGTTTTGTAATTTACTGGAGCCCAATGGTGAGCAGGCTTTGAAAATTTAAGTTGTTAGATGTTGGTGTTCATTCCTAGTATTAAGATGAAGACCAGTTGCTCTGTGGAGTTTGTAGCTCATTTACAAAAAAACCTATTTCTGTAGGTACTAAAAAATAATTTTAAAGACAACTTTACATGCAGTGAATTTCTATGCATAAAGTCTCAGTAAGCTGCATAAAATGAGAAGAAAGCTAAAATCTTTGGATGGGATAAAGAATTTTGGAGGTTACGAAGGTGTATGAGAAATCTAGAGTAATGGATGTCTTTCTGACTTTGCTTTCAGGCTTCTCCAGTGACAGCGACCTGATCTCTCTGACAGTTGATGTAGACTCTCTTGCTGAGTTAGACGATGGAATGGCATCCAACCAAAGTTCTCCCAGTAGAGCTGTTGGTGTTTGCCTTACTTCTGAACCCCCAGTGCAAAGCACACTGGGACCTGAGCAGGAGTGGGTCAAACCTGAAGGAGAGAGGGAAAGCCATAGTTTGTTTACTGGAAGCTTAAAACCCAAGCCTGGCAAACAAGACTACTTGGAGAAAGCAGGCGAGCTGATAAAACTGGCCTTGAAGAAGGAGGAGGAAGAAGATTATGAAACTGCCTTCAGCTTTTATAGAAAAGGGGTTGACCTGCTTCTGGAAGGTGTTCAAGGTATGGATCTTCCCCTTATGTTGCCATACCTTTGATTGTGTGTATTGGTTTATGGCGTTTCCTTAGTTAACATCACCTTACTGCACTGTGAAGAGGTGATAGGAAATGCAGACTGAGGTGTGCCTGGCTTTCATCTGCTTGATAGCTGCTGTGTATGTGAGAGAGAGAGAAAAATCTGTCTCTCTAAGACTGAATAATAATTTAGGGTCTCATCTTCCACGTGCCAAGTATCTCCTCTTTGAAAATTGCAGCACAACCTTCGACTTGCAGGTAAGTAGCAAAGTGCTCCACTTTTGCCTTTTTCCTTTTTATTACCTAGGCATTAATTAATATGTGGCACTTGCAGCACTGTTGAAACATTATTTAATTTACATGGTTAAGTGAGGATTAATTATCCCCATTTTACGCATGGGGAGAGGCAGACTCAGGTTAACTTCCTAATCACAACAGGATTAGAACTATTCTTGGCTCACAGCGTCTTGCTTCTTCCACTAAACTGTTCTCCTTTTCTAGTTAAAGGTTGCATACAAGCTTACATGCCTGCAGTGCTAGAGGACAGCAGGATTTTTTAATTAATTTTTGTTTTTCAAAGACTTTGGTGTGTCAATATATGTCCACAAAAGCTGTTTTTAACTGACCAGATGCAACTACATGCAAATTTCTGCAGAGACTCCTTGCAGCTTGTCAGCCAGGGAACAATTTTTTCCCCTTCCATCTCTAGCTCTTGAGAATCTAGAGTGATAACCTCATATATTTGCATTTTGTCCAACAATGGCTTAAAACTGTAAAGCACAGGAAAAGATTTGTTCTTTCCTGGAGTGAATTCAGGGTCTGTGCATTGTGCTTCTGTCCCACACAGATCAAATGAGTAAGATTAGAATTGTGGCTTTGTTTGATGGTATACAGCACAGACGCGTTATGGTGCTCCAGATCTGAACTTAAATGCTAATGAGCCAAAGCACACACAAGCAGAAGCCTTTGCTGCATCTCGGTCTGAGGCGCAGCAGTGGTCCGTGCCCTCTGAACAGTTCTAGGATTGGAAGTTACCTGCTGAGCTGCTTTAATGGGGCCTGGCAAAAAATAATGGGTAGGTTACTGATGAGAACTAGAGGTGTGGACTAAGATATGTGCATTGCTTTTGCTTAAAATGTCTTGCACTTTTTGGCAAAAGTAAATCCACCTCTTTCTTTCCAGGCCTCAGGGATGTCAGTAGGGTTACTGCTTTGCTGTTTGTTGTGGCTTTTCAGTACTGTCCTATATTTTCTTGCCCATCTTGTCAAAACGCTTTTCATTCTTGATGTTGAATCTGCTGCTAGTGTCCTTCTGTTGGAGATAGCAGATATTCTTTCTTTGCTAATACACTTCTTTATAGACCTGTGTGACATTCAGTTATGGTCTTCTGAAGAAGTGGTTTCATCAAAACCACTTCTGTCTTCTCACCATGATGCAAGGCTGCCATGATGCAGTTTAAAACTGACAGTTCAAGTTTCAGCTTCAGAAAGCTCTCTTTATTAAACTGTTTCAAACTGTTAGGACACGAACACAAGCCAGCCTATCACACATCAGTTGAGCTGTGGTAACTAAGCATACGTGAGCGTGGCAGTGGCTGAACATGTTGGCTTTGAATCCATGGTAATCCTCATGGTAATATATTTACTTTGAAGTTGTGAAAGGCTTTTCTTGCATGTCTTGTAGGTGACTTGCTCATCTGACGCAGACTAACTTGTTAAACTGGAGCAGGTTGAGCTTTTTACTTATATTTGCTAACATTTCCTCCAAGGACTTTTGCTTCTTTGCCGTTGACTAGTTGCTCATTCAGCTACCTCAGATGACTGCTAATCCTTTTCTCTTGCCCATTGGTATCCATGCTTTTCAGTCTAGGAAGAAATTCAAGGAGTTTTGGAGAAGTGGGATACTCTGCCCTGTTTCCCTGACGCCACTCAGATAGTACAGTGTGGGTTATTAATAAATTTGAAGTGGTGGTGCCTCTGTGTGTGGGTGGAGGTGTTCCTGATGGATGAAGAGAGCCAGCACGTGCCGTAGCCAGCACCTGCAACTTCAGTGCAGTCCCTGACACTGCATCTGTACAGTGCAGGAGGGGGAATAATGGGAATGAGTTGCTTTTTAACTCGCATCTTGTCCCTTGGGAACACGAATGTACACAGGCTAGTTCCTAGCAGTCAGCTATTCTTTCTCCTTTCTCTGTGTTACCCTGCATGGCTATTAAGGTGGAAAGCAAATCAATGTTCCTTCTCTACTGTGCACTTACACTAGATTTAGGCAGATCCAGCTCATTTTGTCTCCTGTTCTCTTTGAAGCTTCTGCAAGCTGGCAGGGCGACACTGATGCCCTCTTTATAATGACAGGACTGATTCAAACAGCTTCCTAAAAATATGTGCTTTTTCAGGATCTATGAAGACAGTAAAAGAAAAAAACCAACCCTAAACAACAAAACCCCATGAGTAACTATCTGTATCACACTTTTAAATCTAGCTACTTTGTGAAGGTGGTGTATTTAGCATTGATATGTGAATATTCGCTGTATGTTACAACAAAAATAACCCCTTACCTAATCACTTCAGCAATTTAAACACACTTGGTTACGTATTTCACATGAATAATAACGGGCTCCTTTCAAAGGTAAGGATGGTGCAATTATTACAAAATGCCTCTGGTATTCTGCCGACGATTATTTTCAGCTTATTTAATCTAAATAAGCCTTTGTAATATCGGAAAGTGAAACACAATGTTCTTATATGCTTACACACATATGAAGTGACATTGCCTTTCAGTGTACAGCTGCGGCAGAGCGTGTGGCCTTTCTACAATGGACTGGCTTTTCCATGTCAAATGGTAATGCATGTTTTTGCCACGTGGTGGCACCAAGAAAATAGAAATTGACACCTGGAAATTGGGCTTGGGAAATGTAACGGTGGACCCAGGAGGGAAAAAGGAACATCACCCATCCTCTGTGTTTGACGCTTCTCTCAGAATTACCTTGGAACTGTAATGCCTCTGTACGTTGGTTCGATGTACCTGAAAGATAAGGGTGTCTCTGTTGTCAGCTCTTCCTTTAAGCTTGGTTGTACCAAAGCCAATCTACTTACTTCTTAAGGTTGCCTCATCAAAATCATGTATGAGTAAGTTTATTACTGCAAGTTTATAGACTTGTGTTGTTTAGTTTGAAGTAGCTAGTTTCCATAAAGGCAGCTGGGGCACACTTGAATCTTACGTTCCTGGTGACTTTCCAGCTCTCTGAGCTGGTGGCACTAATGCCAGATGAGGCAGGTGTTCCATATGCTTACACCAAAGAAATGTCCATCTTGACTTTGTTCTCAGCTGTGCGTGCATGCTCTCAGAAGTATAGTGGTATTAATTATAGTGTGCAAGGTGCTTGTGTACTTTCTTCTGCTAGTCTCTTGCGGAGTTGTAGTACTAAATCTTTGAAAATCCTATTTGAAGTCCTGCCTTCTATGTATGTCATTTGGGGAATGAACACTGTCTGTACTCTGGGAGGCTGCTGTATACCTTGAACTCTGGGCATCTGCTCTTTCTACATCTTGGGCCTGTTTCTGTTCTGTACGTGCATTTAATATTAAACACATTTGTCATTGGGAAGGAGAGCGAATTCTTGGACTGGCAGTAGAGCCTTTGGACTGCCATGGAACTACCTGCACCTCTTGGACTCCCTGTCCCATTTGTACCAGAGCGCTCTTGTGTGTGATGAGAGGGAATAGCTGCCATCATTTCCTTTTTCCTCTGAATACCTACTGATGCTGCTGCCCCTCTTGTGTTTTCTGGGCATTAGTACATGCAGGATTTTGGAGCTTTTTGAAGGCAGGTCCATAAGGGTAGTGTAGGATGGTTAAACAATTCCCCAGGAGCTTCTGGAATTAAAATCTTCTGTCTTTCTAAGTACCCTAACTGATAGGAACTTTGGCTTCAGTTATAGCTGTTCCTTTGTTTCGTTAGTGTGCCAGAGCACTTTGAGGTCAGTGCATTGCTTCAGGCCTGGTGATGGAAAAAAAAAATGCACTGATCAATAGCAAGCCACCAACTTATAGGCTGGCAGTTAACTGTTTTATGTGAAGTTGTGCTTTGCCCGACTTTGGTGTAGGGTGTTGTTTCTGATAGGAAAAAATAGTTCAGGAGGCTGAAATTATGGAAAGAGTTTTTTGTAATAAAGTAGGGAGTCCACTTTGTATGAATTGCTCCACCAACTCCAACCATTCTCAAGTTATATCCATTATGGATCTGGGAATTCTGAGCTGTGTGATAAACACAGAGTTAGCACTATTACTTATTGCTGGTTTTCAGTAACTTCTGGTGAATGATGAAGCGGCAACACTTCACAATGTGGTCAGTTGAATTCGTGTAGAAAAGTACAGGATCTGTTCCATTTATAAAGCAAATGTATTCCTTGCTGGCCTGTGACATGCAAGGCTCCATGTTACACATTAACATCAGAAGGGAGGTGATTCATTGATGCTGACAGAGATTCGGGGTGTTTGTTTTCACATGTGTAGCAGCTGTGGCTGGGCACACTGGGGGCTGGTTTGGGGGGCTGGTCTGGCTTAGGGAGCATGGACCTTGTTGCATATAGTACATGATGCCTCTTCAGTCCCAGCAGCCACACAGTGTTTTCCAGGTATCTGTGTTTTGTGTGATTTATCTACAACTTCTAGATAAGCTGCTGGTGTCTTTGAAAGCAGGCTGCGAATGTCAGTTTTGCACTGCTCTGTGCTATTTTAATGTTTATCCAGTAAACAGAGCTGGAACAAAAATTACACAAATTACTGGAACCTTGCTAAAATGACTTTGACTTTTAACCCAGAAATGCATATACAATGAAATGCTGGGAATACTTTGGACAACTGGATGATATTTTTGGATATACTAAAAACAAACCAACTTGTGTCTAATTACTGGGATTATGATGGGCAATGATTTGAACTTGTGATGGAGCCAGGGATGCAAACAGGAGCATGCTTGACAGAATGCAAAGAAGACAGTACTTTATGAAAAAGGGAACATGGCTGTTCCACAAGTCCGTTTCTGGCTTCCAGAATGAAAAGCACCTTTGCTTGTTTGTTGAATGGCACTTAGGAAGACAACTTCTGTTACAATAGAGTAGCTAGTTTAAATTCCTTTCACTGGTTAAGTCCTCTGAGTAGTGTTTCTCATTGAGAGTAATAATCTCCTAAGCAGTTTCTGAGCTTCGCAGCAGCTGTGCCTCATTGGAGCATCGTCTTTAAGGAAAAAACAGACCTCTTCTGAGAAGATGCCTTGGGGTGTGAGCTGATGTCTGCAGGGAAAGGCTTAAAGTTGTGCTGGGCCCTGCTGGGAAAGGTCAATAACAGGATGACCGACGGAACGCACCTGATCACACACCTCTGTGCTCCTATGGTGTATCATCAATTACCTTATTTGCTGTTGTAGCTTTATGCTTCCCCTGAGCCTGGAACCAGTCAAGACAAAATCTTCCTGGCCTGATTCCTTCCAAAGGAGCTGAAAACCATCTCTATTTCCTGCTATTGCACTGTGAGGGTGCTGTAGAACCATCTGGATTGGGCTTACTAAGCAGCCATACAAAGTGCTCCCTCTCTCCTAGTGCTTCATACAACCTTGAAATCACAAATGCTGTTTCAGAAGGTTGAATGTTTGAGAGGACTTGTCTGTTGGCAGGCAGCTAGATTAAGAAGAGAAATTTTGGAAATGCTGTGGTTTGCTTAAAAAAGTAATCTAATTCCACTGTGCTGCCAGTGATGCTGAAACCCATGCTAATATGGGCTATGAGGTGTTCATACCTGAAATGTGTTGGTTTGCAAGCCCATTGCAGACCTTCGAGAGCTTCAGAGCAGATTAGTGCTGTAGGATCTGTCACTGTGCAGTAGATGCTGGATACAGCATCAGCATCTGGTGATGCTGATGTTTCACTGGTGATGCTTCACTATGGGGAAGCTGGTTAATGTATAAATACAGCCAGATTCAGAATCACACAGAATCACAGAATCGTTATGGTTGGAAAGGACCTCCAGGGTCATCAAGTCCAACCTTTCTCCTAGCATCTCTCTAACCACTACACCATGTCCTCAAGCACTGCATCTATTCGTTCTTTAAACACCTCCAGGGATGGTGACTCCACCACCTCTCTGGGCAGTCTATTCCAGTGCCTATGTAAAAAAGGAATACTCAAGGCAAAGTTCCACTTAAGTTTTAAGACTTCTCTGCAGAAAGAGGCTGATAAACATCTGGGGTTTAGTACCTGCTGCCCAGCTTGGAGCCTTACACTACGTGTGAAGGTGAATTGTTGCCATACCTGTAAGTCAACCTGTAGGGCTTGATGCAGAGATGACTCTTAGTGCGTCTGCTTAGCATGTGGCTATTAGAGAATGAATAAATATGTGATGAGATGGGCCTTAAAAATCTGTTCTTTTTTTCCCCTCTTCTTGGGGGGACACAGCTAGCTGCATTAGCTGGGTGTTGATGTGACCTTTCTGAGATTCCTGTGTCTGTCCTTAGAGCAGCTCCTTGCCAGGTTGCTGCTTGTGCCCAGCCTCTTTGACAGACATCTCTGCCTGCCTGCACAGCCTTTTATCTCACCTGTTGTTAGCCAGCACTTAGCTGCAGTGAAGTGCATTAATAATTTTTTTTTTTTTTTGACTGTCACTGTGTAGGATTTCTACCTCCTGTCAGAAGACCTGGTAGGGTTGCCACGCTTCTTCCAGCACACAGTATAGACAGAACAGGCTGATCTAGGTTACGGTGCCGCTTCTGTCCTTAGGTGAGAAAACTAAAGTCTCTGACTACAGAATTAAATGCCTTGGACAGTGTTGGTGAATTGAGTCAAATTACCGGTTGGAATAGAAAAATTGCATAGATAGGTTTAAGGGCATGATGCTACATGATGATCAGTGCTCTGTTTTCTTCCCCTGACTGCCCCAACCAGGAGTTCTTGCATGTACAGCTTTTCTCTTTTCACATCCCCCTTTTCTCTTTTCCATGTTCTTTTTCCCCCTTTTCCCTTCCAGTATCTTAAAATAGCCTCTCTAGATTCAGAGCTGCCTAGAAGGACTAGTATAGGTTTGATCTCTACAGGGCCTGCTGCTGGCTCTTCTGTTTTAGAGATTTTAGTGGTTGCTTGTGGAAAGATACCATTTCCTGTAGTACTATGTAAAAGTACATATGAATTGTATTTAATACATATCTGAGTACTATTAGACCATCAGGATTGATGAATCTTGTAGCTGTTTTTCCATATCTTTTCTTTTTTCTTTCTGCAATACTTTATGCTTCAAACAGCAGTAACTTGTTCTTACTTGAAGGGCTTGGTGTCTGTATGCCTGTGTTCCCTCTGCTCTGAAACAAGGAAATGTTTGTGGTTGCTAATTCTAATTTGGACTTGTCCTTTTAGTTAAGAAGGAAGAGTGCAGAGAACTTGGAAAATATTTTCCCCTCTTCTGTGGTGGTGGCCTGAGTAGGTTCTTTCCTTGCTCTGACTCTCAGTGCTTTCCTCCTGTTCTGTGGTGCTTGTGTTGTAGGACCTGCTGCTGCTGTCCCCATTTTGTTTCCTCATCTGTGCTAGGATGGCCCTCCTTGTCCTTCTGTCTTGCAATACTCATAGTTTTGTGTGGTGTTTTTTTTTCTTTTTTAAAATTTCTTTTCCCCCCTTGTTCTTATGTAGTTTTTCAGGAAAGTCTCCAGAATATTTCTCACAAAATCTTACTTTGACGAAATACTTTGCAGCTGAAGACTACAAGTTTTAGCATATAAATGGGAAGTTAAGCTTTTCTTCCCTGAAATGGTGTGTGCTGTGTGACCATTTATTTCATTTTTCTCTAGGTAGTCACACATGGAAGTGAAAAGCTACCAACCACCTTGTGGATTTAACATGAGTTTCACTACGGACAGGTGTTTGTTGATTAGTGTTTCTGGAAAGTTACATTTCTTACTATCTTGAGTGTCACTGACTCTTGCTTTACTGGTCACTCAAAACACGTTTCACCCACACAATTCTTCTATGTAATCTTACCTTTGGTACGTATATCAGGGTTGGTTTTTTCCCCCCATAAAGGTTTTTACTTAGACATTTACACCACCAGTGTGTAACCTCAGGTTTTCTACAGGGTGCAGAGTCGGTAACTTCACAGGAAGTGTAGAGCTGTGACTTGAGCAACCTGCAAGATGGTGTATAAAATATAGACATAATAGCTATGAGCACACTGGAAGGTGAGAAGAAGAATCCTTGGGTGTTCACTCACTGCCATGCATTTGTGCTTCAGCATGAGTGGTTTAACTTTTACGTTGGTTGTTAGAGTACAGTACTGTCCTGAATCTTCAAAGAGCAAGAATAGATGGTTCTGATAAATGTGGTGCATCTTAATAAATTGACTTTCTCAAAATATTAAAGAATAAAAAAGGATAAAAGATAATTTCAAACTGTTTTACCATAATGGGCTTAACCTTGGCTTTGTTTAAAAATATTTACAGGGTTTTTTTCAGCTGCAGAATTTGGCCACCACCTCAAAGGAACTCGTCATTAATATATAGCATACTAGAGATGATGCACTAGCGGGCTTATTTCACAATTCCAAACTGCCACCTGCTGCTAAAATCTATAGCATCTTCCCCTGATGCTGAAGGGTCTGTCTAGCCCAGCACCTGCTACATTTCACTTAAGTAATTGTTTGAAAATTAAAGGTTACCCACTCTCCTGTGGAAAGTTAGTGGAGACTTGTTCCAAAATCAGAAGCTCTTCCCCTTCCTGAAATACATTTCGGGGTTATAAAACTGTGTCCAAAGTGATCACAAACCTGTGCTGGATTATAAGTCGCATTGTCACTTACGCTGTGCCTGAGCTTTTGTTTGGCTAATATGGACAAAGGAGTCCGCTTCACATGATGTAAGAAGTGTTTGCCCTAAGAAGAACAGAGGTCCTCTTGAACCAATTAGGCAAAAATAACAGCTGGGCTACCCACTAATAAGGAAGGTGCTGCTAAACCTCTTTTCATTGTGAGAAGAAATAAATCTTTTAAGGCTTACTCCCTTGCATTTTTATAGAGAGCCATTCTTTGAAAAATTCAGCAATCCAGCTGGGTGATATGTGCAGGAAGACTGTGAAGAAGATAAAGAAACTTGTAAAAATAAAAAATGGTATTATAGCTGTTAGATTTGGCAATTATAAATGTTTCATTGAAGATTTCAGTATTTAGAGAAAGTTTTACTGTTTAAATTGTTAAGAACATGCAGTTTGGGGTTAGCACAACAGGCAGTCTCCCACACGTTCCTTGTAGCCTGTTCTGCAAGAGGATGTTCCTTCCTGGAGCAAATCTCTTCTGATATCTTCTTTAAATAAAGGCAGCCCACATTTATTTTTAGTAAGACTGAGAGAAAAGCAGGAAGATTCGGAATATGCAGGTTACAGAGGATTGGGACAGGTAATGCTAACTTTTTAGCCTTACCTTTTCTTTGGAAATACCCACATCCTGGTCAAGCAGCTAGTTAGGTAGGGAGTGCATGAATGTTGTCCTGACAGATTGGCTCTTCCTGAGGAAAGTCTCTAATGCCCAGTGGAGGATGATTTGGAGGTGGAAGGAAGAAATACCTTGAATTCCTGGGTGGGTGCTATATACTGTGATTTATTGATTGTGGGATATTGTACCTGTTAGTGGCAAATAGTGACTAGAGCTGTCTTTGTTACCATCCGGTAAGCCATATGACTTCATCCTGGATTTGTGGAGGAGAATGGTTAAGGACTAGAGTAAGTTTGACAACAATTCTATGCACCTGAGATGTGTTCTGTGAGCCGTACACCAGATTATTTGGGAGAAAAAGACAGGTTTTTTTTTCCATGGTCCTTGTTGCCCAGATTCTTTTGTTTTAGTTTATTGGATCTGGCCTCCTTTCAGTAGCTTTTTGCTATTAATATCTAAACACAAGTAATTTCCCTATACAATAAAATTACAGAAGATTTGATGTCTGAATAAAGTTAACTGAGCTAGGCACTTAGCACTTCACCACCGGGTTAGCTAATCTCTCAAAGGTATGTACTCTTCTGAGGGGCCGTGGGGTGTGAGTAGAAGACTCTTGAGTAGAGGACAAACAAAAATATTGCTAATTTCCCAGATGTTACTGCTATGTACATACTCTGGAAATGCTACTTCTCTGTTTTTTTTCATTCAAATTGGTGGACTATGGGAAAACCAGCAGGCAAGTCACAGATGAACTCAGTGGCACAATTATTCTGGTATTTGTGGTTTTCCCTTCTATCAAACCCTCAAGATCATTTGAATGTTGTTAGGAATGTCTGGTTTGGTAAATATATTGTAGCTGAGCTGTCCTTAGAAATAAAAATTAAAGAACAAATTTTAAATCATTGGCTGCTGTCCTAATGTCCTGGCTACGGTTACTTTGGTCAGCGGGTGGCCTGGTCAGCCTTTCCAAAGCCAATTTTCATTTTAAGATATTTTTTATTTCTTTGAAATAGGCAAAGCCTTTGGAAAATGAGGGAGCAGCCTGCTTGTGCTTGTGTAGATGAAGGCTTATATGTGCAACAAAGTAGCTGTAGAGTTTTTATATTCTGTTTGCAGTAATAGTAAACAGAGCATCTAAAATAACCACTTGCACATTGCAACAAACACATCATCATTTGCTTAAAAAGAGTTATAATTACAGTTGACGAAGCATGGACACCATAAAAAATGCATTAGTTTGGCTTGACACATTAATTACCTGTTTTTGCAGATGTTTTTATATATTGTTGTGTGAACAGTTTACAAAATAATTACAGGAAAGTCATATGGAAAATAAACTAAGTGGGTGGTTTCTCGCCTTAATATTTTCATTCATGTGAATCTGTGTGAGGCACAGCTGCTCTGTAGCAAATGCAGAGGGAGAGAGATGGGGAATCTTGAGGGTTTTTTTTCTAAGGTCTCTATGATCAGCCTTGCTCCACTTTTATATCTTGCTTTAGCAGTGTAGTTTTTAAACGTGTTAAATGACATTGCTGATTTAATCCCAGTGATCAGGAGGGGGGAGAAGCTTTGATCCTGATCAGATGAAACGTAAATCTTCTAGTATCTAGGAAAATAAATGAAAAATCAATATTATTTTAAGCAGGATGATCTTTTATGAGCAGTTGTAAAGATTCATCAAAGGCTTTGACACAGTTTAAACATCTCCTGTTTGCTGCCATTTAAAGAAAAATGCCTTTCAAGTTTACATTGTAATTAAAGAAAGATACCTCTTTAGATTACTGTGAGCTAATCACAGAATGGAAATAGGAGGTCAATATGCTCACACAATGTTTAAATCAAAAGTTCTTAACTAGGAATAAATTAGTTGATTCTTTTGAGATAAACATTTTCTGTAACTAAAAACACTATCCCGTAGCAAAATGTAATACTGCATTAAAAAAATATGCATAAAGTCTGCATCACAGCTTTAACATCTGTCGAATATATGAATTTGTTCTAGTACTATGTTTTAGTGATTTGTTTAAGTGAAAAGTTCTATGACCTGAAATTTGCCATAAATGCTAAAAATTAGTTTAATGGGGTCCTTATTATTACTCATCACCCTGTGTTTAAGGCTTTTAAAATAACATTTCATTTATTTATTTTGAAAATTCATATCCTATATTTCTTTACAGATTTTGGTCAGATATTGACTGTTTAAATGGTAATCTGTATTGGAACGTACCTTTTTACATTTTCTTGATTAAACTAATGCAAAGAATAAAAAGCCAAAATCCTGCTTCCAGAAATCCTCATCTCAAACATCTACCTGTTAAGGTATTCAGAGACTGAACTGTCAATGATCTTATTCACAAATAAGATTCAAGAACTTGTGGAGTAAATGTCACTTTGTGAATCCACACCCTCTTTTATGCCTGAAGATTTAAATGAGTGAACAGTGTGCAAATGTTATTTAACAAATTACTCAGGAAAGAAAAGGAGAAGGAAAACTGAAATGAATGTCTTGTGAAAGTAGGGAGAACAAAGACAGCTCTAAAGGGACATCGTATCTTATGTGCATCAATTACTGTAAAATTACTGAGGCATTGAAAAAAAGGCAATAAACATCCAAACTAAATACACATAACTAACAATTAAGCAGTAAGTTTGACTTTTATGATAGCCTTAGAAACTACCCTGGCAGTTTTCTACCAGTCTGCTTGAAGAAAATGCTGGCTAAAGAGTTTATTGTTGCTATGCAGATGATTTGTTTTCCCTGAGTGACTGCCACTTCACGTGTCTAAGAGAATGTGGGCGATCAGTAGTGGATCGGCACAAGAAAGTTTGATGGTGCTGTAAGGTGAAGTTTGGTGATGAAAGCAAGAGTGTTAGTCAAGTTTTAAGAAAACACAACCATACGTGTAAAATACTGTTTATCTATTCTCTTCTGATAAAGCCAAACCAACTTCAAACAGTTGCGTGTTAATTTTTTCAGTCCTAGATGAGACTGTTCATTTTATTCCCATCTAGAGGAATCTCACCAGGATAGTCCTACCAAATGGAGGCTGATATTAGAGATGCTGGACCTGATACAAAGTCCCCTCTGTGTTTAGAATGAAATCACTGAGAAATTGGTACATATCCATAATATTGTACATTGAAAGTGCACAGAATTTCTGACTGTCCAGCTTCATCTCCAACCAAGTGTAGTCAAAGGTTTTTGCAGAGCAAGGCTCTGTGTCTCTGTCCAAAGAGATGACAATCACTTTTCCCTCCTGCTGTGAGGTGGGTAATAAGATTTACAACAGATCACTCACAGCAGAGGTTGGAGTAAATCTTAAGTCTCTTCTTATTCTTGATGGAGCCTGTGTGACGGTTCATGTGTTAAAGTAGTTTGTAGCCGTAATATGAAAGGGAGAGGGAGTCTTTATCTTCTAACGGGGTCAAATGACTAGTAGTAGACCACGGCAACATAGTGGAAAAGAGCCTCTGCCTTCTTCACGCTCTAAGGATTGTTTAAAGCAAGAGCAGTGATTCATTTTTCTCTTGTATGAGGCAAGGAGAAAACAGCAGCTCTGAGACCCTACGTGAACTTTCTGAAGAGACCTCTGGATTGGTTTTTCATTGTGCTCTGCGTTTCTTGAAAGTGTTTTGGGAAAATTGAGCAGTCAGACAACCTTCTTCTCCATTGTTAAGGAGCAGGTGTTAAAGCTAGCCAGATCTGGCTGGCTGAAGAATCAGAGTGATTCCCCCTGCCCTGAGCTGCTGGAAAGATGTGGCTGCAGCTTACACCTTTGTTGGGTCCTACCTGCACTAAAGCTGTGTGCAAATATCTTGCATGTGTGCGCACATACTCTATATGGATGTGGCTGACCACAAACAGATAGATGCAGGCAGGCACCTACATAACTACAGGCGCTACGAACTGCCCAACCTCTTTTGAAATATTTCTGGTCAGGGAAAGACCCTCTGTTCATGTCTGTCTTGCAACTGACCCTAAGGTCTGTAGTCCAGCTCATGGACATTTTTCTTTGACTTGCCTGCTTATCTGGCTTGAAGTTTGTTGGCCTGTCTTATGCACAGAGAACAATGAGCACACTAATGCAGAAAGTAGGAACAGAATTTCATAAGAAGGTAAAACAGACAGTGGTGGTCAGGTACAGGGCTCAGTCAGACAAGCATATTGACCAGTGGCCTGCTTATACACAACTGACCCATGAAATTCCCTTCTTGGTTTTTTCATGCTTTTGACTCTCTTGTCTTGACCCCTCCCTTTCCTCACCTTTAATCCTTCCCTTGAACGTCTTATGATGTCTTACATATTGCCAGAATGTCCTCCTGAAAACCTCCCACAGTAAGTTTTGCATGCAAGTATTTACACAGTTAAGTTCTCCTTCAGGCATCCCCTAATAAGTTTGCTCTTTCTTATGAGACTCATTCTTGATAACCCACAATAATCCATTCTTTTTTTCTTATCAGTTATGGAGTTTCTGATTGAACTTCTTCAAGGTTACACTCAGGAGTTCCTTTCATGGCCTATTGATCAGTGTCTTAGTCTTTGTTATTGTCTCTGTTATCTGCTGTTGGCATTTGTGTATTTGTGTGTTTAATTTATTACCTCTCCTGTTCCTTGCCTTGTCTTTCATGTTGAGTATCTGTTAGGCAGATATCCTTGCAGTTCCTTGCCCTGTTTGAACATTGGTTTGTGAGAGGCCCTGACTCACACCTGCTGGCGCAAAAGCCCGTCACAGCCCAGACCGTGTTTCTTCAAGTCTTGGATGGCTTCAGTTAGGGCTGAGGGAGACTGTCGGGGCCATATGACGTCTCTGCTGTTGTTCAGACTTTTCCTGAGACAGCTGTCTCTAACTATTTTTCAGCACAGTAATCTCAATTCTCTGTTACAATTGTGGCTCACAGTTTTTATCTTTGCTTGTCAGTTGACTGGTTGGATGTTGTCATCCCAAACTGAGCCTATTGTAACAATATACTGCTCATGATGTGAATGCCTAAACACAAACTGTTAAGTTTTTGAGTGAGTACAGAATTTGCGCGATATCATGGGATTCTCCTCTCTTGCAGGTGTTTGGGTAGACATAACACAGAGGTGGTTCAGCCACCTGGGAAATGAAGTAGTTGGTGCAAGTGCGTCTTCTTTTCTTCCGGTGTCACCCAAGCCAATACCAGAAAGCTGTGAGCAGGAGTTCTTAGAATCTCTCATGTTGCCTTGTGGCTATTAGTAGCATTTCTGGCTTTCCTTTATACTTAGGAAAGCCTAGATTGGAAACATGAGGGGAAAAAAACATGTAAATGTCTTATTGTGTCTTCCCAAATTTCCTTTTTTTTTTTTTGGTGTACAGTGTTTGGGTCAGTGGTTTGTTTCAATTCTTCCTTATGTTACCATAGGAACATAGATCACAGAAAAATGAAGCAAGACTTATTTACCTTAGTCTATAGCAAGGCTTAAATTGTTATTTTTGTAGAACTCTGAGATGATAGTACTTGCATTTTTATAAGATGCATATCTGTAGGTTTGATTATGAATAACCCAAAGGAAATAAAAAGGTAGAATCAAAGCAGTCATGTGCTTTGATTACTTAGTACCTCTCTCTGCATAGAAAAAATAACTTCCTTTTTCTCTGTTGAGGTGAATCAAGTCCAACTCGTCGAGAAGCAGTGAAAAGGAAGACTGCAGAATACCTTATGCGTGCTGAAAAAATTTCCACTCTCTGCCATAAATCCTCTGAAGATGCATCTGTTTCTATGGTAGGCTTTAATTTCATTTTTCTGAACCAGAATTTGGTGCAATTAAGTTGTCCTGTATTTTAGCAAAGCATATTCAATCCTGAGGTTCAAAAACTGTGTAGATTTTCTCTTTCAGGAGGCCTGAGGAATGTTGTGATGTTACATTTCAGTTAAGTTGCCATTCTTTTCTGATTCTTGTTAGTTGCATTTCATAGCAGTATGAAGAGTGCTTGATTTAATGCAGGCCTGTTTCTTCACATGCTTTCCTCCTACTCACTGCTGATGATTTTTAATCATGCTAAAGAATTTAAAGGTAAAGCAAAAAACCCATGCTAGAACGTAACATTGCTTTTGACTTTCGCATGAGATTATTGCTTGGTCCTGTAGTGAGCAGAAAGGCTCTTGGTTTCTTTAACCTAGCACATAATGGTGTATCAGAAGTGAGTCAAGCACGTGGTAGGGTTGATGAGATGAATTTCCCACAAAATAAATACTTAATTGAGCAAAGGTTCTTCCTGATCCCTTCAAATGCCTCTCTTGTATATGCTTGAGAGATCAACTGCTTCTTGATTTTTTTGAGGAGTTCCTGTAGTAATTCACACCTTCTTAGGCAGAAACACCCTTATCTGTACTTGTAGACAAACAGAGCTTGTTCCAAGATACCTCAATAAATTTATACTTTGCCCTTCCTCAAACAGTTCCTTTGCGACTTATCTGTTCTTACATCAGACTTTTACAGCAGTCATGCTAAACTGTGTGTGATTGTCGATGACAGCCCTATTGTAGTAAATATAAAAGTTACCCACTTCCTGTCTCTGTTTATGTGAAATGAGGACTAAAGGGGTAGAAGATTATTGCTTCTTATTTTGCATGCATCCAAAAATGCTTTAAGGAGACCACTGCTGCAAAAATGGGAAGCCTTATAAAATCTGACTGCCTAATAAGTAAATTAAAAAAGCAAAACCAGTGATTTTTGAAGGATAGCTTTTTCATGGTGAGAGCCCACAAATACAATTTCACAGATATTCCAAATGAGATATAATTTGTGAAATTTGGAGTCTTGCTGCTGCTATGAATTGTACTTTGAACAATTTAGTATTTTGGACTGATAAGAACTCCTACTAAGTAGTCTTTTTTGGGGTCAAACACCTCTGAAAATGGGGAAGAATCTATATTGAATTAAAACCTCAGTGTGTTTGGAAACCACAGAACAAGGAAAGAAACAACCATGAACAGCCTGTGTTTGCCTTTTTATAAGTTTAAAAACTAATTGTGGTTGGGAAGGAGGAAGAAATAGGATGCATTTTTGTATGTGAACTCGAGAGGCAAAATATTTCTGCTTTTATGCTGTGTTGAATAAGGCACATGTCTTCTTTCCAGATCCAAAGGAAAATGGGATTAGTTGGGATAAAATAGGAAAAAAAGAAAAAAGTTGTGAGAATAGAAAACCATTCTTCTGTGTTGAAAATCAAAACTGACAAGTTAGGGGAAACCTTACTTTTCACAAGCAAAATGTTGCACCTGGCTTATTCTCTTTTTACAAAAAAAGCCATGTTTCTATGATTTGGCTTTGTTTTATCCACATCTGAATGGGTATTTTAATATCCTTTATTTGCTGCTGTTCATAATGCATAAAGTTCACTTTTATCCTAGAGCTTTGGAATTTGCTGGCATCAAGAGCAGATAGTGCTGATGAGTCATGATGGTTGTGGTGATGAATAGCTGATCTCCAAGTTGATAGCTGGAAGTTAACTGGCAGGACTTCCCTCCTGAAGTTATTGTAAGGGCAGCAGTAGGAACCACTAAGAATTGTCGTGCTCTGCTTTACCTCAGTGTCTTAAGGAAAGTAAGGAATGTGACTCTTCCTGCATGTTGGTTGCTGAGTAGACCTGAATTCTTGCACCTTAGTTACTGCTCTATCCTTTTTACTGCCCAAGATAGTTTATATAGGAGTTTGCATGAATTATTGGACCCTACGCAGACAGTGTAAGTGCACTGAAATGACCTGCCTCTATGTACAGTGTGATTCTTGGGAGGTACTAGTGGAAACATGCAGGTATTTTATGTCCTTCTCTTGAAGAATTTAAGTCAATAGCGTACAAGATTAGTGTGTATGCCTCCTTGCACCATTGCTTCACACCTGCTTGCTATTTACATGCCATTGGTCATGCTGGGACAAGACTGGTCTGTTACTACTAGCACCTTCTGCTGCTGTAGGTCATGCTCCTGATACCATCACTTGTTCAAATGCTGGTGCGTGGACAGGATATATATGTGAATGGTTAGATAATGCTGTACAATACCTTCTTTGCCCACATGGACCTGTAAAGCGGTCTCTCATCAACTCTTCTGTGCTGGAAGGACACTGGAGACTTTGAGAAGAGCCACTGCACATGTAGGAAGCCTTTCCTAGAAGCATGGCCAAGCGCTGCTGCACCTGGTAGCCCAGCACATACGACTTAAATTGATTTGCAAGAAAATGATGGACAAATACTGTATTCTAGCAGTACCTGTGCCTATATTACAATTACAGAGCGCTGTATTATGTGAAGTGTGATTTAGTGCAGGGAACCTCATGGGCAGTGAGGGTGCTGAGACTGTTTGCGCCTTGGAGGAAGAGGTCTGACTCATAAGCAAGCACAGGCAATTAGAGGATAGCATTCTTGTTCATGACCTGATGTTACAAGACGGAACTCCTTTGTCACCCATGTCTGGTGCAGGTAGCTTTGTGTTTCCTAATGTGCCCTTACAAGGAACAACCACAGTGATCAGCATCAAAACTAGGTGCACCTCTTCTTAGATGTGATACTTAGTTTTTTCTTATCGACCAGGTCAGAGAAATGTCCAGCAAGGGAAGAGGTAAGCTCAGAAGTGCAGGTTCAGTTAGTGTCCTGCACTCAGCTTCTCATATTGGCCAAAGGCTCAGGCTGCCAGCCCTATGCTGAGCCATGGGCAGCAGTGTCAAAAGACTGTGCCTCCTAAACGAACCCCAGGCCACCCATTTGCCATCTGACATCACATGAAGGTAAAGTACAGTGGCTTTTCTTTGGGGGCCTGGGGCAGAAGGAAGCGAGCCATTCTCTTCAATGGCTTGAAGTGCCAGGCCCTTGCCTCTTGGAAGGCCAGATTTCCCTAGAGACGAAGGCTTGGCTGAGAAGCAAAAATTATCTTTGATGCCATGGAAACAAAACAAAGAAGAATAATAGTTTGTTACTTTTCTTGCCTCAAGAAAAAGCCAACAGTGTAGCCCTCAAGGATAGCATCCTTAGCAACCACCTTGCTGCTGGCAAGTCTTGAGTGGTGAAAGAGAGGAGCACAAGAGGTAGTGTTTGGAGAGCCCTTGGCACTGTTAAAAAAAGGTTATGGGTAGAGTGCTTAAGGATGGATAGAAGATTTCTTAAGGCTGAAAAGAAGCACAGGGAACTGCTGCAATTGTGACTGACCATGAACTGGGAACTCACTTGACAGGGTCTTGTAAACATTGAGAAAAGCCTTGCTGTGGCCTGTAGGAGGAGGAGATGTGGAGACAGCTTCTGGAGGTTGTAAACAGGCATGCAGACCTTCTGGAAAAACAAGCTGCAGCAAATGCTGTCCTGCTCTTCCTCCTCCGGCACAGCACGGCAGCCTCAAAGGCCTTCTCCACAACAAGCACTCAAGAATGCTGTGTAATGGCAGCAGCAGGACATTTTGCAGATTCTCAAGCCGTATTTTCTCCTCTGCCCCTTTATATGTAGCAGCTCTGGGGAGCCACCTCCAACAACAGCCTTTGAATCACACTGGGTTTACTGTCAGAAAGCTGCAGTCTTCCTTAGCTGTCAGCTGCATAACTACATGTACAGGCTATGAGTCCATTTTAACTTCGGTATTTTTATAATGCATATTTTTCTTCACTCTCTAAAATTATTTCTGATTCTACTTATGCCTGGCTTTTTTTTATATTCAGAATTGTTTCTTTTGACGCCATTATAAAAGCTGTTGTCTTCTAAAATGTCAATTATTTTTGATTTTCAAAGCAATTTAGTAACAGAAGGTGCCTGCAAGCCTGATGCCCAGACAGGAAAAGCAGTCTTCACTCTTCATGGTTTTCATAAAGTTATCTTCCTAAAATTTTTATTAAACGTGTATGAAAATTACATGAAGTATAAAGAAAATACACTGCTCTAGTTCTGTGAGATGTATGTTTAACATAAAACAAGAAATTCGGTCTTAAGGCTTCTGAGATCACATCCGTCGTGTGTCCCAGCTTCAGAGAAGATAGTCTTCAACTGGGGATCACAGGGGGCTTTCTGAAGCACACCATAGCTCTGTCTGGTTCAGATACATGCAGAGATGCAAACTGATTTTCTCCTGGTGCAGCATGAGGCCAGGATGTACTGCCAGACCAGTACACACCCCACATGGTGTGGGGTCTTGCACCTCAGACCAGCAGCATCTGCTTCAAAACAAGGCATCTCCTTGCTGCAGTTGAGGGTGTGGCCATGCTACAGGTAGATAGTTACGGAAGTCATCAGGCACAGGCCTCTGAATGGTGAGGGGAGATGGCGTTTTGATGTGTAGCTCTGCACTGGACTTTGTAAAAGTGCTCTTTTTTTATCCTGAGGTTCTGTGGTGGCTGCTGTCACTGATGGACCAGCGCCAGCGGTAAAATAATTTCCCGTCAAATGGTGTTTGTGTCACTGGTTAACATGAGAGGCTCTTCCTCATGCTTGTCTGGTGGTGTATATCTCTTTCTCCCCCTGCTCTTGCAACTACCGGCAGTGATGCCAAAGCTGAAGCAAGAGGTATTGCCATATTCCATTGTGTAGCTCGCAAAACTAGAGCCTTCTGAAGGCAAGTGGTGGCCATAAGCTGCTGAGTCTTTGCAGAAGCCAGCATCACAATTGGCATAATCCTTTTCTGCTTGAAAGTAGCAGACGCTAGCCAAAAGGTGACAGTGGGAAGGTAACTGGTGAGGCCAATCCTAGGTCAGGTAACTCCAGCTGTGCAGCTCAGAGTGTAGTCTGGAAATAGTTTCAAAGCATATAGGGCCTAGCCACGGGAGAGAAGGTCCTGGGACACCTGAGCAGCATGCAGAACATTTGGACAGGCTGCTGAAGGCCTTCTGCAGGCAGAGGTAGCCCGCCACTTTCTTTACAATGTAAATGCTTTATTTCTAAAGGCAAATGAAGCTTTTGGCTTTTTTTTTTTTACCCTTCTTTCTGTTTTTTTAAAAAATTTTGTTCCTCTATTTTTGATGAGGGAACTGCCTTCTAGTTATTTTTCTTATTGCTGGCTAGATGCTGAGCTTGGATTTTTCCTCTATCCAGAGCAGCAGGCAGCTTCATAGAGAGCTTAATTGCTGTAGTTCTGGGAATTGAGTATTTAGAGTTTGCTTCCGGCTTGCTTCACGGCAAAATGTGATGCCTGCCCATCACTGGGCTCTACTATTAGGCTTTGCAACAGTGAAACCAAAGTATCGTGAAGAGCAAAACATAACCTGAAACTGATAAAAACGGAGAAGCTACTGGGAGCTGTGGAGATGTGGATGTAATTGTAAATAATTTTAAGGTAAGAGGTGGCTGTAGAGTGCATATATGATAACCAGTGTGTGTACACAGTATTACTGACTGTGACACTATTGGTGATATTTTAGGGAAGTACCTAAAAACATAAACTGTCTTTTTGGGCTCTTGAGACATGACAGGTGTAGGAATCTGATTCTGTAGCACTATTAGGCAACTATTAACTTCCATAGAGATGTATGAACTTAATTTGTGGTTGAAATGTTAGGTATAAGAGGAAATGTTAAAAGCTTGATTATCAAGGAGTGGTTATAAATGTAATAGCATGCAGATAGAAGTGAAAATCTTTTATACTAGTCTAGAGGATTTAGAAATATTCTCTTTCATTAAATGGATTCCTCAGAATGCTTTTGAAATCTTGCAATGAATAAACTCTGTGCTAGCACAGCTCTTTGTTTCAAAGCAAATATTTTGTTATTGCAGAAAAATTGCACACTCTCAAAATACAGCCCAGCAAAAGAACTCCCTTGACCATCCAACAGCTTGCTAGAATGAAACCTAAATTAGGTTTGGAGAAAAAACTTCATGTAGAGATATTTTTTTTTTCTTCTTCATGCTAAAACCTTTAGTGATTTGTAGAATCTGGGCTGTTTTAACTGCTTGTGATACTTTTGCTTGATAGTGTTTACATGACAATTACAAGACCCAGAAAAATAAATCAAGATAAACAATAAACTCTTTTAAACATCAAGCCCAGTAGGTGAACACATGAGAAAAGTACGCTTTCCTCTATGCTTTTAGAACATGTGTTTCTAAGCCTTTCTTTTGAATTATGTAGGCAGTGCTGAAAGAGGTGTTGATTTTTGGGAAAAAATTTGGAAGGAGAGAAGGTGGTGGACTGGCAACATGAAGGGAAACCAGTTTTGGGAAGGGCTTTGAGGAGGTGCTCCGGCCTTTGAGAATAGTACAGTAAGGACACTGAAGGGTAAACACTAGGGAGGAAACAAATGGAATTACCTAGTTCAGGATCTTCAGTTTTTCTGGGAGTTTCTGACCATAAGGGAAAGTATCCTGATTTTTCCCTGATACTGAAACATTTCATCCACAGCATAATTGCTTACCAGCAGTTTTCCTTTGTGGCATATTTATTAAATATTGCCTCAGGATGCTAACAAATTAGATAAACAGCTTTTGCCTTGTAGAAGCCTAAAATTCAAGGAGTTTTACCTTCCTCTACCTTTGTGCAGTGAAAGTGTGCTTGGGGAGGCCGGGTTATGCTTAAAAGGAGTTGAGCACTCAACACCTCTGCAAATGAAGTTGGCTTATTTGTGAAGAAGAGATCCGGGTCTGTGGTCCTAGTAGAAGCTGCATGTTGAATTTTTGGAGGAAGATCTAATGAATTCTCTCAGCTGGCAACTAGAAACTTCTGAAAATGTTTGTTAATGTGCCAGAGGTATACATGATGCTTAAGAAGTTGATCTTTGTCCCAAAAGACTTCCAGTTGAAACGTTGTTCTCTCCTCTGACATGAGAGCTTTGAGTTTGCCTTGAGAAGCTACAAAACATAGCATGGACTAAAATCTGTGCATAGTAACTACCTGAGTAGTTAGCACCTGCCAATTCTCTTGCTATGGTGTTACTTTCTAGATTAACGATGCGTAACTAGCTACCTTTTTCTAAGGCAATTTTAGGAATAATTTCTGTTGTGTACCTTGTTATTAAAAGGATTTCATAAAGCTCAGCAGAGAGCAAGAGAACCCTGTTTATAATTCTGTATTTTATGTTCTCCAGACTTAAAAAAACCTCTAATTTGTTTTCTCCTCCTCAGTGATGTCTGAATTATTTTGTATCCAGAATACCTGTAAGGTTTTGATTGATTATTGTGATGGGGTAAGAATTGAGTAATTGATTGCCAGGTTCCATTAAGCATAGAAAGTATGACAATTCATTATTTTTTCTTTTTAAAATTTTTGTTGTCAGTGTTCTCTTTATTTTTATTTACTTGCAAGTTGGTTGGTTTTTTTTTCCCCCCCCACTAAGGACAAACAGAAAACTTCTCCTTTCATCTTCACTCTCTCTGATTTATGATAAATTTAGTTTCCTTCGGCCTGGCATTTGCTTCAGCAGGCAGTCTTCCTTCAAGTACCACCCTGATTGATGTGTAATCTTTGATATCTTCCATTAGCCTCCAGGATCACTAAGTTCAAGGCCCTCTTGGAACCTAAGGAGCCCTGCCGAGGAACTGAAGGCCTTCAGAGTCCTTGGGGTGATTGACAAGGTAATTCTTCAGTATCTCTTCAAGAGTTCAGTCATAAATCGACTGCATGCTGACATTTTGTCTTTGAAGCTGTGGATCTTAAGGATATGAAACAAAAGGGGAAAATGACTCAAATGCATCTGCACTTTAAAATAACAAAAGTAGAAGAAAAAAGGCTTTTATCTAAGCAATTCATGTAAGGTCATGCAAAATATATTTGAGCTAAAGGATAAGGTACATGCTTGGTGGCATTCAATAGAATGAGGCCTGTTTTTCAAAAATGAAGTCATGGTTACAATACTGGGGTAAGGATGAGTTGATGTGTTTTCAGTTGAATAATCTGGTGGGTACTTGAAATATAGAAGAGTAGAAATTCCTACCGTTGAACTGTCACTTGAAATGGGGGTTTGGGGGTACACATAACTGTTCTCCTTCCCTGAGAATTTGGAATTGAAATTCCTCACCAAGACAGAGATTCAGCAGTGAAGCCAAGCTTATTTTTGACTCGTGCAAATTTTTGACTCATGCAAATAATATCTTTCAAAATCCCAGGATAATACCCCTGTGTAAACAGTAAAGGACCATACGGATTTTTTGCAAGCCTAATTAAGAGACCAGAAGAATTGCTGCATTGTTTTGATAATGCTGATTAGTTATCACCTTACCAAATAATTTTAAGATGATGTATTATTCAGCAATGTGGCAGCGGCTAATGCAGACTGTAAAGGCTCATTTCCTTTTTGCTGTGCCAATTCCCTTGTGCCTTTTGATAGTTCCTTCTGTAGTCCCTAGTTTGTGCATGATGTACTGATGCATGGTCAATTTATGCATTTGTGACGTGCATCACAAAAACCTGTAGCTGGTCTCTTAAGGTCTGAATTCCTTGGTTCCTTTTTCTTGTTGGACTGAACCTGGCTGTGGGGAATGAGTTTTGTTTTTCTTTGCCTGTTTTGTTATAATTATGTGTATAAGTTGATAACTTCTCCTCAGAGGGCTGTATACATTAGATGTTATGGTTGTTTTTATAGCACACAAGGTTTTCTCAGCTCTGACTTCATTTTCATTGTATCTTCTTTCCTCAGTTATAAGTACAGAATTTAGCCTGTGCTCCACTTTGTACTTGTATGGGAGAGACAGAGTGAAAAGACCACCCCTCTGTTGGATTAGTAGCCACTAAATGGATGCATTAGGTGTAGACATTGTGAATTAGCCTGACGACATGAGGCTGCAGAAGTCTTGGAAATGAATGAAGAAAGACCTTTTCGGTATCTTCAGTCTTGCGTAAGAGTAATGAACAGCAACTGGAGAAGGTTCTTGATTAGAATGAAGCTTCTGGAGTCCTTGATGTTTTCAGATCTCCTAGATCTCTCTGAGCACAGCTCTAGTAAGCGTCCTAGGTGTGAGATGAATGTGTCCAGATCTTTGAGGCAGAGTTGGGGAGAATCAGGATACTGGTGATGACAAAAATTCAAGGTCTTAGTGTTGGAGATGTGTGCGAGGAGCAACAACCCCATGTATACAGTTGGTATGTCCATGTGTGAACAGTATCGTAGGGGCACAGTTAATGTTTAATTATTGTATGAAAAAGTGAGAAATATTATTTCAGGTGGCTTTGTACTCTGTGTACTTGCTTCCAGATTCTCCTTATAATGAACTTAATCTTGTTCTGAGTATGCTGTCTTTTTTCATATATTTTTAAGTGTTCATAAAGTTGTGAGGCAAAAGCTACACTAAGCCCAAGTGGTCGGAGCATGTTTATTTGGTTTTATAACAAAATGCATGTGAACGTGAAGCAGCAGCGTGCACATGTATCTGTGTGCTGGAGATGATGCCCCTGCCTTTGGTTTAAAGCATCATCTTGCTTCCTTCCTCATGGTCACAGTTCTTTGCCGCCTCCTCTGCTTGCATATGCCATAAACCTCACATCATGGAGAAATCCAAATAAATGTGTAAGTGTCCTCACTGGAGCTGAGCAGATGACATAGCGTGTTGGTTCTTGAAAATGGGTTTGGATTTTCAAGGCCCGGATTAAAGATGCCATGCTTTGGGGCACAAGTCTGTAACTGATTCAGCATCATGAAGAGTTTTGCCTGAAAATAACTCTTCTATTCTAACCCTGAGGTAGCTGCTTCAGTTTCAGCAGAAAATAGGTGTGTGGGTAGTAATAAGCCACAGACATTTTTACTGCTGTCTTGCCTAATCCTGTGCAAGATCGGCTTAAACACACTGACTTAAATGGTGGCGATTGGTTCACAGACTTGTTCTGCCACTGCTGCCTGAAGCCCAGAGTGGTGTCTGCTGGCTACGGTGCTGCCTCAAGAAAACCAGCTGTTAACCTGCACTCCATCAAATGCTGAAAGGTTCAGTGCCTTCCCTTAGAGTATTGTCAGTCTTTGTTCTTCTTTTGAAGCCTCTTGAAGTGTTTTGAATTGGCTTCATTTTCACAGACAAAATGCTTGTTGCTACCTGAAACTCTGGGTTTTTTCAAACTATTTTAGGCTAGGCAGAATGATTAGACATTTAATTTTAGCCTCGTTTATTCCCAGTGTGCCGTCTTGCTGTCTGCCTTTCTACCTTCCTTGTCACCTGAATAATTTTTGCTGTATTGACCCTTTTCTGTTGAATATGAGAGAATTAAAGATCTTAGCGTTATTAAACTCCTTAAAATATTGTGAAAAGTCACAGAAGAATGACCATAGCTGTGCCTCGCCTCACATCCTTCTGCTTCTGCTCTCATGCAGAAGGTATAAATCCAGCTATTTTAATAGACCCAAGAGGACCTACACTTTGGTTGAGAAAACCAGGTTTCTTGAATTCTGCTGCTGTGTTTGCTCACTTAATGCTGTCAAAGGTTAACTAGGTGGTGTTTGCGGGTATTTTACGTATTTATTGTTGGAAGAGTCTGCCTGTGAGTAGATTTCTGAAAATAGAGGTTTAATCTAATTATAAAGGTGGCTTTTGTCCTGCAGATGCTGTGGACTCTGAGATGCTGCAGATTGGGCAGCAAAGCTCTTGCTATGTTACCAGAGGTAGCATGTTGAAAACAGGCTAATGTCTAAATAGCTGTAATCACTGACCAAGAACAATCAATTATTTTATCAGCTCATGTACCTTAAAGTAGAAAATTTCTTTTTTGAATAGCGAAGATTTTTGCTTTCAAAATTTGCCTAATTAAAAAGCAAGGTTGCGGATTCAGTGCTGAGTTTCTGCCCTAGGCAAATCTTTCCTTTGAAGCAACAACTGGCCCCTAAAGAAACGACTTTGTTATGCTGCTGCCGGATACCTTCACAATGCTGTTTCAAACCCTATTTCTTATTCTTTAGAACCCTCTGTTATTTAGATTCATTCAATTTAGAGATTCATCTTGAAAGCAGAGTGCATTAAGTAATAAGTATGCCTCTGTAACCAATGACTGTCTTTTATGTCTTTTCTATTCCCTCCCCTGCTCCCCCATCAAGGCGCGTTGTCTGCATTGGCACTGGTGTGGCTGGGATCAGTTCTTCCGCAGATGTCTGTACATTTGAGCTTGTTGTTCAATATGCTGCTTGTTAAGCTTTATTATACAATCTGAAGCCTTATAAAATGAAATACTCTCATCAGGGCCTTGCTAAAATTATTTTGGGAGTTTCTGAAGAGGATTCTAGGAGTAGATAACTTCTTTCCTGAAGAACCGGTAGCGATTCTGTTAATCTTGAGCATAGGTTATTCTTTGTGGCTGTTGTGCTAACCTCAGTAGTCATAACTTTGCTGCTAGTACATTTTGATGAATGGACCTCAGAAATATGCAGAACCACCAAATCAGCATTATTAGTTATTTAGAAAGTGTGATCACTACTTGTTTGCTTAAGGAGTGAAAGAGCCAAAAAGCAAAAGTATAGAGAATATATCTAGAGTTGTCATGCAGAATCTGCAGACCCATAGTTGAATTCAAGCAGGTTATTAGGTAGTTTTGGGATTTAACCAGAGAGGAGAAATGGGCTTTTTTTCTGGTGGTGTGCATGTGCTCTGCATGAATGGCAGGACACAGGTAACTATGTCCTGTTAGTGTTTATTAGAAACAAACCTGAGGTGAGGTTAAAGACTGTTGCAGTTGTGAAATTTAGGTGACCACAGCAGATGTTTTCTGTCACCTGGCTCTCAGGTACACGTTGCCATGCCTCTTTAGATCATCTTACGGATTTTGAGTGAGTGGCTGTGTGTACATACGAGGTGGGGAAAAGGGAGCTGATCGAGTACAGACATTCATTCTTGTTTCATTACAATACTCAGAAAGAAAAAAAACTGGCTGAAGACTTTATAATTAATTCAACCAATTAGCAAGCTTTCCTCATCCAAACATGGCCTCATGGAAAATAGCAGTAGCAAAAAACGGTCAAAAATATTAAACTGAGTAATAATAGTAACTATCCATAGAAATAAAGAAACCTTTTAAGAGCTTGTTTTATGTTTTGATAACCCTTTAGTTTCTTATGTGACTTGCCAAGTCCAACAAAGTCATATCAACTACAGTGTCATTGTCAAAACTGATTTCTTGGCTTGCTACATTCCTTTTCCTACTGCTGCAGATTATTCCTAAGCTACAGGCGGGTCTCAAGCCTCAAGTATCAAAGCTTGCTCAACTTTAAAACATCTCTCTCCAAACTAGAAAGAGTCCTGTCCCTTCTCTGCCCTCAAACACTTGCTACTCGTTTTCCTGAAGTCTTTCCATTTATACCAGTCTGAATGTTTCTTAAGTATTTTGTTCTTGTAATCTTTAGTCTCTAGCTTCTTTCTTGTTTG
Source organism: Eurystomus gularis (assembly GCA_013400335.1). NCBI lineage: Eukaryota > Metazoa > Chordata > Aves > Coraciiformes > Coraciidae > Eurystomus > Eurystomus gularis. Next base: position 1,235,454 of record VZZY01015302.1, read on the forward strand.
TCTCACTAAAATTTCTTTTGACTTTAGTAAATGTTTTGTTTCATCTGACATAAAACAGTCCTAAGGTTGGGTAAAATAGTGCAGATTTTGCCCTTCCCTTTATAAAATAGAAATTATTGACTTTTCCAGTGCAGGCTGAACTATATGTAACTTCTGGCCTCCAGAAAGAGATTATTTGTGGAGATATTTTCTTTTAAACCAAAATTGTATTCCTAACTATTACTTAATACATAATTGGTGGAAGGCAATTATGAGTGGTATTTCGTATCGTATACTGTATTCTCTAGTAAAACCTGGCAGATGTATTTTCTAGGTTAATATTTCAACATTTGTCATTTATTGGCCAGTTTTTAGTTTGTTCTGAGAAAGTGGAATTTCCTCTCTGTTACCAACCAACAAAAAGTATTTAAAATTTTGAATTTGACTGTATGCTGCTTTCTTAGCATTCGCATTATTTAAAGCTGCACTGCTTGTCTTTTAAGTACACTCTTATTGCAAGCCATAGAATATGAGCTGTAAGTTCCTCAGAATAATGGCCTGAAAGGAGGAATAATTGCAAACTGAAGATAATTTGTATTGCACAGGTAGAGTGATAAGCAATAATAGCATTTTTCATACATATTTAGCCAAATGTAATCTCTTTTTGTAACGACAGAGGGAGAAGAGTGAGAGTCTGGGTAGTGTAATCTAAAAAGCAACAGGAATAAATCTGTGTTAAGTAGATCTTTTAATCCTGGGAGCCTTGATAGCCGGCACATCTGAGGGAAGTAGGGGGAAGTGCATGCCTGCTTCTGCCTCATCACCGCTACCATGCCTTGAGTGTGGCACCCACCATACACCGGCTCCTGCTAAGGTTTTCTTGCAGTCCAAGTACTCATGCAAGGATCAGGTGACCAACTTATCTCCTTCCTGGTTGTCTGTCACTACCTGTAACGGGATTTTCCAACTAGTGGGGTGAGTGCAAGAAGAAAAATGCAAGGTGATCATCTGATACACCTTTGAGTTTGTAGGACTTCCGCCAGAGAATGTATCCTATGATAAGAGTGCGTTTGTTTAGGAGATAAGGACCAGAATTTAAGAGATGGCCCACCGGTGACGTTATTATATGATGTGTTTTCAGTGTAGAATGGCAATTTAATAATAAAATGGAGCTGTTTTTAAAATAATCTCTTGGCTCTGGTATGTCTTCAAAACCTTTCTGGTTTTTGGTACTGCGGTAAGAGATCCTATTTCGTTTTATTTGATCAGGCACAACCTATTTTTCAACCCATGTTTAAAGCCACATTTTTGTAAGCAAATGTGTTTTGAGGTGTTTATTTTGATCAGTGTTAAAACCTGCTCAAGTAAATAAAAAGCACAGGTATGTTCTGTGCCACATCCTGAAAGTGTGGGAATGAGAAAAAAAATCAATATTAGATGCTGGGAGGGGGAAAAAAAAAAAACCCAGAAAAGAAAAGGGGGTTGAGGAAGCAAACATCTGCAGTATGATAGAGGACTGCATTTCTGTTAAAGCCACCCACAGGAGAGCAGTTCATTTAGAGCAGTCCTTAGTTCTTCCAGTGTTGTCCCCCGTGACCTTGGTTGGGTGCTCGGTAGGGTGACTAATGGTTCACTACGTTCTTTTTTCCTGGTGACTTGCCTGTTGCTTGCCTCTGGGTTTGTGATTCCCCTTATGCTGACTTCTGCAGTATTCCTTCGGTCTCTTATCTCAGGGCTTTGATGCATATGTTCTGAAGGTGGCCACCGTGACTTTGGGTGGCAGCAGATGGTAAACCTTCAGGCTGCCACCGGCTATACTGGTGTTAAGTTGGAAACTTAACGTTTGATGAAGAATCAGTAGTGCATATGAAAGAGCTTTTACTGCAGAAATATCTTTTAATTAAAAAAAATTAGCATACTGAAACATTTGCTAATTTCTGTGCATTTAAAGGGTCCTAAAATTAACTGTTTTCTTAAAACTAGACTATGGTTATTTACCAGGCAGATTTTATTTTATTTTTGTCCAATTAATTGTACCTACTATATTGAATTGAATTTAATTTATTTTCCACTAAGCTGTTGGATACACTGTAAATCAAATCTAAGAAGCTAATTTTTTTAAGTAGCTGCTGTCAGCATCAGAATTAACCCTTGACTTAGGGGAAAAAAAAAAAAGAAATCACAAGTAGGAACTCATATTTGGCATCACGGAGGGGTGTTGCTATCTGCCACTTCACCGAGATGCTGCCATGCTGTGCTGCTGTGTTCACTTCTTTTTTGGGATGTGCCCAAGAGCTCAAGTGCTTGTTCAAAATAAGGGTGTCTGTGTGCTGAAGACACTTGCTTACATTATATATTTATTTGTGACAACTGCTATTTGCCTGTCAGTGTTTTTAGCCACACTGAGATTGTCATCAATGCAGAAAAATAAGGTAAGGGCGAGTAAGCAACAGTACCTTAAAAGCCAGTGTGATATGTAGATCTTGACTCTGTTTGTGCATTAGTATTACAAATAGGATTTTGCTTTGTCTCCTTTTGTGTCACGGTCCAGGTGCTCAGTGCCCAGGAATGCCCTGCTGTGCATTCTTCTCCCTCTGAGATAGGATGCTGAATGTTACAGCCGACAGCTCGTTGTTAGGAGATATTAAATACTACAAGTTACACATCAGTGCAACAAGTGAAACGGGTTCCATCAGCTTACAGGAGCTAGGAGCAGCCTGGTCTCTTGTGAGCATCTCTGTGTGATCTGCTGTGGAGAAGAACAGAGTTATGCCGTAGGGAGTGCTACGTGGAATCCTGTTTTGTGCCATCATGCCGTTAGGGTAGAGACTTGTTACTTAGCATTTTAATAAGAAATCCTAGAAAAAGAATTGCTGAACGACTCCCTTTTGCAATGGGAGAGAAGTGTGGAGGAATGCAAACAGGAAAGACCTGTTGAGATAGCACTACTATCTAGGAATGGCTGTACACTACGAGATGAGGAGAATAAGTTGGCATTTGGGTCAGTGGCAGGCTTACTGCTATGCTCCTTTCTGCAGCACGCTGGTAATGCGTCCAAGAGGTGTTCCCCTTTCTCTGCTCTTGGTGTGTGATAAAAAGCCTAGCGAATAATATACTCCTGACCATCTCTTTCCTGGTCTTATACCTTCCTAAAATGTCAGTTTTCTGGTAGTGATTTATTCATCCATGTAGTCCTTTAATTGTTTGGGTGAATCTGATGGAGCCACCTTTTTTGGAATATACCTGCAGGCTACCTCCCCTTGAAGCATGTTTTGGATGTGGTGGGCCTATGTAAGGTTCACAGTCTGCCAGGGCCAAATGGACCATCACTGGACGAATTTCTAAAGTTACTTTTGGGGCTCTTCCTGTGCTTCTTGAAGTTTTTTTTTTTGAGGTAAAGAGTCTTGCAGAAAGTATTGACTCAGCAAAGAAATAATTTTCCAATGAAAGGGAAGTGGAGCTGTAGATGATCGTATTGGGGGAAGGCATGATGCTTCATGGGAAGGAAGAAGAAAGAAGCTAGTTAGTAAGACTGGTTAGTCTATGTAGGCAGTTAACTTCAAAGGCATGCAAATATTATTTGTTGTTATTACAGTTATAAAACTGTAGCTGCTACTTTCATTTTGATGTAATAGAACAACAGATGAAGGTAGCCCTAAAGGGACCTGCTGGCTGCTTTATTCGCGTTAGTGGTAGTCATTCTATATGTCGTCTTACAGGGTGAGGGCTCGGTAATCTGTTCTGTTACACCATATGCTAATACGATGCTGATAAGCAAGTGTGGAAAATGAAAGGGAGGAATACATTAATTGTATTTGTGCAATAAGGTATGCTATCAAAGGTAATTATTTCATGACAGTTTTAGTTATAGCAGTTGTTTTATCATGGAATAAAAGATGGCTTTAGGAGCCTTTTATTGGAAAGACAATTGTATCAAATTAGTACCAAATTAGATTTTTGTCTTTATAAAGGTGAGCAAACCCATGAGCAGTTTTTAAATTGGTGTCTTCTACTCTACAAATGAACAAATCCTGTTTGAGGGTTAAAGAAGCTATTATTCTGTCCTTTATGCTGACAGCTTCATTACTGATTGGCCTACTGTTGGTATTAAAAAAATGTTTGGCTCCTTATGATCTTTGTGCATGCAACTATAATATTAATACAGACCACAGAACTGTTCATTAAGAAATGACTTTAAATGAGGTTGATGCTTGTAAATCTGGAGAGATACAGATGTTAAATGCTGCCATTCCTTTTCATATACAGCCGTATGGCTAATAATTTCCAAGTGGCTAAAGCTCTTGTTAGCAAGAGTGCTGGTGTGTTAAGAATGGCCCTATAAATAACTTTAAGAACTGAAGTTGAAGGTGCTTCTTTTAAAGACTATTGTTAACTAAACATTATTGCCAAACAGATGGAAAGCATTCACCAGCCTGATGTTTTTAGGTCTAATTATATTATCACCAGTCCTGTACGGCTCAGTTGAAGAGGTGTATCCAGAGGCCAATTTATAATCATTTAGCCAACACCTGTTTGGGAGATATTGACAGTCAAAGGGCACATTTAAAAAAAAAATCACATATGTTCTCGTATTTATTGCCTCAATGTGAACAGTGTCTAGTTACAAACAAACTTGGGAAAAGAAGAAGGAAAGTGACTGTAAACACATAGTTGTTTCCAAACCATTTTTTATCTTCTTTTGGCACCTTTTGTAAAGGTGGCTTGTATTTTTCTCTTTTGATTTTCTTTATTGTTTGTTTGAGGCTGTTTTGTTTTCTTTTTTTTTGAAATTTATTTATTTTAATTTTACATCTTTTGATTAAGCAAGGATAACAAAAACAGTTTTACAGTTGTTATTTATTTAACTGGTTTCCACTGTTTCTGGAAGGCCTGGGTAAGAGGCCTGGAAAGTTGTTCAGCAAATTCAGTGGCCTGGGGACATTTGCCTTTCTTTACCATGCCCTTGACATGGAAACTCATTCTTTTGTCAAAAAAATCTCAGTGACATCAACTTCTCGTGATATTTTTTTCACCGGAAGATATGTAACATGTTTTAAAATGGGGTGCAACCCTAGTAAAAGAGGAGGTCTTTTGGGTGGAGGAGTGTCTGACACTTAAATTTCTTTTGGGGAAATTTGATGAGAGAAGGATGATTAGAAAAGGCTCCAATTCCTCCTCTTGCTTGAGATGTTTAGGGCTGCGATGAGGAGAGGTGGGGCCAGTGTTTTGAATGTGGTCATCCTAAAGAACAAAAGTTGCTTTGCTACAACCACTGCAAGGGGAAGCCAGTACTATCCGGTCCTGTGACGTCCCCTCCTGGCCCAGCTGCCTGGGCCTTTTGTACTCTCCACCTCACCTTGCTGTGAGCACTGCACAGGATGGCTGTTTCTGCAGTTCCCTTGGTGTGGAGAAGGTCAACATGTCAACCTGGTAGACTTCACCCTTTCGGAGATAGCTGGTATGACGGTGTCAGTGCTCTACACAGCAGGGAGACAAGGGAGACTGTGTGCTGTGTTTTCCTTTTCCTATCAACTAATGAATCCAACACCATGTTTCTACTAACACGTTGTTCCTCTACAAGAAGTCTTTTTTAATGTGAGCCAACTTGGTCTTCACTGCATCTGGTCTATCAAACTCGAAGCTGGTAACTGCAGCCCTTCAGGTGTTTGATTTTGCAAGCTAAATATTTTGGTATAACTGTGTGTGAATATTTATACTGGACGTTTGCAATGTGTGTTGTAAATAAACACACTCTCCCTCTTGTTCCTAGAGGAGGGTTGGGCTTGTGCTTGTGCTGCTCCTATGGCTGTCTTGCAGTTGGTGCTTTTCAAGTACATCTGTGCTCTTGGTCCTTGAAAACAATACGTGAGCAGGGTAATTTGAAGATGGAGATGTAGAAGAGTCCAGCTTCCTAAAGATGTAGTTTCCCAAATATGTATGTGTATATATATACATATGTATTTGTTTTGTTTTCAACACATAAATGGAGCTTGCTAAGAGGGTATTCGTCATTTAGTATTTCTCTCATTGCTGTGCTGTGTTTAAAGTGCTTTCAATAGAGGTGATGCGTTTCTAACAGAGATGCTCTCTGCACCTGTACGTGTTCTCCTCTCTGCAGTGAACCCATCCACTTGTTTCTCCCTAAAGAAATCCTCTTTTTTTGTTGTTGTTACCTTAATACTTGTTTATGGTAGCACAAAGGAACTTCCTTGCAGCCATTTCTGTTGTGGCTGCAAAGCAAAAATGGCGGTGGAGGAATGAGGCAACAATGGCTATACAGTTGATAAAATATTTTTTTGTGACCTGGGCATGTGTGGTAAGCTTTTAGTTTAGCTTCATGGAAAGCAGGTATGTAGCCACCCCACAAAAAGAAAACCCAAAATCCCCACAAAACACCCCTCTCGTAACCCACTGGTAGGCAAGACATTTGATGTATAGGAAGCATGATGGGGAAAACTGTCGCACTAGGAAGGTAGGTACCGCGAGGATTGAAGGTAAGAGGTAATGGCCTCAAGTGGCACCAGGGGAGGTTTAGACTGGATATTAGGAAGGAATTCTTTAGTGAAAGGGTGGTTAGCCATTGGAACAGGCTGCCCAGGGAGGTGGTGGAGTCACCATTCCTGGAGGTGTTCAAAAAATGAGTACATATGGCACTTCGTGACATGGTCTAGGGGTTAGGGAGATGTTGGGACAAAGGTTGGACTTGATGATCCTAGAGGTCTTTTCCAACCTAAATGATTCCATGATTCTATTCTATGAAGTGGTGTAGGAGGGTAATGCTATGTGAAGGTTACTTTTTGTGCTTCACTGTGTTGCTACCATTGCACTTGTATAAATTGTGTTCTTCCAGATTGTTGCTGTAGTTATAATGTACTGGTTATTTCTGTCACCAAGTTAGAATTCGTTCTTTAAGTTAGCTGGTTTGGAATCAGATGACATTCTGGTAGCTCTCTAGAGATCTATATCCTAAGTAATATTGTTTTCCTAAAAATAAAGAAAGACTAGTTATCATATATATGTTGCAGGACTTTACTTCTTTTCAATCACTACTTATATCGCTTCCCTTGTAAGAATATTCAACATCAGATTTAAGAACTGTGCTTTCTTACCTTACTGATATGAATCTTAAATATTTCTCTGAATACTTTTTGCTTAGGTTTTGCTTGTAATGGACACTAGAACACAGCAGACTTTTATACTGAAGGTGAGTAAAGTCTTTTATTGCTCCTTTAAGCAGTTTGGCCTCCTAAATTACACTACTACACAAAGATCAATTTGCATCTTAGCGTATAGGATTATCACTGCAGTGTAGTGTTATGTTAATACATATATCCCTATTACACACAGTGGAATTCTTTTTGTTGGTATTCAGTTGCTTTCCCTTCCTTTCTAATGTCTCTAGAGCTCAGATGTGCTGGTTTACTCACTTGAGTTGCCACTGGTTATTGGGGCCAACACCTTAGCAGACTTTGGTAAAGAATCACAGTTTCAATGTGCTGTTGAAAGCATCTGTAAAGTCCTGGTGGCTCAGGACATGCACAGGCTGCTGATGAAGATGAAAATTCTCCTTAGCCCAAGTACATCCACGATACTTTGTGTTTGGTCTTCCCTTGGTTGAAGAGTATGGTATTGGACAAGGTGGATGCTGGATGAAATGGAAAACTGGTCTTATTCAGAATTGCTTTCTTACTGTTGTTTTTTTTTTTTTACCTCAATAGGCTCTGAAAACTGAGTTTAACGTTACTAAATGATTGATTTAATGGACAGTTAATTGGTCAGAATAAAATTTTTCACATTACTCTTTGTGCTTCAGAAAGTACTCAGATCAAGATCCCAATATGCTCGAAGCATCTGTGATGCTGAGAATTAATTTAGTACGAGTATTGTTATTGTGGCGGTTATTTCAGGCTTCCCTTGACATGAATTCCACTGCTGGTGGGAGGAAGGGCTGAAAAACTGTGTCCCAAAGATGGAGTTCTAATTAGTTCTTAACATTTTGTAACTTTGCTTCAGGTCTGGCTTACGACCCTGCCTTAACTTTGTGCATCTGGCCTTTGAAATTGTCTTAAGTATGCGCAGGGTACAGAAAACCTGTTTGTTCCTCAGAAAGGATTATTTGTGAATATTGTGTATTAGAACTTCACTTTATCTACTGGCAGATGGGGTAACATTGAATTTCCCATTTAACTGCTTATGTTTATCAATATTGTAATAGGTCACACTATTGACATAATTTTTCCCCCCTCTTTCTCTCTCCCCTCCCTTTCTCCCTCCCACATCAATTTTTTCACTTCTGGCAACTTCATCTCTGTGCTACCTCCTAAAAATCATTACCTCTCAAGGAGACTAATCCTTTCCTTTCCTTTTTGTTGTGGTGGTTATGGTCTTTAGTAAAGTACAATGGAAATGTAAGGATTACCTACAAGGCTAAGGCATTCTTTTGTCTTTAGAACTTGAATTGAATTTTTTTAATAGTGTCTTTTGGTCACACACAAAAATAAAATTTTAAAAAAAGGTCACAGGGAAATAACTGAGTGTCATCCTGATGACTTAGTTTGAGAGAGATTCTAATAAAAACATTGACCCATGTAATTGATTTTAATGGCAGCTTTGTGCCATCTTCTGTTCTTTGGAAATGCGCCAGATGCCATCAGCACAGCCTCGGGGGACCGAGGGGCATAGAGCAGCAGATGAGTGGTTTCTCTGAAGCCCAGAGTAACTCGGATAGATTAGTTTGGTTGATAAACACAGAGCACAGCAGGCTCCAAAGGCAACTGAGGGTACAACTGACCTTTTTGTTCTCTGTCAGGGTCTAAGGAAAAGTAGTGAGTACAGCAGGAGCAGAACGACCATCATCCCCCGCTGTGTGCCCAACATGGTGTGTCTGCACAAGTACATCATCTCCGAGGAGTCTGTCTTTCTCCTGTTACAGCATGCAGAAGGTTTGTCTCTTGTTTAAGTATATTGTTGAAAAGAGTCAAAGGTTTAAGTTTTAATCAATGGTACGTTTCATTGTCAAATTAATCTCTTGTGCATCTAATTAAAATATTTCTAGTGTGCCTAGGAGATGTCATGTAAGACACCCCACTCCCATCCTCAGTCCCTTTCCCTTTTTCCACCTCATTCTGCGGTAGATCTGATTCCTGTTTCAAACGGCCTCATATCCTGATGGGTTACTTGAATCGTAGCAATATTGAAAGCTTCAAACTGGTTATTTTCTACAAGAGGGTGAGTGCTTTGACTGCAACGACTATCTGCAGTATTTACAATCGTCTCTCAGAGATAAAGTCTTTGGCTACTTTTGTAAACTTTGGCTAGTAAATCTTTTGAGCATCTTACAGTTAAAATGACAAATATTTACACAAGAATTTAATAACTCTCTCCTAAAAAAACATGAACATTTGCCTACTGGTTAGTATTGCATAGTTGTTCTGATCTGGATTTTTAAGAAAATAGCTGGTGGCATCATACAGGAGTTCAAAGCAGAACCGCAGAGTTGTGCCTTCAAACTATTTATAAAATTCCTGTTAAATATACAGGGAACAGGTGGCACAAAATAATTACATTTTGATTTTTTTTGTCTAACACCTGGATTTAAATATTCCCTAAATGTAATTACCCATATTTGTTTAGAATGAGTGCAGAATATAAATTTTAGGATTGCTAATGGTTCTCTTTTTAGGAAATGCTAATGATTCAGTCAGAATGGATGATGTGAAGGAACGAAGCTAACTGACAGAGAAGATAATTTTATTACATTTAATATTATTTCTTTTTTTCCTAATAACTTAGATATCGGCTTTTTCATGAACAATTTGTCACATGAGGTCAGTTAAAGTTAACTTTACAACATGAGTGACTGTTTCTGCTATGTGTGACTTAATTTTTGCCATGAGCAGTGATGCATGAAGAAAGGCTTCACATTACAGTACTGCCTGATGGTGATCTCGAGGGTTTACAGTGCTGCTCTGCACAGTGCTACTTTTCTTGACGTGTGTGTAATTCAGCAGAATAACTTTGAGACTCTCACCTGAACTGTAATCTCCACTTTTTTTTTTTTAGGAATAATACTTTTTAAAAACACCAAAACAGACTCCAAAACAAGCAAAAAACCAACACTTGTCAGATACCAACTGCCCTTAAGGCTAGCATAAGCCAAGGATTAGAGACAGATTATAAAATAATAATTTAAAAAACCCTGTTCCTAATATTTCTGCAGTTTCTGAAGACTTACAGTTTTTCTCTCCTCTTCAGGAGGAGAACATTCCTTCTCAAGACAGATGGAAAACAGGGTGAGGTAGTAGTGGGATTGGGGGGGAGTAGTGGTGAGATGGAGAGAACAGAAGTTTAAAGGAAGGCTTACTGTGACCAGTTGACAAAGAAAATCTCCTGAAGTGATAGTTTTGTTGTGGCAGCAGTGAGAAAAATGGAGACATTACATGATCAGAGCTCTTTCATTTAAGAACAGACACCTCAGCTTAACATTCAGGATGGATGAGTTATAGTCCTTAAAAAGGAATGACTCTCTCTGTCATCTTTGACATGGTCACAAGTCCACTGAAATGTGCCTGAATGTCTTGCTCTTACCGACATTGCCTGTAACATGTTTTGAGTTCTATGGGAAAAGAATTTTTAATTTACTAAGTGCCTTCTAAGTCAGGTTTGTGCAACACAGCCTTGTGCAGCACCCCATGCCATTTGTTTGATCTGCCAACAGTGAAGGTAGTGTCTTGAGCATCTTCATTTTGACTGGCCAGGCAGCAAACACATACTTGGAGGCAGCCACAGCTCATGTTGCTTTCTTCCCAGTGGTGGGTCAAAGCCATGTGGGTAGGAGACGTGGGAGGGTTATTTTGAGATGGAGCTGGAAGAGGAGGTGCTGGCAAAATATGAGTACTTTCCACAGGGAGAGCTCTGAAGGCGAAAAGGGGTGGGGCATGTGGGAAGAAGTGGGAGCATTGCAGAGAGGATGGAGGACTGTCAGACTGTGCTGGGGAGGAAGGAGAGAGCTGCGTGGACTAGAAGGGATTTTGATGTGGGTGGGGGCTGTTGGTGATACATGAGTTCATGTGACTTGGACACTTACAGTGCAAGTTTCAAACTGCATAGGGTTCTCCCACATTCTCTGATAAAGCAGTAAGTAGTTTGGAAATAGATTCACCTCTATCCTTGCTTGCAAACCATTTGAAAATGATTATGTGCTATAAGGACTTCTCCCTGATTATCAGGAAATTAAAAAGGCTCATTTTTTTTAAGGATAGTCCCCTGCTTTCAGGGACTTATTGTCTGGGCTCAGAACAGGCAAAGGGAGAGGAGTGATACATTCTGTTCTAAAGAGGGATAGCTGGGTTACAAAATGATGAGTAAATTGCCCAAGAATGCATGTAAAAGTGTATTGCAGGTGTAGGGCCTGATCTTGAATCCCTAATGGTGGCAATAATTCTGTGTTTCTTCTAAAACTGCCTCTGCACCTCACCCTGTCCCAGGAGACTGATGCTGGAAAGTGATTCAGGAGAAAGACTTCATTTTCCAGCTCTACATGAACAAAGCATAAATAAAAATAGGGCTAAAATTACGCTGTACTATATCACAGAATCACCGAATGGTAGGGGTTGGAAGGGACCTCTGGAGATCATCTAGTACAAGCCCCCTGCCAAAGCACGTTCACGTAGAGCAGGTTACACAAGAACGCATCCAGGCGGGTTTTGAAAGCCTTCAGGGAAGGAGATTCCACATATGTATATGCATATACCAGACTCTATCTACTATACTACTCTTGTTCACCCCCACTGATGATGGTCTTGATCACATCAGTCTTATGTTAGTAGCGCTCATCCCTTAAATTACGAGGATAATAATATTGGGAATCTGTATAGGTAAAAATGTCTTAAAGTTTTGTCCATCTAAGACCAAATATAAATAGAGAAGGTAGTCATAGTTAATTTTGGGAAAGGATAAAAATTTCTAGTTAAGTTACTTTTTAAATGATTGTCTCTGAAGTTTTATTCCATGACTTTATGAATGTTCTTAACATTCACACTCCAAGTAGTTCTGTTCAATAGGGAAGAAGATTTCACTATTCAAAGTGGTGGTGATTTATTATATTACATATGTTCGCTACACCATTGGGAAATTCAGGGGTAAAATATTAATTTGTGGGCGATGGCTTGAATTATAGCAAACTCAGAGGAAGTTTTAATGTTATGTACAGACATTCTGAATTTGCTAAGCAGCTTACTATTTCCTGTTTGTAGTAAATTTTAACTATTAAATGCAGCACTATTGGGCTTTGCATGGGATTCTGCAAGCTTGACTGCAGACTTTTGCTCAAGATTAAGATTTTCTTTTTTTCTTTTTTTTTTTTTGGTAAATCATGATGCCATTACATGCTCAAAATTGGCAAGTGAGGTCTTGGGTTCTCTTACAGGCTTTTCTCATGGCCACAGTTGAAGGCTTCAGGGGTGTCCCAGAAACACAAAAGTCCATGAAGTTATTTTGTGGCTTTGTTGGAAAGCACTTGGCAAATTCTAGTGTGGTAGAGAGCCAATCTGATGTTAATAAGGCCTTGCTTCTTCTTGGCACTACTAACTCCAGAAATTTTAGAAACAGATGCTTCAAAAATAGGCTGGGGGGCTTCCATGGGACATCAAAGTATAAGTGGCTGTTAGAAGCTGTCAAATCTCTTTAAGCATAAACAAGCTGGAGTTCCTATCAATCTGGAGAAGACTCAAGAAACTTCATGCTGAAGACGCTTACTGCATGCAGGAATTGATAGACAACAGCATGGTAGCGTTCAGACTTGCAAAGCTGGGGATTTGTTGTTAGGAAGGGAGATAGTACTAGCTGTAAATATTTGTCAGCAATCGGAAAATGTAGGAAAGGTGATATGGTCCTTGGCAAGTGGCTTTTTCAGGAGGCTGCTTTGAAGTAATAGCTTTTGCTCAAAGTGCATCAGGAAGTGGGAGCTTTGCCTAAACTAGCAAACTTTGCTATGTAGCAGAGATTCACCAGCAGCAGTGGAAGCAGCCGTGTATATAAGACTCTGGTGTTCGTAACTACTGTCATGTTAGAGATTAGGTTGGAGATTAGCTTCCAATTCCTGTGTACTCTGCAACCCCACTGTGGCTGCTGTTGGCGTGCTGCAAAACGTTGTGTCTTGACAGTGTCTATATGTCTGGTTCCCTTTTGACCCAGAAACTGTACTAGCATAATTTTATGTAGTCGTATATTAACACGATGAAGTTTACCAGTAGATGTGTCTTTATTGAACAGGAGGACAGTGATTCTAAGAAAACCATGAGGTTGTTCTTTTTCTAGCAGGGAAAAATACTAATTCGCACGAAGTGCATGACTTATGATTGGTACTCTTGGCCATAAACAAATTCTTATGCAGTGATGCAGAGCTGGGCCAGGTTTTGGAGAATAATTCAAACAGATGTCTTTCAGTACTCTGTTTTTCTTCCCTATCCCATCACAATTATTTGGATGCCTGGATTGTTCACTTCAACTCTGTTTGGGATTTCCTAAATACAGTGATTACTGCATTCTTAGCTACGTTCCAGTTTTGCAGGAACTGGAGTATATTGTCCTTTGGAGTAAGCTCATGGGGCAAGCTAGCAAAAGCCATTGATTTATTTTGGAGTATGTCTCCTTAGCCAGTCTTTCCGGATGTGAAGATGAAGTGTCTGAGCACTGGGTGGGGAAAAATCCAGCACCTCATGATTTTTTCTTGTCAGCTAGAACAAAAACATGTTTAGGATACTAACTGCTGATTTGAGGTTTTGTTTTATCCTATGATACGTACTATATAGTTTCTGTGTCTTCTTCTCTGTGATGTTCCTGTGTCAAGTGCTATTAGCAAAAACCTACAGAAATGTTTGAAAGAATATAAAAGTATTATGGAACAAACAAGTTGCTTAGCCAGCTTCATCACTTGGTCACTTTATGCTGAAATATCCAGTTGATTATTTTGGATGCGAACTTTTTAGATTCTGCCTCCAGAAGCAGAGGTATAACCTCCAGAGGGCTGGAAATGCGGTTAAGGAAGGCAATTCTGATAAGTAATTTTTCACTGAATAACTGCAGAAGAATGTAGAGCTTCATGATTTGTGTGTGCTAATAAAACCAGAAAGAGTGAAATAGACTGGTCATAGAGTCAGTTCATGGTAGAAGAAAATAATCATAATAATTAGTTAATACTGTACTTCTGAAATTGTATTAAACACTAATAAACTTTAGCTTAAAATATTAGCTTTTATAGTTATTTAGTATGTTAGTCTGTTTGACAGTGACTGAAGCTTACTTGTTTGGATTGATTTTTGTAATTTTAGTTTTTATAGATTCCTGATACTATATTAGCATGGCTTGCTAATGGGTTTTCTTGATCTTACACAACACATAGGGAAAGGGGGAAAGATTATTAGTATGTCATTCATAGAGGCATAATTATATACCCAGATACAAATATCACTCTTGTTTGACCCTGGACTGGACATTTTCAGAAAGGAATAAAATTGTTGTTTTTCACTATAGAACACAATTATTGAATAGCATTTATTTACGTGTTTCCACTTGACCAGGAGGCCAGTCTCAAAATATTTGTATGTAAACATATTTGGACATAATAATTTTTTTTTCTGTATTTCCTTGCATTTAACTCTAAATAGGAGTTTCAGTAAGTAGTCATTTCCACTGTGATTTCTAAGTCCAAGTGTTTATTAATGAGCAACATCCCTTTAAAAAGGTAAGATAATACATTTGCAAATAGAAGATGGGTTGTTGCAGTTCTGTCTGTTTTCACAGGTAGACAGTCATGAATTCCTGAATACTGTAATTGTAAAGAGATTTTAATTTTTTGTTTTGTCTTTTGCAAATTTTAGGTGATTTTCCAGTGATTTTTCTGTGGGGTTTTGAACTATTGACCTCAACACATCTCCTTTTCCTTCCTTAATCCTTCTTGGGTCTCTTTCTTTCTTAAGCTACACTGACACTCCAAGTAAAGGCCAAAATCCAGTGGAGGCTGCTTGAAATCTTGCGTGAAGTGAGGTGGAGAGAGCAGAGGACAGGAGTTTTCCCCAAGAGCAGCTTGACCTGTCTGTAGGTGAAATGTGAAGGTGTATGAGGATAATTCTTGCCCTTTTCATACTGCTGGGAAGCCCAGCCCCTTCCTACCTTAATATAGGGGTATGAAAATTTTAGGTCAATGAGAGCCCTTCAGGGGTCACACGTAGAAATGCATTTGGTATCCAGTAATGACAACTGTGGCAACAGACCACAGAAATCAGGTTTTGAGATTTCTGCATCCCTAAGATTTGTGTTTTCATAAGAAATTTGTGAAGCAATACTGGGACAATAAACACTAGCATATGAGGGTGTAAATATTTAGCATTTGCTTGTGCTAATTAATATAATACAGGCGGGATGGTGAGACTGCATGTTTTATTAAATGCAGCAGGGATATGGTTGTCGAGTGAGATTTTATTGTTTTGTATGGAATGATCCTAAATAATTCCATACCTCGTTAATAAACAGAGCGAAGTTATTTTAGGTAAAATATGCTTGCAAAATAATTTAATTGAAATCTTTAATAAAATTAATTGTTCCATCAGAATCTTTAGGTAAAATTAAACTTTTGTGTTGCTTCTTTTTTCATGGATGAAAGAGGTGAAAGTCTTTCACACATATAAAAAGATGTGTATGTTCTCTCTCTTTTCTCATTCTTTTTTCTGTTATTTTGTTTCCAAACCATTCTGTAACAAAAGCATGGATAAATGTAAAAATAAAAAAATAATTAGCAATTATGGTATGAAGAACTTTTCTTTTTATCAAGTCACTTTAAAGCCAGTTTAAAGTTCTGTGTAACTGCAGGACTCAGAAGGCCCAGCAGCTCCCTGGCTCTGCCTTTGCCCTGCTGAACAGCTGTATAACGCACCCTATTTAAGGCACATGACTTCTCTGAAGAGTCTGCATGGAACCACTGCCTGTCACGGAGGCAAGGTCCTGCTCATCAAGCACTTCTGGCAGGACCAGAGCCCTTGGTCTCACTGGTGCAGGGCGGTAGGTCACTCACATCCAGGCAAGCTCAGAGTGAGTTGTCCATGGAGGCAGCCTGCTTCGCTGGACAAAGGGCTGCGGCTCTGCTGGGAGTGATGATGAGCCATGTCCTGCTACCAAGGCATGGCACGCATGGAGGTATTTTGAGTGTCTCTTTGCTTAAGTAAAGCGCTTATGCAATGCAGTGGTCAGTATAGCAGTTCTCCTTCCCTTCTCTATGAGCATCGTGTCAGTTTGCTCCTGTTCATTTTCCTGGCATCCTTTCTCATCCTCTTCTAGAGGGTGGCAAGGGTCATTCTGACCTACTAAACCCATTTGTGGCTTATGGCAGAAAGAATGTGGATAAATACATCTAAATTGTCATTTTTACCATTGAATGCAAGCTGTTAGAATTCCCTCTCAATATTTTTAATATACTTAGTTTCACCACAGCCAGCGAGGTTTATTTTTTTCCCCTTCAAAAGCAAGCCTTGTCTTAGCTGAGGGGATGGAGAGCAAGAAAACTCCACATTGTATTATTCAAATTCATTTTTAAAGTATCAAGATTTTTCTGCCTTTGATAAGTTATTTTTAAATAAGTTTTTTATGTAAATATAACTTTAAATAAGTTATTTTTATATAAAACCAGTTCCTATGCAGTGAAAAAATACTTTCTTCTTTTGTTGTACTTTTTGAAGGAATTTTGCCCAATATGGATAACAATTAAAGACTGCGTTTTTGGTAAAATATGAAACTCTGTTTTACCCAAATAAATTTAAAAAGACAGAATTAAAACAAATGAACAAACAAAACTTTGCAGATGCCCAGTGGGCTAGATACTTATTTTTTTTCTTCTACAAAGATTTTGTTAGAACTCCTGCATTTTTCAGAATTGCTGTGCAACCTTTTAAATTGAAATGTTTTGACTTTGCATTATTCCAAATCTTATCAAAGGTAGCTGTCTAGCTTTCAGCCAAATTCTTTGGCAGGTACAAGAGATGCAGTAACTTCTTGATATGTTTTGTGCAAATTACATTTTGTAATCTGTAAGCTTTTTTTATACACGGAATATTTGGAAACACAGTCTTATTTTGTATTATTAAATTTTAACTGTTACTTTTGGAGCTGTAACTTTCTTAGAGTGTTTAATAGTGGAGGAATTGGTTTGCCAGTATAAGTTAGGGTATTGATAAATCCTTGTGTAATGCAGCAAGGTGTAAAAAACGTCTTTGAGTTCTGAAGTTAAAGGGAGAAATACATCCATATTTAACTAACAGAAAACACTTCTTCAAAGAGAGAAACAGATCCTTAAAATATCCTACTAATATGAGGTAATTCCTTTCCCCTTACTGAACTTGCTAATTAGTAGTTATTAGTCCTTCTCCCCTAATGTTGCTCATGAGCTTGGAGCTGTGATATGGAAGTATTCAGTACAGGCAGAACTGGTGATGGGCACTAAACCATTTGATCTTTCCTAGTTTTTGCTTTCTTTTGAGACAGCAGATGGAGAGTAGTCACCATCATACAACTTGATACAGACTCTGAAATGAGACTTTACTGAAGTTTAAAAAAAAAAAAGAAAAGGAAAAAAGCTTAATCTCAGATGCAGCTCTTTAAATATTTATGTATTAATACAGATCTGCTTGAAAAGCAAGTTGTGGTCCCTATAATTATTTCCTCCTGAGGCAGCAGATCCTACTTGCTCTATGAGCATAAGGAGGTAGCCTATTGTGACAATGAGGGTATTTGCCTATTTCATAATGGAACTGATTCTATTTTGAGTCAAATTAAGAGATTTCTGCTCCCCCCGCCCCTCTTTTCTTGCAGGAGGAAAACTGTGGTCTTATGTCAGTAAGTTCTTAAACAGGAGCCCTGAAGAGAGCTTTGAGATTCCTGAATGCAGACCATCCAGTTCAACTAAAATTTACCTGGAGCAGCCAACACCAAGTCCTAAAGAAATAGGTAGCAGCACTGATTCCAGAGAAAGCTATGGGGAGAGCATGCTGAAGGTGGTCCCGCTGAAGAGCAGCCTAACGCCGAGCTCTCAGGATGACAGCAGCAACCAGGAAGATGGCCAAGAGAGTTCAAAGTGGATGGACTCAGGCTCCAGCTCAGAAGAAGAGTGCACTACTAGTTACTTAACATTATGCAATGAATATGGGCAAGAAAAAATTGATTCTGGCTCTCTAAATGAGGAACCAGTGGTTAAACTGGAAAGTGAAGGTCTAAATACCAAAGAGAGAAGTTGCTTGCAGAAATGCAGCGTTGTTGGTAGTGAGAGCTTCACTGCTCAGATTGCATCTCAGGAACGAAAGCTTTTCATTGATGATGCTGAGTCGGAAATAGCTAGCCCTACTAGGATACTGGACTCGTTAACTAAATCAAAGAACAGCCCCATGGAACTCTTCAGGATAGACAGCAAAGATAGCACTAGTGAGCTCCTGGGCCTTGATTTTGGAGAAAAATTGTATAACCTGAAATCGGAACCTTTGAAGCCATTGTTTTCTGTCCCAGATCATGACAGAAGCTTGGATGCCCTAGAGAACAAAATGAGTGTGAGAGCTCATGACACCATAAGCAGGGGTTCAAATGACTCTGTGCCGGTTATCTCCTTTAAGGATGCTGCTTTTGATGATGTAAATAGTGTTGATGAAGGAAGGCCTGATCTCCTAATAAACTTACCTGGTATGTCTGATGAAACAGAAGAGGCAGCAGTGTCAAGGCCAACAAAGTTTACGAAAACTGACAGGGACATGTTGGAAATAAAGTTATTAGAAACACCTGATGTCTTACAATTGAATAATTCTATAGAGCCATGCAAAGCATTTGATCAAGAGCCAAATCATGAGGCACCGGTAGTGGGTGAACCTTCCTGTGAGGAAGCAAATGGACAAAGCAGTGTCACTCAGGGAGCTCTTGGGACCCTCTTTACATCTGACCAAGAGGTAGGTAGTTCAGAAGATGGGGCTCTGTTTCAAGGGCTTGGAGCCTACTGCTTAGATGTGGCAAGCAAAGAAGAAAGTTTATTTGTTTCCAACCCGCTCTCAGGTGCTCAAGATGTTAGCTTGGATGGAGACATGTTAAGAAATGAAGCAGTGTTGCTGTTTTCCGATCAAACTGAAGACCTTGGGAAAGAGGAAACAGAGTCAGCTTTGTTACCAGCAGCTGAAAGTAAAAAGACAGCACCAAAGAGGGAAAACAAAATAGCAGTAGCCGAGGAGAAGGAAATACATCAAATTTTTCAGGACCTCGACGAAAGATTAGCGATAACCTCCAGGTTTTATATCCCAGAGGATTGCATTCAAAGATGGGCAGCTGAAATGGTTGTAGCCCTTGATGCTTTACATAGAGAAGGAATTGTGTGCCGCGATTTGAACCCAAACAACATCTTATTGAATGATAGAGGTCAGGAACTTTTGCAAATGCATTTCTTTTTATTCGCTGTTGCTTCCAATTAACTGAGTAGGCGTTTTATCTTGTAATTAGTATCTTCATTTCCTGTCTAGAGCTTCATTATCAGTGCAGCAAATTCACCCCCAGTAATAGCTTCTAGTACTTAATGATGCCATTATTCTTAATGATACTGTTTTTAGCTACAAAAGGAGTAATTACAGTTCACTTCTGCAGAAAATGGAAGGGAAAAATGTTTTGATTTCTCCTGTCGTTTTGTTTTTAGGACACATTCAGCTAACGTATTTTAGCAGGTGGAGGGAGGTTGAAGATTCCTGTGACAACGATGCCATAGAGAGAATGTACTGTGCCCCAGGTTAGAGCAATCACCTACAATGTTTCACTTGGAAAGTAGATTAGCAGCTTTCATTTTCTCACGGAGCCTCTATAGCACAGAGCACAAAATCATGTGGTATCTGTGTTTTCTTCACTTTTTCCTGAATGTCTTAAAAGCATAGAAGGCTCAGAACTGCTTTACTGTTGAACTGTGGTGATGTTTGTTAGATCATTTCCATAAAGTGTAATTGTATTGCATGTGTTGTTTAAGCAAATTTAAGGAATGTTTTGTTTTCTTGCAGTTATTTGCCATGTGTGAGTACATCTTGATAACTGAAAAAAGCAAATAAGCGAAAGGGCAGCCTGAAAAGATAACACTAAGCCTTAAAAATACAAAAATGTATACATGCAAAGATATTGGGGGGAAAAAAACCCTTAACAGTTTGAAAAATGCAACCCTAATAGGCTCAGAGATGCCTCTGACATTTTTGATGAGCTACAGTGGGCTTTGAAATAGTTTAGAGAGCTCTTTTCTTAGAACTCCTTTCATCAGTCGTGAGGGTGATAAAATCAATATCTCTTGGGTTTCTATAGCAAGGATGGCACTTGAAACTGAGCCCTCCCTCTTTTCCTTTTTCCAATTTATTTTCTGCTAGTATAGTGGTCAAATGGGAGTGACAGACAAAAATCAGGTATTTTACTTATAACTTCATATTTTAAAAATCTCATAGCAGTCCTCAAGCTCAGAGTCTGCAAATGTGCTCAGAAAAATTCTCAGTAAGAGTTATCATCAGTGGAAGTTCTGAATGCAGTTTGGCATCAGGTATTTATTCTGTGACTTAGTTCTACAACTGACATGCAGTAAGGGTCTGCTCTCTGTGAATAAAGGTGGTAGGATCTCAATAAAAATTTGAATGCCAGCCTCTTTACATAAATAGTAAATAAAATCTTTTCTATCCAAGTGCAAGGCAAAAGGACAGGTATTACAGAAAAGAATTCTTTTTACCTATGAAAGCAAACCCAACACCTTTTTTTTTTTTTTAAGACCCTCAAGAACAAGAAAATGGGGAATGCCAGCAGTTCTTATGGTTGTTAAGCAGAGATATGTCCTGGTTGCCAGCATGCACGATGTCCTGTTAGAGGGAGGCGTTTTCCTGCCTCCCTTACCCAGCCTTGTACAAAGCGCTCCCTAGTTGAGTAGTAGCAAAGATGGAAGTGCAGCCTTTTCCCACCCTGTCATCATTAATGAGCTGTGAAAGTCACAGCTTAATTTTTCTGTATTTTAATGAGGATCCAAAGAGAGGCTTTTTTTTTTGCCCCCTAAGCCCCAACCAGCCAGCTCCTACAGTAATTAAGTGTTTAGGGAGTGGTTGAAATAATATTTAGAAGTCCCCAAATGGAAGAATAAAGTTTTCTGCACCATCATTATTTCCACCTCACAGCACAGGTGTGGTATCCATCCGGGCTTTTCTTGGTTAAATTAACCTCTCCTCTCCGCCCTCTTTGCCCTACCCCAAGCTGTGGTTTGCTTTGTGTGTCTGTAACCGGCGAGCTACAAGGTGAAGGTTTGCAAATGCAAATATTAGATATATGCAAGATGGCTGAATTGATACTGCTTTATGACTCTTACCTTTCATATTTCTTGATCTTAATGTTATACCTGTAAAATGTACTCTTATTTTAATGTAGCTATTCCATGCTAAGTTTTGTGTAGAAGGGTAATACTTGGTATAACTTAGCAGTACAAAATACATTTTGGACCCAAGTGCTGTTTGATTCTGAGCAATCATTTATACCTGTACCTTCAATAATGGTGTATAACCAAGTCCAAAGCGGCTTTCTTAGGGCTGCTGCTGAGGGGAAATCTTGCTGTAGAACTTTTGATCAGTGTTAAAAGAATAATCAAGTTAGTGGGCTTTCTTTAGGCTCCAATGTTACAGAAGAAAAAAACCCCAACCTTTTTTGGTTGATCATTTTTCATTTTAAGGAGTGTACCTTGTCCCTGGCACCCATGTCTCCTCTTTATCATGACAGCACTGCTCCTTAAGCTAATTCTTGGAATAAAGATTTTGAAATTATACTTGTGCTTCAGTTCAGTATACCAAGACAAACTGTCAAGTTGTTTTTTTTTTTTAATTCTTTTAAAGTTGCGTTTAAAAATTGATTGTAAGTATTTCTCACAGCTTCCTTTTTTCCTGCTGAAGGAACGGCTACAGTTTTGTAGAGGTGAACAAGTGATCTTCAAAAAATTTCATTAGCTCTTATGATTTCTTATAATAATACAACCCAGTGAACTAAATAGTGACTCAAAGTGAGTCTTTATCTTGTTCCGAATTCTCCTGGTATTTCCAGTATTGTGTGCTGTGTTGCCCTCCCTCTGGGTGCTCAGCCTTCCCTCTCCTTTTCTCTCCTAACCGGAGGATAAAGTGAAACTTGGCTTGTAAAATTTTGTCTGTGTGCTCAGCTTGGTGTGTGTTTTCATCAGAGTTCAGGGTAGAATAGGATTTAGATAAGATAACTTGTATGTAATGTGATTTCAATGTTTTGTTATTTAAATGCACTTGTTAAAAGTATGCAGGAAAGGGAAGATGTCTTTATCAAAACACTGGATTTTGAGGTCTGGTATTGGAGACAGAACAGGTGATGAGTCTTGGGATGCAATTCTTTTTCTGCATTGATTTTTGAGGTGCAAATTTTGGAGGCAGAAAAAGGAGAAGATGAATGTGAAATTTAAACAGGTTGCAGGATATCTTCAATTTAAAATAGGTAGGGAATTGTATTGCAGAGTCATGTGAAAGATGTAAAAATGTATTTGAAACAATCTTTTTGATTAATAAGGTTTCAGGTGTTAATTTTTTACAGCACAAGTTCTAAAGTGCTTAGCAGTGAAGTACCTGAGAACGTGCTTAAATTTGAACTTACTTATTGATTGGAGGAGAGCATGGAGCCTGTGTTCTACCATTTATGTATCAGAGCCTAATTCCTGTTGGGGCTTGGGATAATAATGTATTAATGTTGAAGCTTTTCAGATCCAGGGGAGAATAGAGGGGCAACTATGTGGAGCTTGCTTGCAGGATCTAGGATTTTGTATTTGAGGCTTTCAGTATCCCAGGTTGTAACCTTGTATTAAAGCAAAGCAAGGTAGTATTGGTACAGAAGCAGTGATCAGACCCTTACCATGGTGAGTAGCAAGGACTTGCTCAGCTCTTGTTATCCCATGAAAAGTGGAGAGGCAATGTGACAGTCTACGTAGAAAAGAGATTATGTAGTGTATACATAAAATAATAGAACAAGCACAAACATTGTAAATGGAGAAGTGTCAAAAAGAGGAGAGAGAGAGAGTTTAAAAAGCTACATGCCATTCCCTGCTAGCAGTGGAATTAATTTTGTATGAAATAGCAACTGTCATTTTATATTGTGCATAAATTAAAAGCAGGGCTAAATCTGTTGCAAGAAGTGGCACTTCTGCACTATTGACGGCAGGTGGCATTGTACCATTAATGGATTTTGCAGTTGCACTTGCTGGTTCACATTTGCCAAACTTCACAGAAGAACTGGAGACAGAAGATGAGGTTTATTTGTAATGATTTGCATATCAAGAATTGTACTTGCAAGCTCAGAGTCGTGGTTTTTTATAGGACTGTTGAATCTGTTGGTAAAGCTGGATGTAACTCTCTTTAGTCTTGCATAGTTCTACCCCCAAAAAAAAGTTCACACTGAACCAACTACTGCAACAACAAAGCTATCTGCAGATGCTTAAAAGTAGCGCCTGTGTTACACTTTGATTAATGGCCAAACTAAATCTTTGCTGTTCACCTATGATAAGTCAAATGTTGTTTCTCTAACTCACAAGGGAAATGATGGATTATAAATCATCCCCTATAAACTCAACACCACTTCAAGTAAAACTGTGGGGGTTTTGGCCAAGAATAACCTATTTGCTTTTAAAGAAGAAACTAAGCACTTGTAACTGAGAATTTCTACTGTGTTAATATGGTTTATGTGAGGCTTATGTGTGTTTTTTTCTTTAACTTTTCTCCTTTTTATAGGAATTCTGTTTCCTCAATGTTTTAAAGCGTGCTAAGCAGCTGATGTCCAAATACAAAATTATTAGCAGATCAGATGAGAATGGTTCACTTCTGTTTAAACAGCCCTTTGCTCTCCATGCCCCCTGAGAACTCTTATCACATATTTGTCCAAAAAACCCCACAAAACCTAACGAAAAATCACTTGCGTTATCCACCTGCCTGGTGGCTGATAGCATCAGCAATGTATCTCTTTATCTCTCGGTTAATGTGCCTTGGTATTCTGAAGGGGGGAAAATTCCAGTAACAGATTCAATTTACACAGACAGAAACTTGAGCAAATGCCAGCCTAGCAGGGGGGCCATTATTCTGCTCTATAAATAAGTTTAAAGAAGAAACAAACACACAGACAAACCTGTGAATCAACATGTTTTGGTCTAATTGAGGGAAAAGCAAGATAGATGAATTTTGAAATGCAAATGATCACCTTCTGTTATTTAAGTATTGGTTTTGCCAACTTTGTGATCTTAAATATAAAGACTTGTTACCTTTTAAATGGAGTAATAGTTATATTCCATTCTTGATAGTCCCGATTTTAAAAATCAAATTGGTAGCTGTCACAAAAGCCCCTTCATAGTGGGCTTAATACCTCTGAGAAATTCAAAATTGTTACAGGCATAACCTAGTCAAGACTGTCTTCAACTAAAACAGATTAGGTTGAGGATTTACTCATAAAGAAAAATATTTTAGGTACTTTTTCGATAAAACCTGTGAAGTGTCATGCTGTAGAAGCGGCTCGCTGGTCTAACATCTTGTGTAAATATGATGTGTGAATGAGATGTTTTATTTACACTCTCGGAGTTCTTGTTCCAGCAGCAGGGATGCATTCTGTCGCATCCCTGTAGTGTTTTCAGAGGGTGAGATTTCAGAACTGGGCTGCCTTTGGAGTCTTTTTTCTTTCTTGTCCAAACAACGAGTTTTCACCAGACTGTGTTTACTAAAAACTGGAGATTTGCTTGTTGAGATCGTAAAGCCAAAGGGAGCTTAGCTTCATAGAATATGTAAGTAGGAAATTGGCCGTCGGTAATGCATCATATTATTCTGATGCTTTCATAAGCTGTGTGCTATAATCAAGACTTATTTACACAAACTAGCCTTCACAGAAGCCTGCACATAAATATATGGTATGTTTGGTTTTATCTAACCTGCTACTAATTGTACACAATGCAAAACCTAAGCAGAAAGGAGGCTTTGTTGGTAAAGGATTTTGTTCCAAAAAAGACCAGAATGTTTCAATTGCAACCTGATTTTCGTACTCCCAAATGAAGATGTCACTTCTGCTCTTAGACAATTGAAAATACAGATGCAAAGTGCAGCTGATAACCTAAAACATATGGCATGAAAATAAAAATTGCTAGCTTGCTATTATTAGCTTCTATGCTATAATTTTTATTTACTGAATAAGGAAAAAATGGTTTGCTTCTGTTTACCAAATAGATATTTGATGCTGGAAAACCTGCATATTATTTGTGTGGTTTTTTTCAGTAGGAGTTTGCAGGCGCTCATTAAATCTGCTATTCTGTATTATAGTAATTTAATTTGAGTAGATTGTTTAAGAAGCAAAATAACTGTGGTAGATTAAAGTGCCATTGACCCTGAGAGGTGTCGAGGGGTGGGCTGGTCTCGTGGTTGTAGTATAAGATTGGACTAGATTTTATCTCTGATGCTGTCCTAGCTTTTTGTGTAACATTAATCTCTTAGGATAGTCCTAAAAAGGAAAGGAAAAAACAAGGCAGGTGAATGAGCTTTGAGCAGCAAGGCAGAAGGATGGGCTACGTTGATTTGAAAAGTCCTGGCCATAGGAAACAGGACTAAACAAACATGAAAAATATATGGCTGTTGTGAATAACGAGAAAGGGTTTAGAGCTGCAGAAAAAGTGTTAATTATTGTGAAGCTGGGAGTAATAACTTCACAACAACCATTTGGAGTGGTGTAGCTCTCCAAAGACACCTGAGTGTCCCACAGAAAACAGTGACAACTGACTGCTCCCAAAATAGCAAGGTGTCACGAACCTGGAGTAGGTGATTGAAAGCATAGGTTTGGGGAGACAATCGAGTATTTTCTGAAAATAATCTGATGTGGTTTGGCACTCAGGCTTGTTGGAAGTACGCTAGATGTTTCAGGTGGAGTACATGTTCTTGTGTTTTTTTCATAGGCCCTCTAACTAGTATAAGCAGGAAGAGGTACCAAGACTGTTTTTGTGAAAATCTAGTGTTTTATTCTGGCTGATGTAAAAGCCAGTTAATAACTCTGGAAGAAACTGTAATTTACCTGTGTGACGTGGGTGGTTTGGTTGGGGTTTTTTGTTGTTTTGATTTGGGTTTTTTGTTTGTTTGTTTTCGTGGGTTTTTTTGGTGTAGTTTCTTTTCTGTTATCACTATTATTATTAGAGATGAGGCTGAAACTTGAGGATAGTATAGAAGAAGCCTTTTAAAAATAAATGGAGCTAACTGCAAGGTTAATTAGTGTTTGCTTTGTTTTGATAAAAGAGCAGCAAAAAGTTTGTCTCTTTTGTCACCTCATTATTTCAGAGGAAGTTTTCATTCCATCTTGGGCTGCTAAAAGGAAGAAAGAGAACACAGTTCCCTCTTTTTTTTTTTTTTTTTTTTTGTTAGTGACATGAGGGAATTTCTTCCAAAGAGGAACATAGATGATCATATGTTTTTGAAACCTTTAAGATGAAACTTCCTATTTTCATACTCCATTTGATCTTAGCAGATGTTCATTGGACTTGCCTCACTACTTTATTGTTTAAAGACCATGATAAACTTTTTATACTTATGTATAGATGGTTCAATACTGTGTTTTATAAATTGCTAAAGCATTTTAAGCAAAGCATTATGCCCAGATTGCTTGTGTGATGTGTTATTTAGTGACTGTATCTTACAATATCTTGGCTGATTGAGTCTGCCTAGAGTAAATTAGCTTGGACTCATTTTACTTGGTTCTCTGCAAATGCATCTTTACATATGTAGATATTAAAATATGATAAAATAGGAAGCTTTTAAAATTAAATGAGGGTAAGGTAAATAGAATTTCTGAAGCGACTCTAATGGTTTTTCGTGCAATACTGTTTATCTTAATGGCAACAGAAGGGGAAAACAGTGTGTGTGATGTTTTTCAGGGTGTTGGACAAGTACATTTCCTTCTGAACAGTTTCAGATCCCTGGTGGTAGTTCAGACCAGTCTCCTTATTTTATTATCAGTACAGAAATGATACTTGAAGGTATGCTCTTTCTGCTTGAAACACAGAGTAAGGGAAAGGGCCTCCTCAGGTTTTGAAATTCTTATCAATCCACCAAGAGTGAAATGGTTCCCTTAATTTCGGGAAAACCACCTCAATGCAGAGCCCTTCTTGACTCAGTTCTACCTAGCAGCAGTTCTACCTAGAGCCTGTTTTCTTGTGAGCTGACTTCAGATGCTTTTTTTTTTTTCTTTTCTTGATGTTACAGTTTATCTTACAGAGTTTTTGTTCTTGGTTATTCGCAAGCTGTCTGGCCTGAGTTGCACAGTGAATGTCTAAGTCCACCTTTAAGCCTGGTTTTTTTATGTTATATAGTGGTTGAGTGTGCTGGTCGAGAGGCCTTATTGTCAGCTCTGGAGGAAACTATATTTGGGTGAAAATGGTTGAGGTGTAGTAGTAAAAGCCTTTGAAATCCTTCAGCCTGAAGGGTGCATTTCAGGTTAAGGTGCTGTAGAAAGAACGAGAAAATCAGCCCTGGTGTTATGGTTAATAACTTTATCGAGGATGTGTGTTCAAGGGAAGTGAAGTTCTGCTTTTTTACTTTAGAACTGGCACTTGTGTTTATAAACACAGAGCGTTGTCAGCTATGTATCCCTCATCAGGAAGTAAGGTATCACTGTGTATAATGCAAATATTGAGATAAGTATGAAAACCATAAAGAAATGGCCTTCAGTTGAGACCAGCTGCTCTGGAAGGAGGATGGTTCTGGGTAGTGAAGGTGTTTACCTGTGCCATCTGTCTCTGTCTGAACCTGATAGCATTTTACAAGTCTCCTTCCCTTCAGTTACCCCAACGGCTGCCGTTGAAATTGCTTCTGCTCCGGAATTTAGCATTGCTGTTGACATGTGCTACTCGGTGCTAGATTTCATATGGGCATGCATTGGGAAAGGAGAGAGAGGAAAGCTCTCTTTTCTAATAAGTTGCTGTAAAGTTGGAAGAGCTACTAATTTTTTTTCACCCTACTTCTTTATATTTCTGATTTAAAAGGATTTGAGAATTATATTAATATTTTTTCTGTGAATTTTGTACTGCTTGGTCCTAGAAACACCAAGGTCGTGCACATGTGTGTGCGTGTTTGTTTGTACAAATGTGGATAAGGTCCTTGATTTCAAGGCTCATGAAGTAAAGAATTGGCACAAATATCCTCGTGTTATTCACTTAAGCTTATGGGTTGCTACCATTTATTGTCTAAATTACTTTGCTGATGAATTGAGATGAAAATGTTTTCTTAGTGGAGGCAGATATTGTAGTTCAGATTTATTGCAAAATTAAAGCTTTAAAAAAAGCATATGCCCTGTGTGGTATGTTACATTAGCTAGCTACTCTGTATCACTTGAAAGCACTTCATAATCTATAGTTTCTATATTTTCCCATGATGTGTAGTCAAGAGAAAATGCAGTATTATTGATGTGATGTCCTGAACTTATTATGATCAACGTATTGCATCAGAAGTAATGTGACCTGTTTGAAGTAAGGGAATGTAAAAAACACATGCTTATATGTAGCATTCATGATTTTCTTCTTCTTTTTTTTTAAGAAAACATTTTCTTTAATCTGAAGTAAGGAAACTTTGGGACCTCAGGAAAGCAGCAGAACAGCAGACATTGGTGTAATAGGAGAAAAGTTGAGCTAAAATTTAGTTTTTGTAAAAAAGAATACTCAGATGTTCCTCTCAGCTGAGTGTTCCGTTTTCTATTCTGTGTTGGTTCAGATGACTTGTCATGCAGTTTCTGATGTGTGCGGGAGAACCCAGCCAGAAATCTTCAGCCCAGGGAGAAATCTGTGTTACTTGACTGTTCTCAGTTTATCCCACTTGTGTCATTTTGGTCATGGTCAAAAAGTGGATGGAAGAGTTCAGTGCTGCTCTGTAGTGACGTTTGTTTTAACTTGGCATGCATTGAAAGTGTTCTTACAGTTAAAAATATGAGCTTGGATTTTGGAGGGGTGGACTCTAGTTTACTTTTGACTCTTACTCTGTGTCCGTTTTCTTCATCGGTGAAGTGAGGTCACATCAGCTTTCTGTAATGAACTATATGTGATTCCATGAAAGAATGCAGTTTAACTCTGAGGCTTAGAAGAACTGGATCAACATCTATAGTTGCCAACATAAAAGGAAATAATACCAAAACTCAGAAATGAATTTTTTGTGATATTTCTTTTCCCAGTACTCAGAATAATGTTTTTTTCACCTTTAGAATATTTTTTTTTGTATTAGGCTGTAACTCAAGAGGCCCATCTCCACCGAATCTCTTTGGAGAAAAATAGTTAATCTCCTTTTGTGGTATTAATCTAAAATTTAAAATGTGTCAATTTGGGGAAGTTAATGGTAGTACAGAAACTGAGAATATAGTAGTCAATCTTATTTAACTCTTGGCTTTACTGCCCTTATTCTGGAATAATTGAGGAATTTAATTTAAAAATAAAAATCTTCATTTGGTATGGAAGAAAGCTCTCTTAGTGTAGAATATCCACAGGATTAAAGCCACACTGGAAAGGAAACTTTGCTCCAAAGAAGCCTAAAGTATTTGGTTTTAGATTTGACTTTCCACTTGTGTTACCTTGTTTTTGAATATACGTTATTGGAACATACAGCACTAGGAAATCACAATCAGCCTAGAAAGACATTTCCGTTCAGTACATTTCACTGAGAGATGCTATGAAAACTTTTTGCCAGATGCTGAGATGGTTGGTTTTTTTGTTTGTTTTCCCTTTTTAAAGAACAGTTAGAAGGTCTGCCTTTCTGAAGGGAGGTGAAATCAAATTGCAAGAACAGGTTTTGATTTTTACACAAATTCTCTCAATTTACCATAATTTCAACTTCATCTGGATGCTTTCCTGGGATCTTAAAACATTTTAAAAATGCATGTAATTATGCTGATACAGTTCCTCATGTGGCTGCCATTATATCTTTGTGAAAGTTTCTCAGTGCTAGTAGAAGTATTAATCTGTAAGGAACGGAATAAATTCTAATGTGTGGCACCCTTGTAGTGATGTATTGGGCATTCAAACACCATTAACTGTAATCAGCTTTTCAACGTGAGTGATGTCCTACCTAAAGAAGCAATGCCCGACACATCCTTCCTTGTTGCTCTTGCAGCAGCAACCTCATCCTAGTCCTATGAGGTGCTGATCATCTTCCAGCTCGCGTGGCAGCTGCTGGAGGGGCCAGCCCTCTGCACATCCCCCTGCTCAGCGTGTGTGTGCACCTCTGCATCTGGGGAGGTCTGGGGCTACCACCTTCCTTTTCCTGACCCTGGAGTGTGACTCCTCTGTAGTTCTCCTTGGCCATGCTCATGATAAGCTCCATAAAATGATGAGTGAGATTTTTCGAATGTGCCAGAATGCTTTTCACAGCAACGACTGTGTGACTATATGCTAATTGTTGTCCTCTGCTGGGAAGCTGGTGTGGCTTTTGCCACCAAAGCTATTTTAGTGCAGCTTGTGCATTTTTTTTGACAGTCAGAATGAAGATTTCATCTTCATTGCAATCTGGTTTTCTGCCTGTTTTAGAGCAGACAGCGTGGTGTGTGTTGTATTTAATAATTTTTTGTAGTTTAAAGCGTGAGTCAGTAAAGGCCACATTTTCTGCATGCGTCATGCTATTGAATACATGAATGTGTATGGCAAGGGACTCTGTAACTCCCGCCTCGCTTCTCTGCTGTCTCTTGTGCATGGGCAGCAATAAGAGAGTGTTGGGTGCTGGCTGCATGTTGGGGAAAACAACTTTTTGTACAATTTAGGCTGAGCTGCAGCAGTACACAGTTGCTAGCTGTGATTAGGGCTGTGAAGTAGATTTAGCATCTCTGTCTGGCTTCCAACAGACAAGACGGGCTGTTGTGGAAAGCCTCCCATGGTGATCCCAGCAAAGGGTGTGAGTTAGCCATGAGGCAAATCCTGCCCTCTAAGACAAAATAAAGGCTTGCAGTAGACTGCTGTAACCTCCCTTGTGCTGCTTTTATGGATGCTTCAGGAGACTGGTCAGTCCAGCTCTTCTGACCAGGGTAAATGCTCTAAATTTGTTTTGCTTTACTGTCACTGTCCAGTTTTAGGCCAGTGTAGAAGAATCCTAACAATAATGCCTAAAAGTCTTGAAAATGCCTGTGTATGCAGGGAAGAGGCAAATTATGCATTAAATGTATAGTGTTGCTGTGTTTGAACAATGCAGTCTCTAGGTGGCTAAAGGGCTAACTAAATTGCAGGCATAATGAAAGCTCCGTGGTATTTAGTATATGTTCTGTCAGCATTAAACAGTCACCTTGTAAATATATGTTAATTTTGAAGGTGCAACTGACCTTTTTAATATTAATTGAAATGTCTCATGTTTAGAGGTTGGTGCTATCCTAGAAGAGACAGAAGCCTGTGACTGGTGGAGCCTGGGTGCCATTCTTTTTGAACTCCTCACAGGGAAGGTAGGGCTGGGGGCTAGTTACTTGATAAAACTGACCACTTGGCCAGTAGTTTCTCACAATTGGTGTGTGAGTTGTGATTTCCTTGCTTGTCTTTCTCAGATGTGCTTTGCCAACCTGTGTACCCTCAGTTTGCTTGCTCTGCATGGGACCAGAGAAATGAAACATGCCCAAGCTTCAGCAGAACAACTTGATAAAGCCATATCAGACTTAGGACTGAAAAAATAACCAAACCCCGTGCTATCTTCTTAACCACAGTGAAATCAAATTTCTCTAACATTTCTTCTGTACATTTATGAAATTTTTGCTCTAATAGTTTCAGTATTATTTCCTGGGACACTGTAGAAGCCATATGTTGCTGTTACACGTTAGTTTGGTATTTTGAGAACAAGAGTACTCAGCCAAATCAAACTGGCCACTAGTTGACACTTCTTCATGAAGAAAGCAAAGTCCACCAAATTCCCGGGCTATTCAAGTTTGAGCAATGGAGCACAAACACTAAGATGTAAATGTTCTAAACCCGTATATTCAGGAGGGCAGCAGTACCTGTAGATATTCCTCCTAGAAATCAGTACTTCATACTAGGAAGCACCGAATTTTTAGCTGTGTGTGTTAATTTTTGCGTGTACTAGGAGCTAATCCAGCACTACAATTTTTAAATTAATAAATGCATCTGCTCACTTTGATTATTCTTTTTCTTTTCTCCTCCAGACTCTGGTTGAATGCCATCCGTCAGGAATAAACACCCACACTTCTTTGAGTATACCAGACCATGTATCAAAGGAGGCCAGATCACTGATTCAGCAGGTAATTGAGGGGAAAATTTGTTCTCTATAGGTCCACATATAAACGGGACAAATACTTATCTAAGTTGTTCTGGTAAAGTAAGCGTCAAAACAGAAAGCTCTTGATAGGAACATGGATGGGTCTTCTGTCAGCACTGATTAATTTTACCCAGCTGCCTTGTTGCATCTGGAAACTTTGCCTTCTGCAGCCAGGTGTCTCTGTAGAAAACCAGAGTGCTTTGCCATTTCTTCAAAGAACAAGTTTGGTCAGTGCTGAGTGCTTTAGAAACACCTGCTGGTGATGCATGAATATTTTAGGAATTGTGCCATGAATGTTCATGGAAATATTTGTAATGAATTGAATTAAACTAAAAAATCATAGAATGGTTTGGGTTGGAAGAGACTTTGAAGATCATCTAGTTCCGACCCCCCTGCCATGGGCCAGGTTGCTCCAAAGCCCCATCCAACCTGATCTTGAACATGTCCAGCGATGGAGCATCCATAACTTCCTTGGACAACCTGTTCCAGTGTCTCACCACCTTTGTAGCGAACTTCTTCCTAATTTCTAATCTAAATCTCCCCTCTTCCCGTGTAAAGCCATTACCCCTCGTCCTGTCACTACAAGCTCTTGTAAAACGTCCCTTCCCAGCTTTCTCAAAGGCCCCCTTCAGATACTGGAAGGCTGCAATAACGTCTCCCCAGAGTCTTCTCTTAGCCAGGCTGATGCCAGTGTTGATGCCAATTCAGCAAAATGGGTCTAAGTACTACAAAACTTGTAACACACTGATTGGAAGACCTTGCAGTGGTTTAAAATCTGTAGCTGTCCTCCAGGAAACCTTGTGGACGCCATTTAAGAAAAGTACTTTAAACTGTGAATACAATGACTATTGTAATGAGAAGATAACTGGGAGGTTGGATAAAAAAGACAGAGTAGGAAGCAACCTTCCAGACTGATACACCATTTTCAAAGTAATGGGAATAGTATTGATTGCTGGTTTTAGTTTACTCTTAGCTTTAGGTAGTCGTGACTGAGAGAATAAACTTCTAGTACAGGGTCTTGAATTTCAGGTAAAGCTGTCTTCCTTCTAGTCAATTTTGACCTAACTGATGAAGTGGAGCCTGGATCTGACCTAATCCACTTGAGTAGAATAAGTGATATATGTGATCTGTGTTGTTCAGCTTTGAAGAGTATCTTGCCTGTGGATGCATAAATAATGACATCACTTATCTGTAGATTTGAACAGAGCAGGGTGGAAAAGTTCTTGGGGAAAATGAAGGAAAGATATTTTGAAAATTCAGTGAGGTAAAAGACCCAGTGACAGACTGATTTCTGTGCCGTTAATGTGAAATGGTTAATGGAAATGGAGCTAGATGTTTGGACCTCCAATTTTGACTAGGTGACATGAAGTCACTGAGGGTAAAAGTATGTGTCTGTGTGTTTCCGGCAAAGGCAGAGAGGGAAGTGAGAAAATAAAAAATCCCTTTTTTTGTTTAATCTGCATTTATATTGTTAGACGGTAGCAAATTGTTACCCTCACCCACAGGTGCTACAGGACTTAAATGGGTAAGGGGAAAGCAAAACCATACTTGGGAATTCCTTCCATTAAGGCTAGAAGTGAAGACAAATGAAGTAATCAGTCCACTTCTCCCTGCCCATGTGGGATTGTTCTTCACTGCAGACTAATGCACTGCCTGTTTTCAAATATGCCAAAGAGTGGCTCTTTTGCCACTTGCAGTGTGAGTGGCAAATATATCTCTGCCACTCACAGATATATTACAAGGCCACATCTGTTCAGAGAACAGTCACCCCAGTCTCTGTTAGGTTAAGCCTTCTAGTGTAGGGTGGTGACTTATCTGGTGGAGGTTCGGCTATATGAGCTAGTAAATCACATTTTTGTTGTGTGACTATCCAAGGAAGCTGCCATTCATTGTTGAGGAAGCCTTGTCAGGAAAAGGAAGAAAGCTCTCTTGGCATGGGTAGCAATTTGTCATTGCGACTTTCCTTCCCCCCACTGCCAAGGGTAAACAGGTCAAAGCATCACAGAATAACTCTCCAGGATCAATGTTCAGCTATACAGAAAACTTGTGTCAGATGTTGTCTACTGCTGTGGCTTCCAGTGCAGGTGACTTCCTTGTCAACACCTCCCTCATTTAGCCAGCTTCTAAGAAACCAGAGATCTGTTTATTTCTGGTGAAAGATGAAGTCATTATTTTTACGTTGCTCTGGTATTTTGCACACAGTATTCTTTTTTTGGGCAACCCCAGGTTTTACTACCAACAAAATATGCAGCATGACTCTTCAATTGCAGTTTCTGTTGCATCTGCTTTCTAAGATTAAAATTCTTTTGGAAGGACAAACTCCAGAAGATAAGTGTCCGTGCTTAACTTTCCCCCTGCTAGTGCTGGTTGTATTTCAGCAGAAGGCAGAGAGGCTCTGACTGCATCTGTTTCTGCTGGCTTGTGAAAGATATCACAGCAGCGCTATTCACTGTCACCAAGCTGCCTTTACTATGTGACATTATGACTACAAATAGCAGAGCCACCTTAAAATGTGTAAATTCCTATGTTTATGGATGTAGACTCACTTAGATGTTGAGTGCATTAAGATATGAATACACATTGTTCCAAGTGACAACTGGGAGAAGTTATCCTATTAAGCTGTTGCAGAAAAATCAAGAAAGAAGTCATGCCTTTGTACTGGCTGTAATTGAATAGAGTATAAACAGTTCTCTGAAATGGCAAAATATTTTTGTGTGTCTTTATTAGTCTCTTTGGAGTATTACCTTTGCATTCCCTTTTATATGGGTTGGTATCTTTAAACAGATGTAAATATTGTGATTTCCTTTTCACATGAATTCAGCATGTGATGTACAACTAAAAAGCAAATAAGGTGCTGAATTTTAGGAAATTTCCATGAAGCTGTTACACTGTTTTGTTTCTTTCACTGGGGTTTTGATTTTTCAGTTTTAGTCCATTTGTAGGACTCTGTAAAACTTCTTTTTTTTTTAGGTGGTGTGTTTTTTTTTTGTTTTTTTTTTTTAGGAAATAGAGAGCTGGCTGTGATATCCTGATATTTTAGGACCAACTCACAATTTATTAAATGGAAAGTTACAGACCACTGTCCCCAGTGTAGCCATAATGCAGTGGTGCGAGCAAAGGTTAACATGAAGCAAACGCGGTGTCCAGAGTTCTACCGATGCAGGCTCTGGCTGCTGCTCTCTCTTTTTTTTTTTTTNTACACTTGAAGTCCCAATGTGCAGTGTGCTTCAGGGAATTGCATGCTGTGATCAGTAGTCTCTGAAGACTAGCACTGAGACTCAAGGAAAGGAAAGTCTTCTTCCATATACTAGATTTTAGGAATTTCAAGTATGCTTTTGCACTCTTGAAAGTAATTCATAGAGCAAGAAAACAGTAGGATGTCCCTTACCTTAGACCTTTCTGGAACTTTTAAGGAGTTGTTTTTGTTCTTACTCACTGAATCATATATGTATTTTTCTTTTTACATCAAGCTTTTGCAGTTTAATCCCGCGGAGCGTCTTGGTGCTGGTGTTGCTGGTGTGGAAGACATCAAATCTCATCCATTTTTTGCCCTTATAGAATGGGCAGATCTGCTGAGATGAGAGATGCGTGCCCTCTGAACAAACTCAGGTCAAGTGGACAAGTTTCTCTGGCACAGAAGCACCCTCCCTTGCTTCCTTTGGATGTCCCAAACCATTTGGATGTGATGACTAAAGGATGCTGGAGCAATCAGGCCGAAAGTGATCGTTTTTAAGAGGAATCACTGGTTGTACAGGGTGCTAGCTGATTTTTACAGCAACTGGTTACTACGTGTGTGTAAGTCTTTTCACCAAAGGGTGGTTTGTGATGAAAGTCCTGGGCAGCCAGTTCAGCGCTGCTAGCTTGTCGACTAAGTAGAAATGGGAGTGTGCTCATGGTGCTTTGTCTGATGATGGAAGTGTCTATAGACTGAGCCAGTTGAAAGTGTCTTTTGTAGTGTCAATAGACCATTTCCCTATTCTAACTACAGCCCTGGGGGGGCAGGGGAAGGAAGGAGCAAATAATTTATTAATGGTGTATGCTGAATAAAATACTAAAATGCTTTATGCAGAAGTTGACACATTAAAAATAATATATCCATTAAAAATTAAGAAAGCTGTTGCATAATACTGTGGAATGTGTCTTGAAAATGGCATATCATTTCCCACTGTGGAAAGAGCATATAAAAGGCAAATAATGCTGTCAAATGTTGTACTTTGTTGGCTGGCAATGTCTGTTTAAAAATCTTGACTCTGTTGTATTTGATGAGCTACATGTTAAAGTCACTACAGAAAGGGAAATCTTTTCCTCAGCCTGATAAACAATGCTTTAGCACTCTAATAAGGAGCAAGAAAAACATAATGCTAAGTAGATGTGTAGATTAAAAAAGGAAAAACTCTTCTCTCATCACTGCAGCCACCACTTTATCACTTAATGAACTTTACTTCCTCTAAGTGTCCTATTTATAGCTGCTACTTCAGGAAAAAACCTTTCTGCTTGT
Organism: Eurystomus gularis; assembly: GCA_013400335.1. Classification (NCBI taxonomy): domain Eukaryota; kingdom Metazoa; phylum Chordata; class Aves; order Coraciiformes; family Coraciidae; genus Eurystomus; species Eurystomus gularis. The sequence goes on from VZZY01015302.1 coordinate 1,272,249, forward strand.
GCTCTTCTGCTTGAGGAAGCTTCTGAACTCTCCTGTTTGTTTGTTAATAGTCTTCATAAATCAAAGAAAGCCTTCACCCACTCCGCTGCTCCAACAGGAAGAAGCCTGGGATTTGCTTATGCCAAATGACTAAGGGACATCTCTGAGCAAACCCTAGTGGGTAAGACTTGGGCATGAGCCAATTAGCTGACCTGTTTGTTTGTTAGAAAGGTCTGGAGAATGAGAGAAGACTATAAGACATGCAGAATATTTTGCTGTGCACTGCTGTTCTGCTGAGCAGCCATGCTTGTATGGGTTCCTGATGTACGAATGCTGTATGCTGCGATGCTTGTACAGCTTATGGATCTGTGGGTTTTTTCCTAAATGTCCCTTTTTCTTTCGCTCCTTTTTCTTTTTTTTTTGCTTTTTCTTCTTCTCCCCAGCTTTATCCGGCGAACAAAAGGCAAGTTCCTTTGGGAAAGTGAGGTGACAGCAATGATTATTGAATTTACAACTCAAAAAAAAAAAAAAAAAAGTATCCCTCCATTTGTGTTTTAGCAGTGTATTTTATGGGCACTCCCAAAAGTGCATCTGCACAGTCTCCATCTGTTAGACACCAGGTCGGTGTATTCAAATAAAGTGGAAAAGGAAAATGCTTCACTTAAACAAAGGAAATCTGGAAACTTTTTTTTTCCTTTTTAAATTATTCCACTCCCCTCTTTTTTCTTTCTTCCCTTTCTTGTGATCATCAGGCCAGCAGAGGGGCTGTAACAACACTGCAGGTTGTAACCAGGTCACTAGTATCACTGCCTATGGAGTGCTGTCCAAGATTACATCACTCTCAGAAACTGTTTCAACCTACCATCCTCTGGCTTCATAACAGGAACTCCCTCAGGTGAGCCACAGGAACAACTTCCTGCACTGAGTGGGTCGGAAATCTCTAATGCGGACACTAAGCTGATCCAGACCTTCCTTCCAGCACTGCCCTGGTTGTGACTTTGGAGAGGGCTCATTGCTCAAGGGAAGCCTCCCTTCCCTTGGCCACCTGACTCCATCCCTGGGGCTCTCTAGCCCAGCCACCAGATGATGTCGTTGGCTGTGTTGATCTGTCCCATTGCATTTGCCTGGTGATAACTGTTAAAAAAAATATTTTCCATGTTACTTCAAAATGCTCTCTTGTTCAGGTTGTGCCCATGTGTTGGTTGCAAGTAAAGGCATGATAAGATAGCACAGGCTGGTTTCTGTGAGCAGCAGAAGGAAAATGCTGTTCTAGCCGAAACCAGATGACCAGCCACTCTCACTGCAAAGCATTTGGTTTAGTTAGTGACACAGAAATATTTATTTTTCCAGGTATGTTAGTAGTGAGGAAATTTAGATCACAGAGACTAGAAGGAATGGGGCACTTGGCAAGATGGCTTTCCAGAAGAAAAGATCCAGCCTTTGAGATTCTACAGGTTTTTTGTAACCTTACCACTGACTCAGATAATGGTTTTGCTAAAGGAAACACAGTCTGAAGTTAATTGCACAAAAAAAATCTTTTTTTTTTTTTTCCTTTGACATGTATTATGTTGTATTGGTGTTTACATGTATACCCTTAATAAACGGAACCTTTCAAGACTAATTCAGACCCTGAGTTTCTGAACTTTGTTTAGTTCTTGAAGACAGTCCTTCCTACGCAATCAGTATTTTTTTCTCCATGGCTTTTATGACTTGAATTGTTCTAGAGATCTTCTTTTTGGTGCCTCTTATGAAGCCCTGTGGTGCACATCTCTAATTTGCTGACTGTTAAGTAGCGCAAAGTCCATTCCACCTTCCTCCTGTAACACCTGATGGCTGATAGCAAAACAAATAAGCACCGTTTTGTTCACAGGAATTGATGAGCGTCTATGTAAAACACAGTAAAATAAGCCTATAGATTTTCCTACACTCCTGTTGGTGTTCAGCAAAGGCGGTTAACACACTTAGGCCATCTCAGAGTGGTAATTCTGAACCACTCTGTAGTGGTTTTTTGTGTCCTACTAAGAAAAACTGGGAGACAAATGTTTGAAGGCTTGCACTGGGTAGAATTGCTGTGAAGTGAGCCAGGGCCCCTGCCCAGACCTGTGAAAGGAACTGCTTTTCATGAAATACACGGGGCGTAACTTTGTCCACCTTTAATGGCTGTATTCACAGCTTCTGTGCTTGTAGCACAGCTCCTGTATCTCCTGCGAAAATCACCTCTCAGACAGCAGTCACTGTCACACTGACTCTCCGTGCACCTTTGGGATGCTGAGTCGGCAGGGTTACCTGTGCTGGAACATCCACCCGGCTCCTCTCTCCAGTGCTAAACCTGCTCCTTGGTGCGTCCCTGCGGCGAAGGGCACTGGGATGAAGAAGGCTGGGGAGGTCATCCCTCTCTAAATGAAGCACTCAGCATAACAAGGTAGAGGGAAGTGCGAAGTAAACCACTACGGAATTTTTTTTTTTTTTTTTTTTTTTTTTTTTTGTCGTGTGATGTCATTTGTTTTCTCAAGGACACTGAGTAGGAAGCTGGAGAAACAGAGACTTCCTCTCTGGTGAGATTTATGGTAGGGATTTTAGCAATAAAATGAAAAAGTACGTTTGTTGATTTCTTCAGGTCCGTGCTTTCTGTGTGGGCTTTGCTGTGAGCTCTGTGATTCCCGGTCACTGTGCTCTGTGTGAGGGGACCTTGACCTGAGCCTCAGCATGTTCTGGGGAGCCAGCCTGCAGCCCAGTCTGTCCATGGCTAAGCACCCTGAAATCCTTGTCCAGTGAGCAGCGTCTGTGGCTTAAGAGCACCTCTTGCAGCTGGCCCTCAGCTCTGTGTGTCTTCTCAGCTGCACATAGCTTTCAAATTAGAGTCCAACAGCTTTTTGCAGGATCTAACAAGTTGTGTGGACAGGTTTTCTTTGTCTCTCTGCAGCAGCAGCCTGTTAAATGCTGCTCCTTCCTCTCGCCTTGGTGGCTCGTTACCTCAGCACTGCCTGTCCCCACTGCACGGCATCCTTGGGTACAGTTGGAGATGCTGCTGGAGAAGCCCTTCATGTGACCAGTGCCTCTTGTTTCCTTCTGCTGTGCTTCTGCCTAGCAGCCTCCTTGTGCAGCACGGTGGGCTGGACCTCCCGTGGGCTCTCGCTCTGCAGCGGTACGTGGCACCAGGTACATTAACAATTGTTTAGTCTGTGGCAGGCTGAGGCGTAGCGAGGACCTGACCAGGCCTGGGGCCTTGGCCCCCCTGAGTCCCCAAGGACTTTTCATGTGATCCCATCTCCAGGGCTGGACCCCATGAGGGTGTCACACCATGGACCTACAGGAGAACAAGTACCTCAGCAAGGTCACGAGGCTGGGGTGCAGCTCCTGCTTTCGTGACTATGTCTGGGGATGAGATGGTGGGGCAAGGGATTTGACTACACAGCAGCAGGGATGCTGGCAGCTGCAGGGGAGCCATGGGGCATGCATGAGGGGCTCAGGCAGCCCCCAGGACTGTGCCTTGTGTGGCTCCAGCTGCAGTTTGGGAAGGGGTGGCAGAGCCAGCTCCCAGAGGGGGAATGGGACTTGCTTAAAAAGTGCGGAGCAGCTGCTGCTGGCAGCAGTGGTTTAGACTGGCAGCGCACCACCGTCTCCTATGCCGCGGGGCTGCTGAAGGCCTGCTTGCTGCCTGAGCCATCTGCAGGGGCAGAGCCGAGGAGCCCTGGCCCAAACGTGGTGTGTCCTCAAGAAAATCTCAACTTCTGGGTGGCAAAGCAATGGAAATGGTCCCACCTCTTGCTAGTGCTGTGTGGTAAAATCTCCGGTGCCTCTGGTGCTGGGCAGAGGAGGCTAATCAGGGCACAGCAGAGAGGATGCTCCAGACTCCCAGCAGCAGATGACAGTTTAACATGCTGCCCGACAGGACCTCACTGCCTTTTGGCAGACCAGAGGCTCTCCGTCTCCAAAGGTGGCTCTGTCTCCATCTTCTTGGCCTAGCGACCCATCAGGAGGGATTAGAGCTGCTGCTGGAGGGATGTAGTGGCAGTGATGAGCAGGAGGGCTGGGTAAGCGTGCAACACTGAGCACTGAGGAATTAGCGTCCTCTTGGGAAGGCTGTGGGGTGGTTCACCTTGATGCTTCAATGCTGAGATCCTAAGGCTGGCAAGTTTTGGAAAAGTCCTTCTGGGACAATAAGCTAGTCAAGCCAACTGGCAAGTGGAGGAGGTGGATAAAGATGGGCCAGCCAGGGAAAAAAGCAGATGTTGCAGGGGTCGGCGGTCCTCCACTGCAAAGCCTTGCTAATCTTGTTTTGTTTTGCCTTGGAGACAAGACAACCTCACCTCTACCCATCCCCTTCCATGAGCTGAGCCTTTTATCTCCAGGTTGTTTTCTAGATTTGCCCAGCTATGTCCATCCATGTCCTGTGTTACATTCTTCAGCCCTGGTCACAGATTTTCTTACCCTTTCTGTGCCTTTGGTTCTGAAATGTTGGCCCAAAATGCTGGAACCCAGGAGTGGATTATTAGATGCAGCTGTTATCCCCATGTACCAATGAAAACAGAGAGGATTACTCCCACAAAATGAAAGTGTGAGGGTTGTAAAAGCGTTAGGAAATTGCTTACCCCAGCAGTGTGCGAGTAATGAGAGTTTTATGGTACCTTGCAAGTGGTGGGATAACGAGGAAGGAGCCTCCAAAAGAGAGGCCAGTGCTGTGCCATGATTTAGAGAATGGCACTGACTAGCTATGCTCCACTTGTGGTCTTGCTTGTGCTCTGTGGTCTGCCATTTGCCAGCTCATAATCATCCTTTACAAGCGAGGCGTGGAGTAGAGCGGCATGGACCATGAACCAAGTGGCATATAACCTTTATCCAGATTTTACTTTTACTTTTTTTACATCCTCCTCCTTTACTTTGCCTCCAAGGCTTCCTTCCTTTCCAGCCTCACAACTGCTTTGACCTCAGAGAAGTCCCCTGTGACCAGGCCCTGGTCTCTCATGGTGTCCAGCCAGGCCCAGCAAAGCTGAGACCCAATAAGGTGAAGCAAGAGCTGAGTTCCCATGAGAAGACCTTGGCTGCTCCAGCTCCTTGCAGGCACCTCAGCAGATGCTCTGTGATACTGCAGAGAGTCCTGAGCTAATCGGCTTTCTAGGGTAACATTAAGTGCACAGTGTGAAGTCCTAGCCCCATTAACAGCACTGGGAGTTTTCCCATTGCCTTTGCCGGGGTCAGGAGCTTACCTTTCACTTAAAGAGGGAACACAATTTCATGGAAACAGGTATACAGAGCTTATTTGCTTTTCTATTTTAAGCATGCCCATGTAGTTTCAGCATTGCTGTTAGAGAAATAATTTTTTTTTAAATTTATTTGCTCTTGTGGTGGGTGCAGTTAACATGACTATCCAATTGCTGTCCCTGGCTGGGATGAGGTCTGCAACTTTTCTCCCAGAGACTTTGCTGTGCTGCTGATTGACTGCATGAGCCTCCCCGTAAGACAGAGAGGGCATTTTGCTAAGTGGCAGAGGTGGGAAGTTAGTTAGCACCCGTCCTGTGGTTTAAGGCTGAGAAGTCTTTGATGAGCAGGGCAGCACATGCCCTGTTAGGCTGACTGGACTGCAAAGGGCTGAGAAAGGCAGGCATCTGGTTTCCTCATTATTTCTTTTCATAAATAATTCCTTGTCCTTGCACCCTGGACTCTTGACAGCATTTAGAATGTCGGGAGTGGGGGTTCACCGCCCCCTCCCCTGAAACTTATTCATTTGGAGAACAGTTAAACAATAGATTTTTGTCTAAATCTTTACCAGTGAAATTGTCAGGAGAGATTTCCGCCCCCTCTCCCATCTATCCTCCTTTTGTCTCCTTCAGTCTTTGGGGTCAGGATCCGCCGCCAAACGGAGACCGCAGTTGCTTTTCCAGGCCCCAGATGCCAATATGTGGCAGCATCTGGCTGGTTGGCAGGCGCCGGGGCAGTGGTGCTGGCGGTGCCGCAGCCTGTCATGCGGCGGCAGCGCTTGATGGGCGCCCTGCTTCCTCGAGAATACAGTCCCAACCAAGTGTTGTGGAAACAGATAATAATTAAATCTCCTAAAGGAGGTGCGCTATCTGGTAAGGCGGCTGCCGTCAGAAGCCATGCTGACTCCAGACCTTGTGGGTTTTTTTGTCCTCTTCAGCAGCATCTCGCATAACCTTACCTTCTTGTGCTGTGAGCGTTTTGGGTGCCTTAAGGCATGGAGCTCCTTGAAAGAGAAATACAAATCACTAAAAATGTAGAGATAAAACCCTCTCCTTGGAGGCCATGTGTTTGGCATGGGAAACACATGATAACAGCTTGCTTTAGAAAGGTGACATTTCCACTGAAGGCTGAATAATAAAAAATGCATTCTAAAAGCCCAGCTTTTCTCTCTCTTCTGATATATTAGACTTTTGTAATGAAGACAGCTTCTGGGACCAGGGATTCTACAGCTTCCTTGAAATATATGCATGGGAGCTCTCCCTGGCCCTAATGGGTGTCGCATGTGGCTCCAGCTACATTAATGTTGCAAGCTCTATTAAAAGGGATTGCTGGTAGCCCTTCACGTGCCATGAATCAAAGCTGTCTTTCCCTAACTTTGCTTTAGCTCAGGCTCGCCCCTGTAGGCAGACTTGCCCAGGGTTAAGTCACTTTTAATATTAAAATGGATAAAAAAGATTTGAATATGTGGTTTGTTTGTTGGGGTTTTTTTTTACCTCCCTTTTAATTCAGAGCTTGCTGGTGAAGGGCTCTGGAGGGATAGGGAAGGAGGAGACAGCCAGGCAGCTTAAAGAGGCCTCTGAGGGTCATGTTGAGTCTGTGCTATTATGTTCCAGCGAGGAGAATAGCTTTATTGACAGACAGCTGTTTGACTCTTGCAGCCGTACAGTATTTGGTGCAGATCCACATAAATACTGAGCCTGTGTTGACAAATTCCTCCTCAGTGCAAGGTAGTTAAACCTGCTTGTTTAATCATTTGTGCACTCTTACCTCTGCAGCTCTGAAAAGCTGCTGTTTTACAATACAACACGAGAAACCGGTTGATGCTCAGAGCTGTTTCACATGAGATTTTCAGGGTGTCTTTATTCAGGCTCTCTTAGAAATACAGTGCACTATTTTTTTATTACAGTTAATTCTCTTTTTTTTTTCCTTTAAAAAAGGTGTAATTTTTGTTTTTCCAATAAAACATCTGGCAAGCTAGTTTAAAAATATAGGTAGCAGATCTCTTGGCAGAACTTTGGTCCTGTCTGTGATATGCCACCAGCACTGGCACGGCCCCTTTAGGAGTCCCACACCTTCGTTTGCAGCACGTGCGTGGAGGCACGTGAGGATGTGTGTTTTGGTTTGGCCCTCTGGCATGGGGGTATGGAACCTGTGCTACTGGTCACCTCCTGTCTGTAGCTCAGGGGGTGGCTTTTTGACCTCCCTCCCTTTTCACAATAATATCCGCCTGCATACCAGCGTACTATCTTGTCACATTGTTGGCCTCATCTCTGGAAATATAGTATCTAAAATTAAAGATTTGTTTCTGTTTTGGAAAAATCAAATTGACCTTCACCACTTGAATAGGGAAAGTGTGGTGTAAGTCAGGGCTCCTGCCACACAGTCGATGGGGAGAAAAAAAGAGATGTCTTTTGAGACTTTCTTCACAGCCTCTTTACAGTGTAGTGTCTCTGTGGTCCTTTCAAAGTGTTTCTGGTGTTTGGGTAATTTTCTAATCGAAAGGTATATTATTTAAGGAGTGACCAAAAAAGAAGGCCTCAATGAAACCGGAAGCTATATTTCAGCCAGATAAAAACTTGAAACTAAAATGTAAAATTGGTGTTTAGAGAGATCGATCACTGGGTGTTTGTGTGGCAGTGAAGGAGATGGACATTTCTTTCAGCATCACATAAAGGCTGTAGCTACTTGAAGTTGTGAGCAAGGAACAAGCTGTCTGTCCTGTGACTGTAGCTACTAATGGAGCTGAACTTGATGATGCTGCTGGTTTTTGAGACTTTATCAATTTCATAATAAGTGCAGGGAAAGCCAATGTTATCTGACATTTTTATCTTTTAAGCACCAAAATCAGTGCAAGGCATGAGTTACAATGAAGATTTATACTTTGTGATGCCGGCTTGGGAAAAATCCTCCGTATGCTATGGAAGGACACTTAGCCTGGTAAGCTGTCTCTGACGAGGGTGCAGCGATCAGCATGCAGAAGAAATCAGGTTTCTATTGATTTCAGAGGATACAGGTACTTCTTTGTGCTTCTTTAACTGAAAAACCCCAGTGTAGATACAGTCCTACGAGTATGGCACAGCTTAGCCTGTTGATCAGGCCAGGCAGCCTCACTAAAAGCCTTTGGAGCCTGGGCAGCTCCTACAGTACTTCCAAGGGACTTACCTCCTCCCTCTCTCTCTGTACCTATACTTCTTGGGGGTTTTCCAGTTATTATCAAAGTAATTTATTGAATGCTGTTTTTATCATTCACATGACAGCAATTTTGACTCAGTTATAATTCAATCTTTTTCCAAGAGGACTTGTTTCTGACTTGCCTTGTAGCCACTGAAAGGGTGATTTGCTGCAGAAATTTTGGCTTTCATTTAATTCAAGCCTTTAAAAAGCTTATTCCTTCCTTTTTAGTACATCCTCATAGCTTGTGTGCTGAGGCCCAAGAGCTGTAGAAGTTTATGTGGCTAATGAAAATATTTCCAGGTGAATGAGAAATATTAAAAAACACCAAAACCAAAAACACAGCATCTTGAAGATAATTAGGAGCTTTGGAAGTAACACAAACTCTTTTGGCTCAGGGCATATAGCCAAGCTTCAGCTAGTGGTCTTTTTAAACAAAAACTTCTCTTCTGTTCTTCATTTTTCATCATTATAAGAGGAATAGCAAGTTATCTTTACATATAATTAATAAAATAGCTCAATTGGCCACTTAAATAATTTTTAAGTGCATGACAGCCACAGAGATGAACAGACAAGTTATCCTTTTGGAGGACTGAGGAAAGGTAACTGCAGAGATCTGGCACAGTTGGTTGAATTTGGAGGCCACCTTCAAAGCATTGTCAGTAGAACTTACAGAGATGGCTGAAAGCAGATCAGATTTCTTCAGGTTTCCACCTTTCAACCCTGCTGTTGGTAATGTAGCTGTTGTCCCCACTGTTTTTGTAAACAGGATTTTTGGCTGTAGGCTAACTTTTTTTTGGTATAAAAAACAAGGCAACAATGATTCTTGCGGAAGTGAGGCTGATAGGTTGTCCATCCTAACCAAGCATGAAATGGACCTGCTGGAGAAGGACACCAAGCCACAAGGCTAGTGAGTAGAGAGAAAGAGTCCTGTTCTGTCTTCAGAGAGATACGACTGTGCTGTCTTTATGTTGTAGTTCCTGTAGACCACATGTGCATGCCTGGAGGAAGGAGTGTTCCCAGCCTCAGAGAACTGACAGTTCAAACAGTCTCATGTCAGAAGGCCTGAAGAAATGGGGCTGAAGGCAGTTTTGGTACTATTGATCATGCTGGGATTGAACATTTCATTCTCTCCTGTAGGTGCCTGATATTTACCAGATGCTTCCCAGTGCAGTGCCATGCTGATCCTAATAAGAAAGGCGTAGATGATTTATGTCCACCACAATCTTCTCACTTGTTTTCCTTGTTTCTGAACAAGGAAAAATCCAGATGTGCTGATGTCTCTATGGTAGGAGTATCAGAGGACGGTGTACAGCAGATCTACTCTGAGCAGTGGGTGACCACAAGCACCCTGGAGAGGCCATCAAAATTGCCACTACGTGCATCTTTACTGTCAGGGAGTCTGAGAGGTTTTCTAGCACGGGACATGACAAGGCTCTTCTGCAGTCATTACAGAGCAAGCTCACTTGTTATGAAGCAAGCTGTATTCCTGCCGTGTGTCTGTACGCACAACGCTTATTTATTACAGCCCTTAATCAGAGCTGGGTCAAATCCATCTAAGGAAAACATAAATGTTCTACAATGGATTTTTTAGTAATTAAATTTGTAACTCCTTCTCTGCAGTCTTGATTAAAGAGCATTAAATGTTGCAGTGCTATGAGGAATAGCCATTATCAACAAAAATCAAACCAGGTATAAACCACTGAAGGAATTTTGCCCGGAGTGGTCAAATTTCAGTGCAAACACAAAGGGTCAACTTGTGACACTTGGCTCCTGTATTCTGCTCGTAAGCATCCCGGCGTATTTGCTTTGCTCTCTCTGTCTCTTTCCTCCTCTGTTCCCCTCTCCATATATCACTGTCGGGGAGTTCAGACATCACAAGGGCCGGTGCGTTTTTTATTATTATTGTAGGGCTTAATGTGGAATTTCGCATGAGCAACACTCCTTCCTGTCGGTACTTGGAAACTCTTTTGTGTTACGTCCGTCCTTTCTCTGAAGTAATCGCTCAACTATTTCTAGCAATAAAATATTCCTCTCTAGCCCCATCAGGTATGTTAGAAAGATTAGTGCAAGACCTGAAGGCTCTGTCCAGCTAAATTCAACAAAAGCTACATGGGCTTTAATATTCTTTTATTTCACTGCAGATATTGCCTGAGGATATGGTATAGAAAAAAGGCACCCAGATACTCCCCAATAGATGCAAGCAATATACTCTGTAGAGAAGCTGCGTGCTGAGTGACACAACTTGCATGAGTGACTTGCCAAGGGACAGGGACATAATGAACAGGCATATTTACATCCTTCTTGTCTATGTTTTCTTTTTCTTTTTAAATTAACTTAAAAACCACTACACTGAAGATTGTCTAAAACTTGTTAGGGTACTAGGAATGGGGCCTGCTCCTGCTGTCAGCTGCAAAGGCAATGAGGTTCTTGCCACTCCACAGCTGGGGAACTGAGGAGAGAAACCATTCTCAACAAGGCAGTTTCAAAACCTTATTTGGTGCCTAAGATGACTCTGGGGGAAGGAAGGTTTTCCTAAGATATTTAAACATGTACCTGACTGATGATGGGAGAATTTGCTTCCTTTGCTCCCTCATTCAGGGACCAACAGTAGTTGAAGTAGAGCTGAAACTCTCAACAATTATTAAGAAAACCTTAAAGAATGAAGAAGTGATGACCATACCACTTTCCATGTCACCAGTTGCGCCAGCTGGAAGTACACATGCAAGCTGAGCTTATTTTCAGTGGTTGCTTTGACCTGACTTTGGGAAGCAGGGAGTGAGTCTGTCAGCACTTGCTTGTGGAAAAAACCAACTCCTCTGGCGTTCACAGGGAACCAGCTGCTCCACGAGGTGAAGCGCTAGAGACGGACCTGTTTGTTATTGGCCTTTTTTTGGTCTTTCTTCAGCAGGATGGAGTCTGTAACTCCCGTTGGGGAAGGCTTCCTCCCATACGGCAAAGTCTCTGCTCCCTGGGAAGGTGCCTTATGTGGGCAACTCCTCATGGTATGGCTGGCTGACTGCCCTACTCTGCCTTGCTCCACGCTGCCATCTCTTGTGGCTTTGGCTCTAAAAAAAGTTTACTTTGGTTTGAGGGTATTTTTGTGCACTACCTTTTTTTTTTTTGTTTTGTTTTTGTTTGACAGCCATGACAGCCTCTCCTCATTATTATGGAAAATATAGGGTTGGTGGTAATTACTATCTGAGTATGAATGGGAGCAGAAGTGGGCATAGCCTGCGCTGGCCTTTCTTTGACAAGGTATAACTTTCTTCTGAATTTCTGTGTTAATTAATGCTTATTTAAAAACCACTTTAATTGGCAGTAAACACCTCAACTTTTTGTACTCATTAAAATGCACCCATTGATGTGTGATGGATTTTTTAAAGCTTAATTAACTTTCTTCCTGTATATATAACCTATAATAATGACAAATACTGGAAACTGTCTTCTCCCCCAACCCCATTCCTTACTTTTGGCCCTCCCTGCACTATTGCTATCATTTGAAGAAAGGCTATAAAAATGTATCTTGACTTGGCCAGGACGGCAAAGTGCTCCGGGGACAGTAATTCACCCCCTCTTGGAGCTCTCCCAGAAGCTGGGACAGTGGCTGGGAGCTGTGGGCAGCTGCCCTACTTCCCCACGCCCTGTCCCATGCCTGTGGTTGCAGCCCAAGATGCCCACCCTGCACGTACCCTTCTCCTTGTGGGGAGAAATTGGATCCTTCTCCCATCTGCATTTCATGTCATTAATGTTTGATTTTTTTTTTTAAGTTTAATAAAAAGCTCTTTGTGAAACTTTTTCTCAGGTAAGCTTGCAGGCCTGCTCTTTCCTGAAAAACCAAAATCTTTCAGTGAAAATTGATTTTCTGGTTCTTTTGCATTTTGTTGTTGTTGGGTTTGGTTTTTTTCATGTGTATGTGTTGTTGTTGTTTTAATAGATTCGGGTGGGTTTGTCCACATACATATGTGTAAGTGCCAAGTCGAAAGAACCAAGGAACCTCTAAAAGTGCTTTTCTCATTCTCCAATTTTCAGCCCACATTTAAGCCACGAAGCAGGATTTATTATAAAACTTTCTAGCGCGATGAAGTGGCTGATAATTTCGAGCTTTACCTTTTAAGTGTCTCAGCATTTTGGACTATGAAATTAGACTCTTGAATCACTTTTGAATGTGGGTTGCTGGTACTTTTTGCAACTGTGATCCTTCGTATACAACGGAAATTACCAACAAGCAGAGCGCATTATAGTAATTCATTCAAAATACACAATTTGCTTGGTTCAGTTATTACACACAGATCATTTCCCAGTTTTCCCTTGCATTTGCTGGAATATTCTTGTTTGAGGTAGATAAATACCAAGTTTTAAAACATGGAATCTGGTTTGTGAAGGCACCTATGCTGAGTGCATTTTAAATGCATGAAGCAATGATTTAATTTCCAAAAGTGCTTCATTTCCAAAAAAATCTGTCTTCAGCAAAATGTAGACTTGCTTAAAATACCTTTTAAAATGCTCTTCATTCTCCTTTACTCTGTGTGCTTTCTCTAACCCAGTTGATAACCATACTGCTGCCCAATTCCTTTCTCCTTACCTGTCTCAAGGAGCTGTCAGGCTGACTGTCTGAATTCCCCACTGCAATAATAAATACGCAGAGATGTTCCCTCCTGCTTTGTGATCCGTTGCATGGCTGAGCTAGCATCAATATTTAATGGCCACTACATTTCCTCTGCTTTACAGGAATGTGCCACTCTATAGCGACGGACACAAATCTCTATAACCGCAGGCACGGACCAGGCCTGTGGCTGTGGCTTAAAATTACGAAGCTTGCTGTGTTTCTGCTGCTGGGTAGTTTTTTGGTACAGCTTGGGAATAGAACAAATAAGATATGCATTGATTAAGAACTTGATTTCTCTCAGCTGCTCAAGATAACATATGTAGGGTGGCAATATTTAATTATTCTTTTAAAATAGACATTGCTGTGGCTAAATGTGGATGGCATGCAGTATCTGAACGTTAATGCTAACTTTCTTCCTGGGCTGATTTCAAGACTATCATTAAAATAAAATGCTGCTGCCTGTTAATTTGACCATGTCAATAAATAAAAATGTCCGTAACAAGTGTACGAGGCTAATTAGGATTTTATGGCTGTGTTGTTCTGTTTGATAGCCGTGCTGCCGGCTTGCTGGGTCTTTATGTTTCAGTGATGTACACCTCATTGATGCATAACATGTAACACCTGTTGATGCATTAAATGTTTAGTCCTGGCAATTGGCCCTCACATAATTTCTGGGTACAAGAGCTCTGGGTAGCAGACTTCAGGTCCCATAGTGAGGCTTCCTCAGTTTAGAAGAGCTTTTCCTAATGGAAAACTTTAAAGCTTCCTGAAATTCCTTGAAGTTTGTGAGAAAGGCCAGCATTATTCTCTGTGGCAAAGGGACAAGTTTATAGTTGTGGGATGGTATGGTCCTTGCCTGACAGGCAGGGCCAGCCCCTGCAATAGGATGCTGAAGGCTCCAGGCACAGCTGCTCTTTCTCTCCCAGCAAGTGCACAGTGCTAGTGATGCTGCCACTTTCTCAGCTTGAGGTGCCATACAGAAATATAGGTATTCTGAAATAGAATCAGTGTTCACTGAATCAAGCGTCTGCTCTTCACTCTTTTCCAGCACCAGGCCTGCCTGGGAATTGCATCTGTATAATAAAGAACCATGAAATCATTTTCTTGTAGGTGGAGTTTCCTGCAAAGTCCAATTCGTTGCAGACTTTGCTTTGAAATGTAAAAGATTATACCCCGTCTTACCTTTGTTTAGTTGAACAGCTTTAACTAGATCTGCTTGAGCTGTTGTTAAAATTTATTGGGTTTAAAATATTTATTTATTGTTTTTAAAATCCTGTTAATGTCTTGGTTTAAACAGGATTTTGTGACTGTGGATTGCACAAGCCCATTCGACACTGTGCTTAACTAGAAATACTCTCTTTAGCCCGGAGTGCTGGCTCCCGGGCTCAGCTCCGCAGCAGTCTGTGTGCGTTAGGAGAGTCACCCTGTGCTGATGAGGGGAGCAGAGGCACCTCCCTGTAAGGCTAACCAGGGTTTTGTGGCAGTTGTAGGCACACACCTTGGGGGAAGTTCAGCATGAGTGAAATGTTCCTCTGGTTCCTATTAGAAGAACATTAGAAATGTATTCTATCAGTTCTATTATTCTTTATTTTAAAACTATTAATCGCTGTTTAAAAATAGCTGATAATTAACAGGACAACAGTGTTATGCAGGAGAAAGAAAAAGCACGTAAGCGACCCAGCTTGGTATAAAATTCAATAAACGAGCACAATGAATAATTCTATCACTTTATTCTCCATACCTCAATCTTGTCACTATGTAATGTTTTGAAACTTCATTTTTCAGAAACAAGCATGGTTGTCAAATGAAAATAAAGCTGCTACAGAAGACTATCGCATATTTCTATTCAATACAGTGGCAGAAATGTATAAGAGAGCAAAGACTAAAGCAGAGGAAAGGGAAAAACACCTGAATAATCTATTGCAATGAAAGGTGAGTGTATTTTCATGTGGAATTCAGTTTTTTTCTTCCTTGCTTTTGGGCAAAAGTTCTCTCCTCAAGGAAAGATGATGTTTTTGAATGCAAAGGGGGGGGGGGAAAGTTTTCTAGTTTCAATAGTGGCTCCTGAGACAGTGGAAAGCATAGTCCTGGACAAGCTTATCCCTGACATGTACTTGCCATGGGCCACCCAGCACCTGCCATAGGAACCAGCCACTGGCCATGGGGGCAGTTTGTTGGTAAGATTCTTCTCCTGCCAGAGTAATCTGTCTTATTAAAATGGGATGTCTTCATATCTTCATAGCTATCTGCACAGGTTACACAAAGTAAGTTTGTGCTTGCTGTGATTTACTTGTCAACAAGACGTTAATGACTCAAATTCAGAGATTAGTTGTGTTGATGACCACAATGGTATCACAGCTCCAGCTGGCATCTGATGTGCAAGCAACCAACCCAAACCAAGTGCCTGGTTTTATGGTTCAAAATATAAACCCCATATCACTTCTGCTGCAAACTGACTTGTGAGTGTATGATGAGAAGAATTGCTGGATGGAACTGGTCAGGATTGTTCAGGAACCTGATTTGGAAATCTCAAGGTCACCAATGTCACTAATTTTTTACCAGTTTGTTTTGGCAAAAATCTGAAAATTTTGATTTTTGAAAACTGGAAGATAGTGGTTTCCAGATTCTTTAAATAATTTTAAAAAACCCCTCTCCCTCAAGCTAGGAAGACAGAAGTAGAAAACTAGAGGCGTGAAAGTTAAAAGCAAAAAACTTGGAGTTTTTTTACCAAGTAACTTCTACCAAAATGAAAAATGGCTGTAAAAAATTATTTTGTTTAACAGGCCATTTTGATCTGATTATTGTTTTTATTTTTCTATGGCAAGTTATTTACTGTTTTCTTTTCTCCTCATTGTGTGGTCCCAAGCCTTACTAAATGTGTTCTATTCAAACCCTGCTCTGAAGACAGAAATATTAATTTCCACATGGGCCTTTCTATAGAACTCATCACTATGGTAACTGAATGTTTCATAAACATTAATGAACTTATTTTCACTGCACTGCAGTGAGGCATTGGGTGGTAGTATTATCCCCATTTCATGATTGAGAACTGAGGCAGAAAGAGATTAAGTACAAAAGTATTCACTAATTTTAAGTTCCCAATCTGAGATGCATGGTCTGCTTTTTCAGAGGACTTGGCTTGTTATCTGTTCAAAGCACACTTCCCATTGCCTTCAGTTCCAGCTGTGAGTTCAAATTTCTTTGTGCTTTCTTTGCTCGGATAGAGACTGCTTTAATCCTGTTCATACGTGACCTCTTTCCCCCAAGATAATCAGAAGGAACTGAAACGTAATAGGTACTGGCCATATATTCTTTCTACATATTAGCCGAAATTACAATAGTTTACATAATTTTATCCAAACATCTATTCATAGCTTTGGTGTTATAACTAAAATAAGAAATGACCTTGTCCTAACTTCTCAAATATTAGAAAAGCATTTGCTCTGGTAGGGTTTGTTTTCAGCTTTCATGAAAGAGAGCATAACTCATGGGAGCCACTTGCTTTGAGGATAACCTGAATGCTGCTGCTGTAGCTACCATCAGTTAAATTGTTGTTTGGAATCCTGGATCTTTATCCAGAGTTAGTAATTCAAAAAATAAATCCTGGTCCTCCCTGAAAGCCAAGTTATCAAACAATTAAATATATTAGGTTTTGTTATATGACATTTCTGAAGCAAGTGAATTAGATATCTTGTTTCAAACACACCTGGACTTTGGCAAAGTTCAGATCTGCAGTCACGTTGCCCTGCAGACATCTCCTTACATGGGAAGGGATATATTAAGATAATTTTCTGTCTTCTGTCTTTAGGCAGTGGGGCTTTATAGCTTAGGATATCTTGAAGAGCCAGGGCTTAATTTGTATCAGAATATGCCGCTTGGACCCATGGCTCCCCTCATTTAAAATAATTTTGCGGGCTCCTGTCCCATTCTTTCCTTTAGACCTTCAAGTTACAAAAGTTTACAAATGTAAAGTTTGCTCTCAGTTCTTTCCTGAGAGATTTACTTCTGGAGCAAATTTTTGTAGATGTTTTTCTGAAGCAGTGGTTTAGAAAGCAAGCACTGACTCCATCTTAACCTCAGAGGTGCAAACAGGCGGCTGTAATATTGTGTTGTTGAATTTTCCTTCCAGTGCTGAATGAAAGAGAGCTTGCCCTTTTCCTCAAATCTCTCCCCGATCGAGAGATGAGTGAGCTGGTAACTACAATATCCAATGGCTTCACCAAGTCGAGAATGTGATGTCTGTGTAATAACGCTCAATTTTGCACACTTCAAATCCATTAGTAGCAATTACCTTACCTGAGGTGTTTTGAGTTAGTTTTAGCACAGCATTCTTGCAGTTGGTAGATAATGAGCATAATAATGTATACAGCATTTTCAAGTCTCTGTTTTTAGCTACAATAATGCCATTAGGTTTCTATCTAACAAATGTGTGCTTCACGCAAAAAGTTAAGACTTTTTTGTTCATGTTTTCCCCCCTCACTTTTTCTGCTGCACCTCACGTCCTATTCTATGCAGCGCTGCCTTTCCTGAAAGAACAGGAAGGTATTTTAGCCACTGCACTTATGCAAAGGCAGGGGGCCTAGTACCCGGAGCACAGAACGAGGATGCAGGAGAGCAGGGTTTGGCTTTCTGGGGCACCCGTGAGCCACTGTGTGTCTGTGCTCTGCTCTGTCCTGTTTGCCCAAGGGATGGGGATGCTGACACCCTGGCAGCACAGAGCAGCAGCTGTCCTGCTTGCATCAGGGTGGGCTGTGACACTGCTGAAGCTGCTGGGGGACTGCGTGGTGGTAAGAGATGTGGGTGGGTTGTGTGGTGGTGAGAAATGAGGGTGTTTGCAGCATCGTTTGCTATGGATGCTGGCTCGGTCATCTGCACTGGGGGTCCTTGCAGATATGCTGTAGTTCCTCTGCCCCACTGAGTTTTTTTCCCTCTTCAGAAACAGAATTTACTGCCCAATATGTGGAGTTACAGCTGAGAGGAGCTCAGCTTGGTCCTGGGCAAGAGATAATAAGGGGTGGATGGTAAAGCAAAGGTGGTTGCAGTGCATGTTTCCCCATGCCTACTTGTTTCAAGAAGTCAGTGATGTCAGGCAGCTCTGGTTTGGGTGGGGTATTCTTGTCCTCGTTCTGGGCTGAGAAGCCACCCTGATACACCACCTTTACAAGATCTCTCTTTATCAGGTAGGCTGTCCTTGTAGCGATGTAACTATTTCAAGAAAGCTTTGGGTTGGGAGAACCAGTACTCCACCAGGTTTTCCTTCCTTCTGCCCACTGAATGGGAAAAATAAGAATTCTGGTTTTTGGCTATCATCTGAACCAAATGATACTGCTAAGCTAACCCCTCCAGTTTTCTAAGAAACAAGATTTCTTTGGTTTTATCTTTCCAAAGAATTCCTTACCAGAGAATGAACAAAGGGCTGGGAGCTATAATTGATGCTTTTGTAGGTGTCACTGCTAAGGTCTCTGGTGCAGATCATATCAGCATGTTAAAAATAGCTCTAAAATGTTACAGTGCTCCTTTCATATTAAATTGACCAAACCCAAGAAGCAAAGAGTCAACCACACAAAATGTTTTGGGAAACTGACTTGTATTTGCAAGTGATGTGTTTAGAAACAGAGTAAGCACTTGGAGATCCTTCTCTGTTTTAAAAGGGAACTTGTGAAAGTGCCTTTGGCAGACATGCACCTTCTTTCCAGCTCTTTTGCACCTAGATGCTCTTTTGGAAAAGCAAACTGATTCTTCTGGTATGGATTGATCTTTCTCACCTTCTAGTTGCTTTGGCACACTGACTGCATGCCCATCAAATGCTGCCTCCTACTCTGTGAGCCCACAATCCCAACACTGGGTATCCCATACTTGATGGAGGGTGGTGGAGAGCTGTCCTGGTAACGCTCAGCAGGCAAAACTATGCTGAATTTTAGCACCCCATGGACAAGGACAAAATGCTGGATGCATGAAGATAATAAAGTGCTTCTGGCTGTGGGGTAGGGGGGAGCAGAGCCTGTCCCCCTCCTTTGCAGCTGCCCCTTCTCCTTGCCTGCAGGGCTGCCATGCAGCCAGCCGGGCCCTGACTGCCTGTTCCTGGGGCTGAGGTGTTTGCTCACCACCTCCTGGCCCCTTCAGCTGTGAGAGTGACTGTCACCTCCATCCGTCTGCTGCCCTGAATGTCTGCTTACTTGACAGCGGAGCCCAAAAGCTGACCTCATCTGCAGCCTGCAAGCTGAAGGGGAGCCGGGGGGAGGCAGATATCACCTCTCAGTCACAATGTGCCCAGGCTGCTCCGAGGGCAGCACAGCAAAGCGCTGGCCCTGATCTTCTTGCATTGCCATCACCTACCCTGAAATTAGTAACAGCACGTCCAAGGTTAGTGGCAAATTCAGATACTCAGGCTACAGAGGAGGAGGGTGAATAAAGGACAGTGGTTGTGTACAGCGTAAGCAGTTGCCTTAGACAATGTGTGACCTCTGAATTAAAAAGACCAGGATTAGCAAAGAGCTTTTTGCATTATTGGGCCCATTTACAAAAAGCTTTAGTCCTAATTGTATGGTACCATAGAGCTTTAACTTGAGCACATATTGGTTTTGTAACCTGATCTCCACATAAATCATAGTTGGTGAGAGTGGAACAATTAGTCCCTTAATCTACTGGAACTACACAGTATCTTTAAATCTGAATCTTCCTCATCATTACAGCTATTACAAGAGTCAATTAATTTATATTTCACACAAAATGTAATTAAATCCCACGATAATCTGACTGTGAAATTAATGGGGGGGGGGGGGGGGGGGGGGGGGAGAGGGATGAGAAGCAGGGAGGGAAAGGCCTTTGCTTGTGGAGCTGCCATCAAACATTGTGTCATGCCATCAACAGAGGAGAAATACCTCCTCTTCAACTTTACAACGTACAGAAGTCTTGGGGTGAGGGGGTGTAATTTCCGAATTTTGTACAGAGCAGCTGTGCGGTCACAAAAAGAGTTTGCTGACCTGTCCTTCCAATGCAAGGAAGAAAAAGAAAGAAAAGTGTACCGCGTTTGCTAACCCATTTAAGTGCTTGGAAAAGAGGAAGGCCTTGATGTTGCGAAGAGCCCAATGCTTGTAGTTGGTCACCTAAGGGAATCCACTTATGACTCTATTACCCAGTAAATTAGCAGAGTGGTTCAGTCAGGTATATTTATCATGAAGAGAACTGAAGATAATTAATACACTGCATTGAATGCAAATTGCACCCACAGCACTTATCTCATTTTCAATTAGCACAAATGTTACAGCACTGCAGGCTTGTTATGGTTTTACCATGGGCTGGGTAATTAATTTCTGTGAGCTACATATCAGACACCTGATAATGCCGTTTATTAATAAATGTCACCCCAGGTATCCGTTAGGAGAGGTAAATAAATTAAATGTTCAGTTGTCTGCCCTGTGCAAATCTATTCTTACACCTCATTGCATCTTTTCACTTGTTTGTTTATCAAGGAGAATGACTACGGAGATTACAATGGCAAACAAAGGAATATGAGGAACAATAATCCGTACCCAAAAGCGGTGTTTCTCTCAGAGACAGCCTTTCTGCCGACAGCAAGGAGCCATGTCGCTGCCGCACATCTCCTTCCTGCCCAGGGGAACAAGGCTGCAGCCCACTCAGGTAACCCTCTTGCCAGGGCCGCCCAGGAGCGTGAGAGAAGAAAAGCCAAAGTGCCCCCAAAATCCTCCACGAACTTTCAAGGAATTTGCCAACCACTTATTGGTATGTACTTCTGTCTGTAACTCCGTGCTTCAGAATGTTTTAGCTGCCCACTGCCTGTCTGTGTTTAAAGCTGTAATGGCCGATGCTCACACAGCTCCCTGTGGCATTTATGCTCATTGGCTCCCGAGGTAATTTCAGGTTTGCTTTTTTCCCTTTCCCCCCAAAACTTGAGAAGAGGAGATGGGTGTGGGTGAACCTGCGGGCTTGTCTCCACTCGACAGGGGAGGCCCTACAGGAAGGTCAGGAAATGCCATTTCCCCCAGACCCTGCACTTTCTTCTTTTGAGTGTGTAGATCATACCTGGCAAAATTTGCCAGATGTGATCTACACGCTGCCAAAAAACCATCCAAATCCTGCTTTCAAAAGTTTGAACATGAGTCTGACTCTTATCACCTTTGCAAGGACAGGTCCTTCTTTTTTCTTTTCTTTTTCCCTCATTTGATTTTGAAAGTTTAGCGAGTCACACTGATAAAAATAGTTGAAAATGCTGCAGCTAACCTGAACTTTAAAAAAAATCAATTCACCAAAATCTGTTAGGGTTGGAAAATGTGTATGGTTGAATACAACCTGTTGTGACTTTAAACTTCTCTGCCAACTACTTCTGCTGGATCTGTTCAAAGAGTATCTGCTTCTCCTTCAGTTTTCACAGCAGACACCTGTGCCACAGGTAATGGTGGTGGCTTTGGTGACTTCTCTCCCCAAGAAAGATCACAAGCAAATAGCTGTAGTCACTTCAAGCAAGCTTTGCTTAATCTGTTTTAGACCACACAGACCTGATTAAATTAACACAATGATTAAATTAACACAACCTCCACTGCCTGGGTGCAATTCAGCTGATAGAAAGATGCTTTATGTTAGTGATGTCTAGTTAAAGACGTCCCTGCTTGCTGCAGCAGGGTTGGACTAGATGACCTTTAAAGGCCCCTTCCAACCCAAAGCATGCTATGGTTCTATGATTTCTTACTGCAAGTACAGAATCAAAGCAGGTAGAGCCTGTGTAAATATTTTTATTCTGGTGGACATTAGGAGTTGCACTAGTTTGAATACACTGGGAAAAAAAACCCCAACTTTAACTGACCATTATATTGGTAGAAATCTGAGTATGGAACAAGTGTCAATCTTTCCTGAAGATTAAGAGTAATTACAGCAAAAAATTAGGTGTGATGCCGCACTCAATTCCCCAGATACAGACGGATTTAGGAATAGCCTCATTATGAGTGATTTGTAAGTTAGCTATGGGGAAGGAAGCCTCTAACAAATGACTCTTGCCACAATAATTTAATCACTGTGAATTTCAGCAAACACAGCTCTTAAGCAGATCTTCATTAAATTTCTTAGTTTTTATCTGGTAAGTGATTTCCATGTGCTTCCTGGAAGTGTGACCTACCATCTTACCATCGTCTACTGTGATCTTTTCAGATTGCAGGACTCAGAGACAGCTCACTATTTGAAGATGAGATCTACAATAATGCTTTAGAAATACTGCAGTACTTGAAAAAATCAATTAAAAAAATGTCTTATTTCGACTAAAGTTCATACTGTAGAGAAGAACATGTGATTTTAAAGGTCAAATGACCTGCCAGCATCCTTTAAAACCACATTTTACTATGCTAGGAAGAGTGTATAAACTGTCAGTTTAAACAATTATAATAACATCCATGCTGAGGAGCTGGCAAGGTATAGAATTAATGCAAATTTCTTATTTGAACAGGGGCAATATATACAGTAAAAATGGAGACAGTGAGTGCACTTTAATATCTGCATGAGACAGATCTGGTTTCTTTCTGGTCAGATCATAGAATCATAGAAGCATAGAATGGTTCGGGTTGGAAGGGACCTTAAAGATTGTCTAGTCCCAAATCCCCTGCCATGGACAGGGGCACCTTCCGCTGGACCAGTTGCTCAAAGCCCCATGCAACTTGGCCTTGAACACATCCAGTGTTGGGGTATCCACAACCCCCCTGGGCAACCTGTTCCAGTGTCTCACTACCCTCAGAGTGAAAAACTTCTTCTTTACATTTAAGCTAAATCTCCCCTCCTCCAGTTTAGAGCCAGGTTAACTCCCAGGCATGACAGAGCCAACATGCACTGCTGACCTGAGTGTATGCCCTGCATATTGGCTCGCCATGGGTAGCCACCTTGCCCTGGGAGGCAGAGTGCAGCCAGTGCCAGACCTATGCCAAGCCAACTGTACCATGCTGACCAGGCTTTGGTTTTGCTGGTGGGACTGCTCTGTCATGGGGAACAGGTGTTGTGAAACAAGTCCTCCAGGAAGGGACCCTGCACTGTTTGTCAGAGCCTTCTGATGGGATCATGCAGCAAAACAGGGAGATTTTTACTGGGAGAGAGGCCTAGGAAAGGGTTGTTGGTGGCTGATGTCAGTAGTGAGCATCAGTCATGCATTGATTCCCTTTCCCACCTTCCTGCCAAGGGAAAAGTGAATGTAATGGAGCATCTTGTTTTTGTGTTTCTGATGTTATTATTTATGCAAGTCAGAGAAATGTGCCTTATGATGGAGGGCAAGTTCAGTGAAGGTTTGCATTCCCTGAAGATATTCAATCCACAGGCTGAGGGCTCTGGACAGATGTGTATGATTCTTTCTGCAGAGAGCTCATAGGGCTAGTGGAGCGAATCTGTCAAACGGTTCCTTCGCTGCAGCTTTATACAAAGTGTTAGATGTGACGAGGTTGATAAGAACGAAGACCACGACCTCAATTAGGAATTCCATGGGAAGATGGTGCCAGGCCCAATGCCAGGTTTGATATGCCTTTGTCACTGAGGAGATGCATTGCAGCAGTAAATGAAGTTTTCTAAGCATGAATGCTGCATGCTTGCATATTTCAAATTACTATAGTCCAGCTGAGAAGTGACACAGCCATGAATAACGGAGACAAGGTCATCACCTGCCAGGGTGGCAGAGCCTCCTAGGCAATGGAAGAGAATAGAAGTGTTACTTGCAGAGGCTGCCATGGGAAAACCTAGTATAAGTAGCAAACCCAAGAGCACTCCTAAATTATGAAACAAACAGACCAGTTGTGGAGATGCACCCTCATGCCAGGCATAGTGCAATCAAGTGACAGGCTCTTAAAGATGCTTTCCTGTCTCCCATCTGTCTTACCTCTGTTTTGCTTGGATTTAACCATCTGCTTGTCTTCCACAGCCATGTTGGTGGTAGCAGTGTGTGTATATACACAGAAGGTTGGGTATAGCTGTATTTCACCTGCCTGTTTCTGGCAATTCAATCCATGCCATACATGACCTAACGGC
This sequence comes from Eurystomus gularis, assembly GCA_013400335.1. NCBI lineage: Eukaryota > Metazoa > Chordata > Aves > Coraciiformes > Coraciidae > Eurystomus > Eurystomus gularis. The sequence continues at coordinate 1,296,217 of VZZY01015302.1, forward strand.
TCTGTGCAGACACAGGGAAGTGCTGTAAAGAATACAGCTCAGGAGTCCACAGGAGAGAGGAATGTCGTGCTGGACATAACATTCTTCCACAAATCACAGGGTGTGTCCCAGCACGAATGAGTCAAAATAATTTTAGTACATTACCCTGGACTTCTGCCACCCATCAGGCGAGACAGCAATATCTCATGGTTAATGCTGAAGTCAAGGAGGATGAGGATGGATGTCTGCCCTCTCCCCACTGACAGGAGGGCGTCATCCATCAATGCCACTCCAATAGCTCCAGTTCCATATCCTGGCTTGAATCCAACTCACGACAGCTCTAAAAGATTCACTTCTATCAGGTTTAGCCTAAGCTGCTCTTAGCAGCTGTAGGAGCTTTCTTGGAAATTGGGAACCCTTTTGGACATTAATTAGGAAGAACTCGTGTCCAGGGTACATTTTGAGGCTGGGTGACATTAAATTCCCAGCACATTAGTAATTCTCAGTTGTTGTCCCCTGGCTCACCTCTTTCAAGATTTCATCCTTCTGGATTGGGCTCTGGAGCAATCCTGGACAGATGGCAGCATAAGGAAGCCAGACAGTGGAACCAGGTTAAATCCAGGACAAACAGATACTGAAACAGAGTGAGTTCTGAGGTGCAGCCACTGCAGCCAGAAGCCTTATCCTGTCAACACATTGGTGAATGCCTGTACCTCCAGTCAGCTGGGTGAGAGCACTTCCTAGGATTTTAAAATGGAGATAACATTGGCCAGATGTAAAAGAATGCGCTTGCTTTTTCAGAGGATGGGGAGGAGGGAATGGGAAGCATTTCCAGAAGATATAACTATTTGGTCTTTGAGTCCCATAATGAAGCTGAGTTGTGTTCCAGTTACGAGGCAGGGACAGGTTGCTCCTGTTAATTAAGTTGTAGGAAAGGACTATGAGAGGGGATGGCATTGCAACCATTCATCAATATGATCTCTCCTGAGATGACTGAAAACCAGGTATCTGCTGTGATACTCACAATAGATATATCTGCTGGTACCGGTGATGGCAGCACGCAGCGGCAGTCCTGGCCCTAGAGTGGTGAAGGTATCTGTGTGGGCGCCCTGTCCTCAGGCCAGTACTGCAGGGCCAAGGCAAGGAGTGCTGGCTTGCACCACCTCGCTCGCGCCAGCGCGACTCGCTTGTTTGTTGCACTTTGCCCCAACTTGGAGCACACTCGGCCGACTCCAGCTGTGCTCAACCGCTGTTGAGGCAGGGTGAGCCCAGAGCTGCCGTGCCTCTGTGCAGATCAGTGTGTGCTGAAGCGTCTTGGGAAGAGAAGTACAGAAAAGAGAAGGTCTATTAGCTGCCTCAATTTGATTCCCTATGATAGTTTATGTCCATATGTGAGGTTTCTTTTGGCTCCTTGGTTATTTCCCGATGTCAGAACTGTAATGGAGGTGCAGGTTGGTGGTTGCTGTTTACTGCTAGGTTGGGACCAAATGCTCTTGGCACCGAAGGAAAATAAATGTGAATAGCCTGAACATGCAACAACTTTTTCCTACCTGCCTTGTAGGTTTAGGCCAAAACCTTGAAGTATTTAAGTTCCAGTAGTTTTTCTGTAGCTACATGTTCATTATGTGTTTATATTTTTACAAATACAGATTTGCACTTACCTGTGTTTCAAGATGATTAGTGGGTACCAAGCAACTGATTACACTTGCAGCCAGTCATGTGCCATTAAGACTGAAAAATGGCAGGTGGTGTTGTTTTGGATCTCGTTTGGCTTGGCAAGAGTACAATGGTAAAACCCCCCAGCTAAATCAATTGCTTGAATAGATAGTTTTTTTCATCCTCTTGCATCTTTATCAGATTAATATCAATTAATCTGTGCCTGATTAATATTTATCAGATTAATATCTGTACACTGACTAGTATGTTTCTATTGCTATTAGAGAAAATTTAAGACTGTTCACTGCTTTTCTCAAAGAAGTAGATAAAAATAAAAAAAATACCTAATTTTTATGTCTAGAGGAAGTCAGTCAAAGTTGATGATCCTAATATTTGACCCACAATCTGAAGAATTATTTGCAAAGTTCTGTGAGCTATTTAGTTTTCCAAATTACAACACTGACTGTGTTTACTTTTATTTAACAAACAAAAATTCCAGTGAAGTATTGTTTGCCCCACTACAAACAGGTCAGAGTTCATAATAAGCATACATGTAATGAAAGTAAACTAATATTAGCAGGCAGAGGACAGGGGCAAGTGTTTAATCTGAAACTGAGTTCTTGGTTAAAACATGCAGTTTTCTATCAAAATGAGTCATGAATTTGTGCTGTTTTTAGTGAATTGTTTCAATTTGGGAAAAAGGTAACAAAATGCCCCAAACCCCCATTTCATTTCAGCATTTCTAAACATTCCAACATGTTTTACAGCGAAATACTTTATCAATGTGAAACATTGTTTAATTTTCAAAATTACTTCCATTTTATTTAAAAAAAATAAAGTAAAAGAAATAAAATATAAATTATACTATGTTGTTTCAGAATGGAAAAAAGTGTTTTGCTGCAATGATATAATAATTTAGCAATTGTTTCTTTTATTTTGCTAAAGCTTTCTTTTTTTTTTTCTTTTTCCAAAGAAAACCTTCTGGAAACTTGTTTTAGGTCAAAGCAATGAATGATTACATGCTATTTTCTATTTGGCTTTGATTTTATTTGGCTGCTTGTAGCCCCTTGAGCAAATATTGTAGGAAGAAATGTCAATTTCAAGTTTCCTGGTTCCCAGAAAGAGATAAAATGTCCTGATTGTTGGAACCAGGTAGGAGAGTCAATGGGATGATGGGGACTTTACTTCCTCTGGGGTGGGGAACTTGAAGTTTAATCTTGCCACTATGAAAGTTGATGGAAAGATGCGTGGGCAGGATCTGGCCCATTGTAACTAATCCTGCAAATGGGAAGGTTCGTGTATCGAGTTGCTTTACTGCCCTTATTGCCAATGAATCTACGGTAAAAGAAAATTACCATGAATCTACGGTATAAGAAAATTACCTTGACCCTGTAGTACATGCACTTCTTTGCTATCGTTAACATCATTAAGGTCCTTGCAATCCTGCTCAGTGCTGTAGATATCACGCTTCACCACTCATTTGTTATCTAAAGACTTTTTTTTTGGTAATCCTTGCTCTAACAAGGAAGCAAAGGTTGTTGCGAGCGAAGACGAGGATGGGGGTGGGGAGGATTTTAATCAGCAAGTGATCTGAGAATAAAGAAAGGTTACCTGTTTGTTTGTCAACAGGATGAAGTAAATAAGAGTTAAAAAAATCTGAGACACCAGTCAAAGGCAATCAAATATGTATTTAATTAAAGCAAACATAAAAATTAAAGTTACATGTTGAATCAATAAACAGCACTTTTTTCTACATGCATTTTGAACAAGACAGATCAGAATCTTGCATGATGAAGACATAATGTGTCATAATAATTAGGAACACAGACAAAAGAACAGCTAATCAACATGCAAATTTATGCAGTTCTGGCGATTCAGATGAGGCAGATTTCTACCTCTTTTTTTGCTTGATTCATCTTCATTGCTAATCATCTGAAGGCTGCCAAATGTTCACTGACACTAATGTATTATAGGTCAAGAGAGGCAGGTCTTCACCTATTACCCCCACAAACAATATGCTTTCCTTCCCTGTTTCCTCTTCAGGATTTTCAGCAATTACTGCCAGATGCAATCAGACTCCTTGAATAGGAGCAACTGGGGCTTGTTTGTGGCTTGGATTCATTAGAATCAGGAGGATGAAGAAAGGAATAAATTACTTAATTGCACAAAAAAGTTGCAGCCAAAGTGATGGTGAGAGAAGCTGATTGTGTAGTTGCGTATTAGGCCACTCTTGGAATGGAGGATCTTAGAATAGCTGGTAGTTTGGCCTTCCTGATTCAGACAGATTTGGGTGTCCTCCAAAACAGATGGCTCCACACACCATCTATTCTTCTCTTTGTCAGGTTTTACCATTTATTTGATCTTGTTCATCTATGATGCTAGTTGTATTAGATGTAACACAAATATGCATTCAGATCATATCCATTTAGTCTTGCATCCCAACTTTTATTCTTTTAGCCTTGTTTGATGAGATGATCAAGTTGAACAAAGCCCTTGTTGTCCTATTCCTGCACAACATCCATACATAAAACACCAAAACCTGTGACTAAAGCCTCGCGCAGACAAATAATCCTCCTGTGTCACAGGTTTTAAAGGTTTATTTCTCCCTGCTTCACCAAGTAGCCCCCAGCTCCGACAAATAATAACCAGGCACAACAAATAGTTAATTTTTGTTTGATCCCATAGAAACAAACATTTGCATATGCTCAAGCAAAACTGCCTGCCTCCCATCCTTATGCTGAGACCCCTGTTCAGATATTCTCTTCAGGTTCCAGGCCATGTGTTATGCTTGTGGGTGGTCTTAAGATCTTAAAGAAAAGCTTTGCTCTGTGAAGTCATGCAGCACTGTATGCAATTAAGTGGCTTTTTTTTTTTTTTCCTTCGCAATACCCTTCTATGTTTCCTAATTTAATTGTTGTTGCGAATGATCAACACTTTGTGGAAGAGCTGCCTTTCAGGTAATGGTTAACATTAACTTTCTAAAAATGAGATGTGTGGTTAGGGATTCACTCTCTGGATGTCCTGCTGAGCACAGTGCTGCTTCGCAGTACTGTTCACTCGCAGGGGCTGGAGCAGGGTCACACAGAGTTTCTGATCGCCAGGGCTGAAGTGTGTGTTGCCGTCCTGCATATCTATAGGAGAGGCTTGGCAGCTGCTATAGGTCTTTCAGCTGGAGGAGTTGGGATATTCCTTGTAAGTCTGATTATTTTGAGGATCTGTGGCTAGAGAGGCTCAGGTCTTTATGTAATACGATGTGGTCCTGGATTACAATAAATTTTGGGGGTCTGTATTCATTTCTCTTTTGGCCCAACATCTGTTGCAGCCTGAGAGATGCCCAGGAATGCTGTTTACTATGTGATCATGCTTAGGTCTTGAGGCCAGTGCAGGCTTTTTGGCTACCTTCAAAACCAAAACTGGAGTTTGTAAGAAGTGTTAACATTTTTTCAAAGTAAAACAAAACACCCATGGGCATGGCAGTGTGGTTGCAATGCAAGAGGGAGAGGTCAAGCTCATAATTTCCAAGGAAACATGCTGGAGACCCACTTCTCATCAAGGCTGGCATCTAACAACTGTTTGTGTTGCTCCTTGAGTGCAGCCATCCCAAGGAGCCTGAGATATCTCCCGTAGTCTTTTAAGAGGCCGTGTGTTGATGGAGGTTCATGAAGATGGTGTGCTCTTCAAATGGGAACTCAACTTTTGGGACTCAAGCTGATAGAAACTTTTGGCCAGAACCCCTGTAGTGCAGACTCTGGTGTCTATTGTGTTCTCCTTGTCCTTGCTCAGACCTTCCATGCTGTCCGCAGTCCACAGTGGCTTTGATCCCAAGGTTTCTCCGCTCCTCTACCTGCGCAGGAGGGGAAGGAGCATCATGTTCCTGGGAAGGAGCAGGGCCCCTTGCCTTGGAGGGGGTAAATTCCAGTACCAGGAACATTCCACCTTCCTGTCAGTGAGGACAGAGGAGGACTGGGCCTGCTGGAAAAGCAAAAGCTATGCCCTGCTCTGTGTGCTGCTTTCATTCCTGTGAGCAAGTGTGATTTTTATTTGGGATGTTTCATAGGGCACCAGTGAATGCGTTTTATCACAAGTCATGGAGGCTTAATTTTACTACTGTGTCACTAGGGGGAGATTTTTGAAGGCACAAATGCATTTAAGTGCTTACCTCTTTTTTAAAAGTCACCAGGAGTTATGCATCTAAATGGCCTTTGTGTCTGAGGGAAATATTCACTGTGAAATGGGGAGAGCCCACATATCTGCTGCAAGTGATAAAGCAAGCCAGTGGGTGAGGCTACACTGAACTGGTTTTATTTTGTTGGCTTTTTTTTTTAAATGCCCTCAGATCCTTCATTTCTCACAGTCTGGGGTTTGGTTTGTTACAAAGCGTTGAGATACCTCGTCTCCTCCGTTGAAATTTTCCTAGATTGTTTTGTGATAAGAAGGCTGAGAAAACCCACACAAGGAACTTGTCTTTGTACAGATGATACCAGGCTGCTTTTCCGTCTAAAGTTATAGAGATTCAAGAGCTGATGATGTCTTACAAAGGCTCTCTCTATCTGAGGGTCCCCTCAGAAGGGCGGGGGGAGCTCTGCTTTGACAGGCTTTAAAGTCTGTGTAATCTCTTGCAGAATGGCTTTTGCTTTCACAGCTCCTCATGTTGCACCATGTCCTGATTTCTATACTTGTATTTGTCAGTGAGGCGTTGTCTGAGCAGCTTGGGTGAGCAGTGCTCAGGCTGAGGGCTACTCACTTTGAGTATTTACCATTTTTTATCCTGTTGTGCAACTAGCTGTCCCAGTGCACAGAATATTATGGATAGTATCTGAGTGGACTAAACTGTCCTGAATGAAAACACAAGGGAAGGTGCAAATGAATACTCTTGTCTGCCTGGAAATACAGGAGCACTGGCAAAGCTTTGGGCAAATAAAAGGCTATTTGTGTAAGCATTGGTGAAAAGGCTATGGGTACAATTAGAGCAAAAAGTCCCCTGCAATGTCCACATTTGCGAATGATGCTTTAGCTAGGTCTAAGCAGCTACAATGGGCACCTGTGGCCATAAGCATCTGCATTTGCTATTAGCAGTGCTCTTTAAATGCTGAGGTTTCCTAGTAAGGCTTACGCTTGGAAAATGGAGATAGTTGTTCTTTGCAGAGCTAGCATGTCTATGGGCAGACCACCATACCTCATGTGTGTGCAATATGGAGGTTAAAAAGGTTGCTGTCCTTTCGTGTCAAGAGTGGCATACGTCACCTTGCTGGTCTCTGTAGACTCTTGAGGAACTTCTGCCGATTGGTGAACTCATTCGTCCTGACAGTCTATTATCTCCTTTGTTTTGACATATTTTCACTCTCCTCTTAATGTTTCCTGTTTTCATGAATCTTCCCCTTCTGCTGTATTTTCCTGTGTGTGTTTTTTGTCTCCCAGATGTATGGCCAGCTATTTCAGTAACTCTTTGTGTACTACAAAATTTAAAAAAAAAAAAAAAGCAAGTGGAAAAAAACCACGTTGGAATGATAGTGTATTTTCCATGCACATGTCACACATTGGCCGAAACACGTTCAACTGATATGTTAAACATCTACCTAAAATATTGCAGTACAAAGTGCTTAATAATTATATGCATTCAGTATATGAGTTGTTATCTGTTATTTCAAAAAGAGAGAGGCTCTTTTAAAATAGCAACAATTTGCTAACAATGACAGGTTTGATATTTGTTCAGTGATTGACGCCGCTTAAGCAGGGGTTTGTTTCATATAGGTAGTTTAGCACTATGGACTTCTGTGGAAAAACCTGATGTACTTATTAAATGGCCAAAATATATGGATGTAGAGCAGGATATTTGAAGATGCACACATTACCTCTTAGAGTAAGAGACTTCCTGATATTTATCACTTCTGAAAGTCAGGCTATTTATTTAGGTGCCTAACTGCGCATATCTACGCTTCAAAGTGTCAGTCTGCATTGTAAAGCTCAGCCATGACAGCTCTGCTTACTGAAGTAATTCTACCCCTCTCTAGACAGAGTTATCAGAGTTAGGCTCTTTTCTTGTATGGCATAGTTTGTATGTAACATACCTGAACTGTTGGGGTAACAGTTTAACGAGTACATAAATCCTCAGAAAACGTGATGCATACCCAACTGTTTCAAAAAATGCAGGGTGTGAAAAACATACCGCCTTTGAACAAGCTGCCCATGTGTAAATGGTGAGTTCGGTGCTGCTGGAATGCACTACTAGGGTTGTTGTGTCTATATGGCCAACAGTACTCACTGCATGGGTCCAGTATAGGCGAAGTTTTACCTATGAAACCAGCAGAATTAAATTCCTCGTTGGCATCTGGCCTGGCTGCAGTCTGGTAATCTTGTCCTTACCTTTTGGTGAATTCAGATTCAGTTCTCTTTTGTGAAAGCTCTGCTGAGTTTCCTTTGGCTCTGCTACTTTTCAGTGTACCTCCTCCCGTTTTGAGAAACTGCCTCTAGCCTAACCTCTCTGACACTTCAGTAAGCTTTGTAATGTCCTCCCTGGCAGATGAAGACGGGCATAAAGGGCCCCTGAAAAGCACTTTGTCACAAGAAAGAATCCCAGAATTTCTTCCTAGTCCCTTTCTTCTCAGATCACTACCTGAGCAGTTCAGAATGCTGAGGATCAGAGGAATTCAGTCTATAAATGCAATTAAACTCTTCACAGCTGAAACTTTCCCTTCATGTGTGTTGCTGACCAGTGGTGGCATTCAGTCCTTTGCCCATGGAGCTAGGAACTGCATGCTAGAGCAAGAGCTCCCAAGTTGTGATGCACTGGTAACTCATGACATACAAGGCACTTCAGAGTGGCAGGTAGCGTGGCAAGCTTAGAGGTTGAACCCTTGACAAAAAGAGTTTCGAAGCTATTGAGTTAAAACCCTGGCCCACATGATTTTGGAAGATAGTCTTCTTAAATCCCTTGTTACTTCCTGTATTTGGAAAATGCCATCTGACACTGTCAGGTGATTGGGATTCTATTATGCAGTCACCTGATTCCTTTGCCAGATGGGCTTGTTGGCAGATGAGTTAGAAAGTCCAAGAGTCTGGACCATTGATGGCAGCAAAGTCTTCTTCTCTTTAAATGTATAACACATTTTCTCTGCCCTCTTAAAAGACAATGGTACCTGGGATTTCTTTCACATCCAGCTGGAAAGCTTTTGTTATAGGGAGTGGTAATGAGGCTTAGTAAGATTTGTTTTTTTGTTAAGAAAAGATCATCTGGTGCCTGCTTTTGGAGCTGGTTGTTCATGAAGGTTTCTAATTCAGGATCTTAATTTTTGTAAAGCGTGAATTACAAGAAGTCAGAAGAATGATGCGAAGAGCATTTAATAATGCACATTCACAAAGAAGTGGTGTAACTACATTAATTAGGCAAGTCTTGCGTAAAGATGCAATGTAATTATATATTTGAGACAGTTAATTAGGGAGCTACTTGGAAATTTCAGTGAATATTAAGGTAATTATACATAAATACTATAACCATTAAGACTGCACCCATAATGAAAGCAATAACTAATTACATAAATAACAGCATACTTATGTTTTTACATTACCAATACCTAACAATACTTCCTCTCTTTCCCTGCTCTCTTTGCCATGCAAATGACAAAACTTCAATTTTTAATTCAGATACTCTTGCAAATTGTCGGGGAAACAATGAACTTTCCTCTTGTTCTCTTTCTCTAGAGAAGGCTGGACAACTGGAGTTATGCATACCTGGAAGACAGTCAAGCATACTGCTGATGTCTGCAAGGTACACACGGAGTTTTTGGTGGCTGCCCTTGGATTTCACACAAGTCCAGGTCTGACAAGCTTCACAAAGAAATTGTGTAACGGTTAAGGTAGCGGTTTAAGATGTTTAGGCAGCTTTGAGTGAATCAATACTGAGGGTTAGATGAATGGCTTTTGTAGAAACTGGGCCCTGCATTTCATAGTATTGAGCCTGACCCTTGCTAGAATATTTCTTACCATCTACTTCTCTCAGGATTTGGGATGTCTGTCCGCTATCACCTTCATATTCACCTAAATCTAGCAGCTTCCAATGGCAAGGGAGTATGGCAACATTTAGTGTGCTGCATACATTGCTATCCTTTCCTCATGCTAACTCAACAAGACTGAAACTCAAGCTCTCTAATCCTATAAGAACTTCTATGCTAAGAGTCTGCCATGAGGAACAGCCCTACTGACTCAGATGAAATGGAGAACTGTTGCTTCCAAACATACTTACTGAATCTATGATAGTTTCTAGCAACTCTAAGGATCTGAAAGTGTCTGAAAAGCTCTAACAGTTAAGATTTCAAAATGAGTCTGTGATTTTGTGAGCTATTGTGACGGAGACTTTATGGGTAGGGAAACTGAGGCTCAAAGAGCTCAAGTGTCTTGTCCAATGTCATAAAGAACATCCAGAGTCCCATTTGTATGTTTCTCTGCTCTGTTTTACTCATGAAGTCATCCTCTGCCCTGCAAGAGGGACGTAGCACTTGGTTTGGGGTCTAGAGATGGTACTCTTTTCTCTCTTTGCTAATCTTCTCTGAATAATTAAATTGACCTAGTGAGACAGTGGAGTTCACAAAGGAATGTAATTTTCAGCCGATTGTCCATGTTATTGTGTTTCCATCAGACATGATGACTAGCTGTCTGAAAGGGCCCATAGCAGCATGGATTCCATGCATCTTTGTAATATTGAAGTCACTGTCCTGCAGAACCAAGGTCGTAATTAGAGCTGGTCTGGCACTAGGGAATTCTGCAGCCTTGTACGCTAAAGAAACAATGACGGCAATTCTTTCCTTTCTAAGTCCCATTTCCATTAAGATATCTACACTAACTTATAAACGCTGAGACAAAGCTAAGGATGATTTAGGACAACACAGGAAATTTTGCTATACGGTCGTTGCAGACTCCAGGGCAAGCAGCTGTATGCAACAATATTTTCTTAGCTCAACAACAGCTACCAGTGAGGCTTCCTGCCATAAACTTCAAAACCTGTCAAAGGCTGATGGGACCTTTCAAATTAGTTTGATTTTAGACAGATAGTGTCATAACTTTGAGATGGCTAATCCTTTGCATCTGTATAAATGATCTTAGCCTTAGGAGTTTACACTATGGCTCACGTTCCAAGGCAGACAAGGTCTTATATCTTATTTCATACCAAAGTAATTTCACTAAATATTTAAGCTCTTCATTTCTGGTGGAGTGAAGCGGAGGGGAGCTGACCTTTGTTGTCGTTGTAATACAGGGACACTGAACTTTGCATAGATCAGTTGAAAGAAGGATTAATTAGCAAATACTGTAGTAGTATGTAGTCTACCAAATACAAATTGCATCAGATTGCTGTGATTTCTTTCTCTGAGTTTGTGACCAAGAGAAATACAGTACTTCTAATTCATCAGGGTTTCTGCAAACGTTTAATGCAGTGGTACATGAAAGAAAATAATTTGGGCTGGAAAACATAGGGGACAAGAAATTTAAAGAAATGGCTATAGGAGGATTGGCAAGAACTGAGCTGAAATAATTGTCAAGGGACAAGAACAGTAACAGGCAGTTTATTATGATCAGTTTTGTGACCTATCTGAACATTTTTATTTGTGGCCAGAGCAGAAAATATGTGCAAATACAAAGTCTGTAAGAAACAGAAAGCTGAGAGGCCTTGACAGTTCAGAGGACTGACCCTGACAACAGGAGAAATGGAAAACGGATAAAATTCAGTACTAATAAACCACAAGGTCATGCAGATGTTTTTTTGCTCTGAGCAGGAGGCTCATCAGCTGGAAGTAACAGAGAAGTGTTTTGCTGAATCTCACAATGACTGACAACTGCTGGAGTTCTGCAACAGCAGGGAAGGGAAATATTCCCTGAGATGTTCCCCTGGATGTTGCATCAGGGGAAGCATATCCAGGAAACATGTGGGATTCCTGACTGCTTTTGTGCAAGGCACTGGGGAGATCCAGAAAAAGACAGAGTCCAGAAAAAAGGCTATTAAATTGAGATAGGAAATGGGGGGAAGAAGGCTGTCTTCAGTTTAGCGAAACTAAATCTGAGTAGGGGTATATTGCTCCCTATAAATATATCATCAGGGTAAGTGGTCAGAAAAGCTGATTAAATCAAGGGTGTATGGAATGCGATAGGAAAAATTGCTAGGAGCCAAGTGAATAAATGTTCTTTGGAAATGGATTAAGATTTTTAATAACTTGAAGTTTTGCAGCAGCTTTCTGACAGGAGTCATAGGGGCAAGAAAGCTACCTGGTTTCAAGAAAAAACTTGAGAAATTTATCAATGAGATTCTGATGTTATGATATCAATGAGATATGATGTGTCAGACATAGCAGGGGATGACCTGGGAGGACTCTTCAAGTGCTGTTTCCTATGTAAAACTATTCAATAGAGCCCCTGGTCTCCAGAGTATTTTTCTGTAAAAAGACTTCAATAGCAAGCTAGGGAAAATGGCCTTTCCTTTGGATTCTTTGTTTGCCCTTATCTATACAGGAGACATAGATTCGATCAAAGTGACGTTGAATCTTGTGGTAGGTTGGATGCAGATCTCTATTATCTGTATGACAATACCTCTCAGAGGTCCTGCTCATTACTGGGACCCAGCTACTTTCCATGACCTGACTTTTATGATCCCGGTTCATCTCTTAGCTAAATCCATTCGAAGCTGTGTTTCCTTGATAGCCTGTTTAATATTTTATAGGTTTCTTACAGTTCTTGTATTCTTGTAATCTTCTGAGGTCCTTCACAGCAAACCAAACAATCTTCTGTCTTTCACAGTGCCATCAACCAGCCAAAGCCATGAGTAGATCACTAATTCTCCAAGATAAGATCAATAGTAAATTGCCCTCCACTATCCTGAAGAGATCTGACAACTCAGTCTCATTGTAGCAACCGAAAGAACTGTTAATAATGGATGATGACTGACAAAATTCATAGGTGTGAAAGGAGGTTTACCAGAAGCATGGTATTCATGCATACTGCTTGTTGATTGACAGCCCCAGCAGGTTAGAGGTTACCCATGGAATACAGCCTTGATGGCCTAGGATGAAATGTTCCTTCTGACCCTTCTGTAAGCTAGTGATATACAGCACTGGCTAACATATCATTAACTTGCAACACCATGATGATGGGATTAAGACCCAGAGGGCTTTATCTCTACCTTATTAATAGCAATTAAAAGCTGCGTGACAGTTTTAAAACTTGTTGATGTAAAGAAAGTTAGTACCTGTCTTATAGTAGCACAGTAAATAATTGTCTGGTTGCTTTGCTTTTCGTAATCTGTCCATGCAGCTGTATATTATCATTATTTTGCTGCAAATACAGCTTTTCGATTTATCAACAAAAGAGCAGGTAAGGCTCTATGTAAATAATAATGAAGGACACTTCCAGGTTGGATTTTTTCCCATTTATACTGCTGAGCATGAAAGAAGCAGAGGATTTTCAAAACTAGTGACAATATCTGTTAGAGCTGTTTTTCAAAGCCTAATTACCCCAAAAAATCTTTTAAACCCAATTTTAGTTACTGCAAATTTTACCTTGCAAATTCACAGGGCACGTGTTAAAAACTATCCCCACTCCTCTTTATATGAAAGTGGATATTTATTCTTTCTTGGGTGTTAACCATTGGTGGAGTGACAGTGGTTTCGCAGCAAGAAGTTTCATACCACTTGTCCTTCTGCATATTCAAGGAAATGTAACAACAGACAGAGCAAACCTGTGAGTGCTGTGAAATAGAACTAGCTCTGTTATGTGCTCTGTTATGTGCTGGAAAGTCCCCTCTCCCTCAAACATTTAGTGGGTCTTCTTGCAATCCTACATACCCTGATTATTTAGCTACCTGGATTGTGGCATCTCACTTTCGGGGCAATGTTTCTGAACTGCCTTCCTCACTCCTGTTTTGCTATCCAGATGTGCCCTGGGTGCTGTTTCATGAGAACTTGCTGTCATGGTGTTGGGGGACCTCGTATACTGTGAATTCTTCTTGGTCCCTTGGGAAGCACAGTCAGTTTTTGTGCTCCCAAGAGCTGATCTCAACTCTGCGGAGTGACAGAGAGGAGCATTATTCATCTGTGTAGCCCCAAAAAAGACTTGTTCCCACTTGCCCCACTTTGCAGGGGCAAAGGAATGCCTCTACCTTGCTCTGTATTAAGATTTGCTGGGTCTTTGCCTCAGGATAATAGAGCCTGGAGAACCTTTATGTATTTGGTATTGCTCTATTGCTTAGAGAAAAGGAGTCTTAGCTTTCACCATCGCTATCATTCCAGATGTGTTGGTGACTGTGGTAGCATGCAGTGGCCTGTGCCTGTCTGTGCCACTCTGGCCGTGCACAGCCGGCTTCAGGATTCCCGCTAGGTCCTTTCTCCTCCCAGCTTCCCAGAAGCTGTGGGTCTGGGAGATGGCTCCTGTCATTTTAGCCTCTTGCCACTCCAAGGCAGAGATTGCCTTACGCTTGTAGCTTATACAGCCCCAAGCACAATGTCAGCATTACACATTAATTAATAATATTGCTAATCACTTAATTATAAATTATGTGTGCTGGTTATGCCTGCCATCACATATTACTTTGTAGTTACATAGATATACACATAGTGTATCTGGGCTTTTGTAAATCAGCTTGTAGTTGTTCAATGATACAAAGGCTATGCCAGCACATAAATCCGATGTAAACTGCTAATCATTTTTAAATGAAGACAAAGCAATCTGAGTTTTAAATCCATAATGCAGGAGAATTACAGTGCATGTGCCTGAAATTTAGGAAGAGAACTTGCTTTGCAGACGTTTCAATTGTAAGCAAAATTCTGACGTTATGCGCATTACATGGTATTTTACAGAAATCGCACTCAGTGGCAGATTTGCATAAATGAATGTATTGTATTTTTTATAACTGTGAAAGCTTTAATTACCTAAACTCTAATTAGGCTTGCATTTTTCAGAAAACACAAGATATTAGCTTATTTTGTAGTTGGCTCCACTTTAATGTTTTCACACATTTGTAACTCATACGCAACAATATACTATAAAAACACAGGGAAAACACAGGGACGAAGGCCTCCCTGGAATTTCTGAAACTGACTGGCTGTTACTCGTCTTGGTATATTGGAGCCTCAATGCATTGAAATTTTCTTGAATGCTGTCCTAAGGGCCAAAATCACACCTGATGTAAATGTGCCATAGCCAAATTTGGTGGTCTTGCATTAAGGATGTATCTAAATGAGTATATTTTAATAATTTCTAGGAATAAAGGTATTGTGTGAAAGGAAATTATTGATGGTATTGTTTTATAGTGGAATTTGGTGTTTTGGAACTCTTGCAGAGGTCTGCAGATCCCTTTTGTACAGTGAGATAATGGTACTATCTGGGTACTTGGCCTGCTGGGATTGCAACAAAGGTTTAGGCACACGACACAGATTTTGAAAAGACTCTTGCAATAGGACTCTCCCTTGGCACATAGTGAAGCACTGTGATGCCTTCCATAAAGTGGGAAAAGTAAAACAGATAAATAAAACTGTCATTAATCATTACTCTCCCTTTTGCTTAACCTACGAAGGAAGAGGTGCTAATGCATCTTGTGTTAATTCTGCTGAATTTTCTCATTTGCGTCCATAACAACATGCCTGTTGTGTCTGTGTTGGGTTGTCTAGATTTTGCCCTTTCCTTTAGCATAAAGCTGTGACAATTATCAGCGCGTTTGTCACTGTGTAGGTATGTTGCTGTAACAAGCTCAAACAAGAGCTACTTTTAAAGGCAATTCTGAAGGCTGTGCTGGAGCAGAGCATCCTGCACAGCATTCATCGAGGGCATGTTGCTGAGAGCATGTTGCACCTGTGTTCTGCACTTGCTGTTAATGCAGGTCTACATGCTGTCGATGTGCTACTTGCCATGTGTAGCCTTCCAGATGCTCAGGAGTTCAGCTTTTCTAAGTCAAAGGGAGGTGAGGATGCCTTGCCTCTTGAAGGACTCTGTAGAGAGAAATTGTATAAATCTTCCAGTTTTATCCTTGGGTGCTGCTTGCAACATTTCTGTTGGGTTGAGCCAAACAGCACGGCAGCACTGCCATTCCTGAACTGAAAAGAAAGACCGTTAATATTTCAGTCATTATTATTACTGAGGGTTTTGATTATATTTCACCAAAAGGAACAAAAAAAGGCTAAGGACCATCATATGTATTTCTGTATTTTCTCCTCCCTTACTGTTTTTAATGCTTGCATGACTTGCAGCAGAAAGATTTGAGGAATTCTAAAAATGAAGTGTTTAAAAGCAAAGTGAGAGATGTAAATAGTTAGCAACTACAGATTACATTTCTTGTTCTCTTCTCTAACCTCAAGGCCTCTCTCTTATACTGCTGCCTGTGCCTTTCATTTAATTAATCATAATGCTCTGGAAGGCATCTTTTCAGTGCAGAACTGGTGGGAATATATTATAGTTTGTGATATGTTCCTGTATTTGCACTAAGTAACACCAACTGGAGTGATGGACAGAACATTATTAAAAGTTCCTTTCTGCTTTTCTTACACATCATAAAATTATCCTAAACATGTTATTTTGAACTCATGCAGATATCTGAGATTTCAAGATATCTCTCAGGCTTCTGTACAAGGGTTGACCTGTGAGTGGATTCAGTGATTATGTCAGCCCTGCTAAGAGCAACCAGTCTTTAAACGGGCTCTAAATCCAGAAACCTCTGTGTCCTACTCCTAGCCACCTGCATCACATCTCTGGATATTCTGCAGGCTCTGTGTGTATGTGCCTACCAGCTAACTGAAGCTCCTGACATGTTCCTGTATAGAACCACATGTGAGCTCTGAAATGTCTGGCCTTCAGATGGTGTAGATACAGGTGTTGAGAAAGATGATCTTAGATGGCATGGAGCGCATATCAATCTCCTGTTATGCCAGGAGGGCCATGCTCTTCTAAACTCCTCCTATGGGACTATGGACGTAGTCTCGAGTCCACAAGAGGTGTTGCAGATGATTGCTACGAAGCTGGACAGGACTGGTTCTTCTCATCCACAAGGGGCAAAACATCAGCAAACTCAAATGAGCAGTGGTAATCAGCTATCTGTCTTTGAAGGTCTTAGTCCCTCTCAGAAAAGAGTCTTTTTCTGGGGTAGGCTCTTGGAGTAAGGTACTAAACAGCATGGATAAATGTCGGGGAAGGGAATCAGGCCTTATGGTATGTTGTTTGACATTGATACTGCATATGTTGCTGTTTTCAGATATTTTTAGCCAGACATAAGGCTATGAGGAGCCCTTTTACTTCAGGATACATCAAACATGTACGTTTTGAAGAAGTAGAAGTAATACTGACATGTGCTTAAGTCGAATCTTTATTTTCTAAAAACCAGAAATGAATGCCAAATGGCATAATCAGATTGAAATCTGGTCAGTATAAACAAGTGCATTAAAACAGGTTCTGTTCCTAGACCTGCTTCTTAGGCCTCCTAGTAACTTTTGGGTATTATGGTTGTCAGCTCCTCTTGTCTTTAAGTTGTTTTCTTTTTCTTCCTGTATGAAAAGCACCTGGAAAAAAATAGTTATATAATGACAAAGCATTAAGCGAACCAGGAACTAGTCCATTGAATGCAGAAAGGAGACACATAGTTAGGGAAGAGTGAATTAGCCGCTTCCCACTCTTATGAGCAAAATTTTATTTGCAACCACGTGTACAAGAAAAAGGAATTAACTATAGGAAGGAAATATTGATCCAGTATTTATGGCTCAGCCATGGCACTGAGATGTTTGGGTTTAGAACCCTCACCCCTAGGGAACATTTTCTGTACTAGTTTTGGCAAGATCTTTTGGCCCCACTGCACAGATACAACAATGCTGAGTGCCACAACACCAAGTGTCACTACACCTATTTTCAGTGGCCTAGTGCCCACAGTGAAATTAGCAGCCTAGATACAGGCACATAGATTTGTTGTAAAATCTATATGGAGTTCGGAAGCTGGCCAGTGAGAGACCTTTGCAAGGTGCTTCCCTCTATGCACAGACTCTTTGATCAGCACTATTTGTCATCTCTCTGTACTTGGGCTTTGCAGTCTCAAAGTTTCTCCTGAAGCTCAGCATCTGACTTTACTCTCAGGAACAAAGAGATAGTAGTACATTATCTGATACTTTACTGGTTAACACATTAATCTAAGACATCTGAGTTCAATTTCTTTTTATCCTACCTTAACTCCTGCATCTCTTTTCTGGCAGGTTTAGATCCTGTGCATGAAGCTATCAGCTAGTCTTAGGCACGGTGAGGAGAGAAGGCACTCTTCAAATTTCTTAAAACAATTCTTCTTGTAAAATTCAGGGTTAATGAGGACAGAAAAAGGATGTGAGAACGGCCTGACTCTGTAGCACAGTAGTTAGCACATCCATTTGGGAAGGAAAGGTTGTGCGACAAAGACTGAAGCAGGTAATAGAAATCAAATGCTGCCGTTACTGCTAGACATACCTTCCTCTTGTAGCTGTGGTATATAGGAAATGGAGAGCAATGATGGTTTTGTATGGACCCACTTCCAGTAGACATGTTCCAAAGGTACCTATGAGACCAGGCTGTTCTTCTGAGATAGATGGAGGTGTGTGGATGCCTGCTGGGGCATAAGTATTTGATCACCACTGAGTGACTGAGCCTTTTCAAGACAGCATTTTCTAGGCATGCACAGAAACACAACTGTAGGAACTGTAGAAAATGTAATACAATCGACTGATGTGCCAAAAGACTCCTGGGTGTTCTGAGGCTTATATCTTTTCCATGCAGGCTGGATATAGCTGCCCAAGCCCTGCTGTGGGTCTGGACTAGAACCTTTGTGTATTGAAGTTTTCCACCAGTAAAATGCAGATAGTGTCCTTGTCTCCCCAAGGAGTTCAGTTATGCCCCATTATCAGATAAATATTTAGCATAGAAAAAGACAAAAAGTTACCAGTGTCCCTTTCAATCTGCAAGCTGGTAGGTCAGTACCATTCTAACTTGACGTAGGATGTTTTGAAGAGCAGAGAGGTTAAAGGCCAACATTTCAAAATTGCAGGTAATTTGTGGGGAGACAAATTTGTCATTTTTCCAAGCTTGGTTCTGAGTGATCCTGAGAAGTGACTGATTCCCAGGCTTTCTGAGACCAGACCCTAGGAGCTGCACCTGAGTCCCCTAAAAATGGAAGCATCTGAGATCAGCATGAGAAAAATTTTGGCGGAGTCCCCTATGTCACACAGTAGGCTTGTGCTGAAGCCAGGGCCCAGCATCCTTTCTCCAAGTTCTCGTAACAATAAGAACAACCTCCTCAGCAATTGCCTTACAAAAGGTTTGAACATCAGGTTACCCAGAGACATGAGCAGATAGTAGAGCAGTGATGTACAAATGAAAGTCCTACACTTTGACCTCCAACCACATGAAGCCCCATTACAATAAATATCCAACAACACATCCCTTTCCACACCACATGGATGCTGCCTTAGGTACAAAGGTACTAAAATGACTGTTCCATGTAATAAAACATGGTGGGAGAAATTATGAAGTATAAAGTGAGGTTATTGCCTTCACTGCTAATTAAAGTTTACTGTATCTTCTTGCAGCTTTGTTTAATGGGCTCCTACATATCATGGGGTGTTTCTTTAAAGAATTAAAAGAAAGCTCTTTTTAAGGTCACTCACTTGACCTCAATTCATTGTGTTGTGAATGCGGTATTGTAGTAGCACATATTGTGTGGGGTACAACACCATGTGCTGCTCCAAGACTCCCGTGGTAGCTAAGCACAAAGGGCTGCGTTAACGATGGTGTGTCAGACTTAGCTTTGAATTTCCTTGCTTGAGTGCTAGTTTTCATTACTGACATACATTATATGGTGTTAACCATTTCAGCACTGAACTGTGCACCAGGAACACACCACCACTTGTGCTTGGACACAGCCATTTCTGAAGTGCCAATGATCTGAGGTACAATTATTATTCTATTACTTAATAACACCAATTAGGGCAAGCGTTGTCAGCTAGCACACAATGATCTCAGCACCACAGTGTGATATAACTATTACAGTGAGCATCATAGCATGATTCTTATGCCATATAGGGAATAAAAAGCTTTCAGGCTATTTTTTTTTCCTGTTTCGGCAAAAAAGTCTGTGTTCTGAGGTTTTCACTTTGTTTCTTTGTGCCTTCATTTCCTCCACAGAGAAATTCTGCAAAGCTCTTTGAATATTACTAGTACTTTATGCAACGTTTCCTCCCACAAAAAAAATTATTAGTAGTAACTCATGTGGTACTGTCCTTTGATGGCTAAATCCTTGCTTATTTTCAGTTTTCTCTTGCATCCTTTCCCCAGTCTGCTAGCTGAGTCTTGGTCCATGTTTACATCATACATCTCAGGCTGCAGCTGCTGTGGACCCTCTTGTTTGGTGGAACTCTGTTACTTTGGTATCTTGGCTCTTTATCTGGCTCGGGTTGCTTCCTCCTCAATACATGTTCCACTCATGAGGCGGGTGATCCAAAGCCCATTGAAGTAAATGGAAAAAATTGCTGTTGATTAAATTATTTCACATCTGCACTCCCTGGCTCTACCAGCTTCTTCCATTGTCCTCACATCCTGATTCACAAATGTATTAAATGACAGCTTTAGGAACATGAAAGCCTTTGGGGCAATGGCCTAAAGAGACAGCAGAGGGTAAAATTTGTGAGCATTATAGTGCTATAGCTGTAGTACTTCCATTAATCAGTACTGAGCATCTAATTGAAAAGCCTGCCTCAGTCAGGCAAGGAAGGTTTGTATTTCACAGACGCAGACATACAGGCAGCCCCCGTCTCAAAGTGTAGTCCATCAGCAGGATTATTTCCTTCCAAGTGCAAACTGAGCATCAGCTATGTTTTGCTGGAGGATTTGGTTTGCTTTGCTGTTTCCATTTCCATTCCTCTTTCATGTGAATGCAGGGCAGCAATAACACCAACCATCCAAGAATCTGATTAAGGATGTTGCAGAGTAGGAATATGCGATAAGTGCCTGATCTCAGGGGGGTGTCTGAGTGGAGGACTGTGGAGAAGCAATGCTGAAGCAGCTCTGTCACACACTGGGACCTTCACTGCTGGGGCCCAGCCCTGGTGCTGGCAATATGTCTAAACTATGGGACCCAGGGGTGTTGCCCAGCTGCATCCTGATGGCAAGTCATCCCCAAATCCTGGCATTCACTGAAGGAAAATCTAGGAATGTGGGGAAGGAGGGAGACAGATACCATATATAGCCTGCTCTCAGGATCAGAGATTTGTGATGATAGGTGCTGCCCCCAGTTGCTTTTTGAAAGTGACTCCTTGGGGGGACTCTTTATAGAATGGAGTGTAATTTATAACTGGATTTCAGTGGGCTCCCTAAAACAGTTAAAATGGCAGGGAGAGGTATCAGTAGACCTCACTTTCAGATCTCAGTAGTAGAAATTCAAGTGAATTTTCAAAAGGAGTGGGCTGTTTACCAACAATTTTTGGAAACAGTCAGGATGCAATGTACAATTATGGCAACTGTGCACATGAGTTTGGTAAAGGTCACGTGCGTTTATGTGCTCAACAACTCAAATATAATCCCCAAGATTTTCTCATTGGATTTTTTTCTCTTTCTCTCCTTTGTTCCGATGTCCGCTGTCTCCCTGAACGGGAGTCTCATTCCAGGCACAAAGATTATGAAGTAATTGCACAGATGTGGAGGGTAGAAATGCAGCACTATGAGCTCACCTGTCCTTAGGAGGAAGTTTACAAACATTTAGAAGCTATTTAAAAGGATTTACAAATCTTTTGAGGCTTGTCATCTTCCATTAAGATGTGGATTCAGCTCTACCAATGCTAGTTTCTATGCCTGAATTATATAACTTTGTATCAAACCTCTCTGTTCATTACTAAAAGAATAGCAATGTCATTACAGCTATAAATATAGTTACCAAGGAAACCAGTTTATCATAATTGACTATTTATCCCTGTTTCATTCTTTATCCCAGTTTCTTTCTGTTCACCATCCCACTGTACTTGACCTTTTCTTTTTCCCCCAGTTAAAAGATATGGTAAGCACTGTCAGTCTGGCTAACTTGTTGATCCACATCTTAATAGATGTGCCTGCAAATTTTAAATCTAGATTTTCTTTCTTTTCCCTCCTTAGTTTTCGGGGCTAGCGGAGGAGTCTATCAGTTTAATGTGCACTTACTATTGAAAAGTGACATGGATTTATAGTATTTCCAAATTTGTATGCTGCCACTAAAAACATAATGTAGGAAAGAGGAACCAATTCTTGGCTAACAGTTGGAATTAGCTCTCCTGAAATGTTTAAAATAATCAAAGAAAAGAAGAAGTCACATCCTGTGGTAGAGGAAGGAAGGACTTGGCTTTCTTAGCCAGGACCTTAAAGCATTTCTTTTCTACAGTGATTGTCTGGAGGTGATTTTGTTGGGTGTCTTTCAGTGGGGTTTCTTACCTGTGGGGCAGGTGTAAGCCATGCCACTGATTGTTGAGATCAATGACATTACTTGCACAACCGGAGTGAAACACTTTGTTGTGTGAGTGATAATGGGAACCGTCCCTTTCCTTGAATTCCCCTGTGTCATCATTTGAAGATAGGTGAAAACTTTAGCTTTAACTGAATATCACATCAATTTTATTATTCCTGTAGGGTGGGAAAAGAGCGGAAGATTGGCGGGGAGGATTGTGGACATGCTCAAGTGACTTGCAGCTGGGCTGTCAAAAAAATACATGCATCACACTAACTGTTGTTTAGCTTTGTGTTCTTGATGCATAAAATATATGTTTAGATAGCATAGGTCTGTGAAGGACTCAGAGGCACCTTATCAAACACACTTGAGATTCCTGCTCTGTTGTGGGAAAGGTGTAAGCACAGTGGAAAACTGCGCCTGCAAGAACCCTTGATATACAGGTGAAAGCAGCAGTTTCAAAAGTTTTTTGCTCTCTAGAAAAGCCTGAGCTCCACGGTGCCTGTGTCCCAGCTTGCATGCCTTGGCCCAGGTGCTGCTGCAGAGGTCCTCCAGTTCGCAAGGTAACGAGAATAAATTTACTCTTTGCATTTCAACCATGGTTTTGTGGTTGCTCCTGTGTCCTGCCTGTGCTGGCTCACACAGTAGGCGTATTTGTTTTTAAAATTCATGACAAGTTCCTTGCAATACATTTTTACTACATTACAGCCACCTGCTCTACCTTGGTGGGTGGCTGTAAATCTGGGACTGTCCTTTTGTGTGCGTGTACATGAATGATTGTTCCTTATACAGCATATTAGGAGCTTCCAAAGTGTATTCATAGCCTGCACCATCTTCTGGGGACACAAGGACATTTTGTGGAACAGCTTTCCTTTTCTGCCATCACAGAAGGGTCACCTGAGGTCCTCTTCTTGTCCTTGGCATAGGGCACTTTTTATCTAGGCCTAACATAGGCATTTGATCCATTCCTAGCCACAATCAGTTCCCTTGTACTTTATGCTGCCATTAAAAACAGTTCGCTCCTAGATCAGTTTCAAATAAATAATTCAGATTCATGTGAATCTTAACACGCCTTTACATTTATTTATCAATATCTGAGCTACCTAAAGAATGTTAATTATAGATACTGTGTGTTAGAAAAACATGCAAGCACTTCCTTAATGTCCCTTTGGTGCTTCTGGAGTTGAACTCAGCCAACTCACATTCAGCTCAAGCCCTCGGCTCCTGTGGAGCCACAGGCAAGTTGGATCAGGAAGCCACTTCTGCTCCCTGGAGGGGAGCCCACTTCACCCTGTGGTTCAATGGTGGAATTGGCCTGTGGAGTGAGATGTTGAATGTGAACCCAGGCTTGGAACAACCCTCTCACCTCCAAGTGTCTGAATTTCCTATTTTAAAAATGAAGGTAATGATATTTGCTGTCTCCTTTTTTTCCCCATCAGTTTAATTCCTTCTCTTCCTGGTGGTATAACACCTGAAAAACCTTGTAAAGCTGTTTGTCTCAGTACTGTAGCTTTTTGACACTTGTTAAAGTGCCAGAGGCCTAAGAGATAAGTGCATGTGTTTTATGGGATGGATTACAAATAAACTAACTCAATACATTATTAGAAGCCTGGGCTAATTTCAGGTAGAGGTTTACGGGCTTCCTTTGTCCCTAGCCTATGGAAGCTTCTGGGGCAGAGCCTTCCCTTTCTTTATGTTTGCTTTCAAGAGCTGTAAAATAATATCATTATGCAGAGGCTGTCCAGTTCCTTGTACAATATTGTAACCCAAGTTCGTGGGCCACATAGAAGGCTTGTGATGATAGAAAGCGGTCTCAAGAGTCGATGCTGCAGGCTAGTCTTTTATTAATCTCCTGCAAAATGAGGTCCCACAGCAGCAAATCACCCAGCGCTGACACATTTAATGCTCGTCTTCCCTAGTTCACATAAGGGGAAGAGCTCTGCATCCCCATTTCTGAGAGAACGAGGTGCAGCATGCGCTGTGTCTAAGGAAGAGGTTGAGTTTGCCAAGAGCACCAGATGAGACATTGATGAAATCCTGGGAGCGCCTGTGTACTTCTGGTGGTGTGGATTGTAAATCACAGTAAGGGATGTCGATGCTTTAATTATGTGTATGTGATGGTCTATGTGTTTGTGCTTGTGGGTTTTTTATAAGTACGGTAAATGGAGAAGAGAATCTGGCCTGGCTCTGAGGCTGCTGCTGCTACTGGCGAGGCGGGAGAACATTTTGGCAAAGCAGTATATTTATTTTTTTTAAACCTCCCTCTACAGCTCCTCCTGCCATACTATATTTTTCTTTTTTTTTTTTTTAGGATTTTTTTTGTCTTCCTTATCTGAGGTGCTGCTGGGACTGGCCGTGTGCTCCAGCTTACTGAGCTCTTTCCCATTTATCTGGTGTGGTTCCCAACCTATGATTTAACAGTGGTGTGTGCAACAGAAAGAGAAAAACAATGTTTGATCTGCTAAAACGTACCTTAAGAGCAAACACATACACATTGATGAAGGTATCAGCTGGGTTCTGCCTACAGTTATGTCAAACAAAGTATGCTAGGAAGTGCCAACTTTCCTTTTGTGCTGTGACACCAAGTGCTGCCAAAAGATATTAAAAAGCTTGCGTGAACTAGGTGATGGCAGCTGTAACTATCTAAGTTATTGCCTGGCAGCTGTAATGCTTCTTCAGTGCTGCTGGCTGCTTTTTATATTTGGTTCCCCATTTGTTTGCCCTTATTCTAGCAACCAATACCACCAAAGCAGGCAATCAGTGTGTTACAGCACATGGCCACTTGCTACCGCAAAATAGGCAGCTTAGTAGTGGCAATTGAGAGACTCTCATGCAGCAGCTGATATAAGTCATATTTCTTTTGGAAGAGAACCAATCTTATGCTTATTTTTTGTTATCTGTCTGTGTGAATCCAAGAAACCTTAGATGATTCGATGGCAAAAGGCAAACACACACACGCGCGCACACACACACACACATTCACACGCACACACACACACAAAATGCAGCTTTCCGTGTTCTTTCCGTGTTGGCTCTCAATGTGCTAGAACAATATAGCCAGCTCCTAGCCCCTGCCAATCCTACATCTGCTCTCTAAAACCTCCAGCAAATAAGAATTACTGTGGGGTTGTTTAACCAACGCTTACAATATACACACTTTTCATTTTTCCGTTGCTTCTATCCGTACGCTGGTGGCAAAGGTTTGAGAGATAATGGAGAATGATACCCACTGGGCACTTGCTTTTTCAGTGCTGTGGGGTGGGCAGTAGCCACCTAGATCTCTCTGCTGGCAAGTTTTGGGGCAATATAAAATGTTTTTCATTGCCATGANGTTTTGCGCTCTTCTTTTGAGTTTCCTCTTTTCAGTCATCTCTTGAATAATTCCTACAGTTCATGAATGTAATATTTCTGGGAGATATGTTTCTTCTTTCCTTTCTCTTTCTCATTCCTAACCCAGACTAGTTTTGAAAGTATTGTAACATGGTAATATTTTTGCAGTGTGATCAACATAGAATGATTTCTCCAGCATGGAAAAGTGGACTGAAGTTGCATCTTGCAGAGGGTAGAGCAGAAGATGTCAGTGGAGCTTTTAGGGTTGGGGTTTTTTTTTTCCCTTTACCGTTTAGGCTCAGCTGTTACAGAGACCTGAGACAATTGCATGTTGTCTCACAGTAATAAGACACCATAATAATTCTTTCCACCAAAGAGTCCCAAAGCATTCATGAGTGTTTAATTACCTATTCCATTTCACAGATGAGGATGCTGAAATGCAGAGCAGTTAAGTGATGTGACAAAGGACACCTAGGTATTTGATAATGTAACTTGAAAACGAAACAGCACATTATTAATCCATTTCCCACCACAGTGACTGGACTGTGCTTACCATCAATGTGTCTGAAGAAATTTGCATGGCTTCAGTGCCTTGCCTTCAAATATTTATTGCTTAACTGTTTGGGGTTTTTCCCTAGTATGCTGTGAACTTGAAAATCCCCCATTACCTCTCAATATCCTTTGTTTATGTATTTTTCAAGAAGACAAATGCATCACTGTTATTTCAGAATGTTGAAGAGATTTTCCAGAAGTGCTGTAAATTGTAGTGTGTTGGTAGAACTGGAGGCAAATTTTCATTCACCCATAGAAGGCTCATATCTGGCATTACAGATTATGTCGATCCTATGGTGAGTACTCTTGTGCTAGAAAAGGCCTGTGCTGGCCCTCTAAATTGTCTGTGAGTATGTCTCCTTAAGAAGAGAGTTCTGGGAAAACGGAATTCCTTCCTTCTATTGCAGAAGTCATGCCTCTCTGCAGCAGTGAAGCATATGGAGCAAGAGGGGATTTATTTTCAGAATTCAGATGAGTTATGCTAGTTCAAAGTTCTCTTGGACTAGGTGGAAACCTGCACAAGCACTATAATTTCATCTGGAAAAGCTGGCTTAACTTGAGGAGAGAAAACACCTGTGGGGTCTGTGAAGCAACCCTGTGTCGGTTAATTTGATACCTGTCAAATTCCAGAGGGTTTCATTGCTGAAATAAGATGACTTGTTCTCTAATTGACCCAGAATTTGTGGTTTTGGTTTTTTTTCTATCCACTTTTGTGGATAGAAAACAATGCTTGTGGGTCAGATGTGCTCGGAGGCAACAGCTCTCACACAGTAACAGTGGGACGAGCCCATGTCTTGCAGACTGCAGTGAGTGTTATGCTTTATATCTCCCCCCTCCCCAGACACACATATCAGTGGGACTGGGACCACCCACCTATAGGCTTCCAAACCACTTCTGGTAGTGGAGATGTTCTTTACCTCCTGGTACACTTGACTGCCTGTAGAATATCATGTTCCTCTCCTCATTATCATCCTCAGCTTAGAGACCTGAGGATCCTATTATGGTTTTAGAGTTGGTCAACGACAATCAATGGCCTGCTCATCAGGTCTTGCCTATTCTATCGTCTAAATCAGTTATTTAGAAACTAATAAAAAAGGGTGTTTGGTAGGGATCAATTACCTGGTATAGTTTTGTTTCCATCTGTTTTCTTTTTGGCATGGTTGATTTTTCTAAGGTCATGGAACAATCCAAATGAACTTTCACCATTATTTCCGGTTAATAAATGCAAAATAGGTTACTTGTAACATTTTGTATCTCCATGTTTTTCTCTCTGATAATATCATAAAATCAAATATATAAATGCTTTATTCTAAGACTCTCATACCATTTTCAGTCCCAGTGCATTCTTTTTTTTTTTTTTTTTTCCTTTGGAGCTTGATTTGAGCTGTCCCTTTCCTCAAGAAATGTGTGTGTGTGTGTGTAATGGAAATGCTGACAGACCCTTAACCATAACAGCACGAAAGGCGCCACTAAAATAACAGTGGAACAGATGCTGTCACCACTGCCCCTGGTGGGGAAAGAAGATGAAACAGAAGGGCATTAGAGTTGGTAGATGGCAAATTAATCCTATTGTACTAGCAGCTGCAACCACTGAGATGCTAGCATTCATGCTTAGACACTTCCAGTACACCAAGCTCTAGTAGGGGTGGTTGGAAGGGATGAGGCAATGAAAGGTCACTGGAGCTGTTTTCATCTGAATAATAATAATAAAAAATGTTGGTATATGTTCTCTACTATGACTAGGCTCTTTTTACTGTGGCAACCCAATCAAGGATCTTTCTGGTATTTTGAGACTCTTAGTATTTCTCAAATGCTCAAGTATAATCCTAATGTAATTTTGTGTTCTTTTTTTTCCTCCAAGCTTTTGATGCCGAAACTCTGATTTTAGAACATGGTAATGAAAGCTCAGATTTCTTTCTTATGCTTATATTAGCATGCAAAAAAAAACCCCCTCACTGTTATTTTTAAACAGCGCGTAAGGAAGTTATAATTGTCATTCCTAAGACAATCTGGGTGATTTTGTGGGGGTGTTGTGGAAATCGAAACCCAAAAAGACCTGCAATCTGAAATGGCTGGATTAAAAAAGGAATCTTGTTTCCAATGAAGGCCGAGTGAACGGTGTAAATCAGAATTTTAGGGGCTCAATTTATCTCTCCAGGATTTTTTTTTTTTTTTTGGTGAAAACTTGTTGAAGAGAGCTGTGCAAACAATAGCTTGTGTAAGCCAAAGCTGGCATCCAGCAATTCTTAATGTCTGAATGAAAGTGCTTTTTTTTTTTTTTTTTTTCCCTCCACAGTACATGTTGCCAAGAAAACAAGGAGTAGTTGCTTTAAGCATTTACAAATGGTAATGCACCAACAGCTGGTCTCAATCCAACTGAGCTATTGTAGGGGTATTAAAAAGACAGGCCAGAGTTTGAGATCTACTGCCAACCTCCCTTGCAGAGTTAGGGAACATTTTACTTGGAAAAAAAGGTCTTCTCTTCCTGCAGAGATCCACGGCTGTATTCTCCTGCAGAGCCTGAGCCCTGCCTGGCAGAGTAGGCAAAAATACATCGGTAGGCCAAATGCTTCACTGACATGAAAGTGTAGAATCCAATAGGTCTCCAGCTAGATTATTTATCTCAGTCTAATATTATAGTATTCATCTGTGTTTTTCAAATTCTGTTCGTTAGATGAATAGTTGTTCATGTGACTTGTATTTTTATAAATTTTCTTCTTTTCCTAGAAAAATCTTATAACTAAGTGAATATAATAGTAGTATTACAGAAATTAAATTAGTTCTAAATTGAAGGATAGTTCTGAAGGGGGTTTAATCTGAAAGGCTTTTCACTCTTATCCCATTCAGCAGGAACTGTAAAATATTTTTTTGGGCTTCTAGGTTTGTAGGTAACTGTAATACTAAATAGTAGGTCTTTTGGAATATAATTACAGATGAACCATGTTTACAGCAAATATCTTAGGGAGAGCAATAAAAATTATTATTTTTCATTCTAAAGGCCTCTGCTATTAGCAGTACACTTTATATACACTGCCTTTTCTGAATAGAAATGCAGTGTTTGGCTTTTCCCTGAAAGATAAATGAACCTATTTGTTGATGTGCCACAGCTGAGCTGGACATTTATGTGAAATAAAAAGGGCCAAATTAATTGTAAAACAAAATAAAACGCACACCTCCCAACAACAAAAAAACCCCAACCAAACAACAAGCAAACCATCACGCAGGCAAATGTGAAAAATATACTTTTTTCTTCCTTTCTAGAGATATTTATGTTTCTAGGGTGTTCCCAGATACTGGCACAATGCCCACTTGTTTAGGTTTGTGTCTGTATTTATTTTTTTAATTTTTTTTTTTTTACAATAATATGGCTTAGTTCTGTTTTCCGGATCTTGTCCGAGAGCTGCTATTTGAAATAAAAATGTTTGTATCCATTTCCTCATTAATCATTGTAATACAACCTGCTGCAGCTAAATGACAAAACAGATGCAACAATGAAAATTAAAAGTGATGGATACTTATCTTTGGCTATAAAAGCTGCTAACAATTTAGAGAACTAGAGTGCCTTTTGGAGCTAGAATGTGGCAAATGAGAGAAACAATAATAGGGCTAAAGAGTTTGCTGTTTGTAAACCAGATAACTATGGGGAGGCTGCATCACTGTCTAGCACCTGTTTTATGTGGTTTGCCTTTTCTGTTGAGCAAGATCAAGTGAGGCATCATTTTAATGTCTGATATGCCTTCTATAGCATCATTGGAAATGGATGTAACCCCAACAAAACTGCTGGAAACATGACCTTGCTTTTGTGTGATGTTTTGAACTTGAAAATAGGCCTCTTTCTTTTTCTCTGTGGCACACACTGGCATGGCTTGTGAGCTTTCCTCTGCAAAATGGGTTCCTTTTCCCTAATAAGAGCAGACTTACCCTGATGTGAGATGTGGTTTTGAAATTAACACTCTAAACCTGACTTTCTTATGTTTTCTTTACCAAAATACCATTTTTTCTGATGCATTTTGTGGGGATGCTGACACTGAAGGGTGCAAAAATACAAAAGTCAGAATCTTATGGTGGAAATATTTATGGCAGCTCCCTTGGGAACTCCATCCTTGTGTGCAGTAAGAAGTATCCTCTGATCCATCTCTAGTTGCTCTCCTGCTGCAGCTGGGACTCTGTAGCCTGTTCTGCATTGTGATGTGTCTGTGATTTGGCTGTTCGCTGGCAAAATGCTAATATACAACTCTGAAGTTGCCAACCAAAACCTTCAGGTGCTTTCAATGGTTGTCCAGATGAAGCTATTGAAAAATGCATCATAATACCTATACCTATACTTCAAATCTGTATTGTGAATATTCCTAGGTTGTCCCTGTATGAATATTTTTTAAGTGCTCTGTTTATGCACAAGAAAGATGAACAAGTACTCCCTGTTCACCCAAATTTGAGAAAATTAGAATGGGAGTCTCCGGTACGTGGGATTTGAGATCAATGAGGAAGCAGAGTGAAAGAGGGGGCTGTAGGGCAACTACAAGGGTTGCCTTCTTTCATTTCCCTTCTCACAGCACACCTTGGACTTTTCTTTCAGTAAGACTCAAGGTGCTCTCAGTAGTTGTTACAGACCCTGTGGCATTTTTGGCAGATGTCAGGTATGCTTTGGACCAAGTCATGAAAGGTAGTTGCAATTTGAGCTGAATGGGTGCTCCTCATGTTTTGTATCAAAACCATTCTCTAGTGTGGTTGCAGACAACTGTGAGGCCTGTGTGTGGTCCACCCCAGAACCAACAACACATCAGTGAAAGGGGAAATACATTTTTTTTTTCCTTATGAGGCAGTCTGTGCTGACAGGGTTTGAAAAGCAGCATGGCAATACAAGTTCTCCTCCTCATTGCTCACGTTCTGCTTCAGATGCAATTTCTCTCAATACATTGCTTTTATCCATGTGAACTAAAGTTTCTCTTGAAGAAGGAAATGGTCCTGAGACTGAAGAAAGATTCCAATTTTTCCATTGTCTTCTATCATGATTTATTTGTTTGCTGTCTTTAATGATTTCCATGTTTGGAAGTAGAACAAGTATAGCCTTGCAATACAGACAGACAAAATAGAGGAGGGGCAAAGTAGCTTAGGGCATTTGTAGAAGGCTTAGAAACCTTTTTCTCTGGGTCATTAGTTGGAATGCACCCCAGGGAATCTAAGATGGTGAATGTTTACCTGTCAGTAAGGAAGAAAGGATATCAGGTACTGAACAAGGAAGTAAGAGGATGATCTGCATGGGACATGATTAATAGGGGAGGGTAAGAGATGACAGGACATCTGATATAAAGTAGGAGGCTCCTTTTACTTCTGCACCAGTCGCTAGGCAGCTTACACTGTTTAGATTCCTTCCAGATCAGTTCCTAAGTTGTTTCTTTCTCCATGCATCACCTGTGGTCTGTTTGAAACATCCTGATGGTCTCACTCCTGGTTGTAACACCAAAAAACCCACTCTGGAAGCAGGGAACAGAGCATCCCTCTGGAGACACAGCAACTGTATCCGTGAATGCTGAGTGAAACAGGTGCTCATGTTAACTTTAACTTCTGTGGGTGCCCTACCTCCTATGGCAAGCTGCAAATAAGAGAGACCCTAATAGCAGGCTGCTTCTCCATTCTCCTTATGTCCAATCATGCCTGCAGCCCTGAGGTCCTACAGCCTGGGGGTACACTCAAACTTGGCTCTAATATCTCTCTGGGACGAGAGTGCCTGCTCCTATGCTCAATGAAGCCTGTCTAGCGTTTGCTGATGGTGGGTGGAAGTGTCTCTACTGGAAGCTGCACAGCTCAGCTCAGATCCTGCTCTCTGAACTGAAAGCTTTGCATGGTTTTCCTATGCATAACAGAAATAGCATATAGACCATTTCGTAGTGGTCTTACTGTGGTATTACCTCAGTTCAGCCCACTTTGTGCAGTATGTACTAAATCATGGGTCACTCAGCATTGATCAGTCCTGACCTGATCTGATTCCTTCATTCATACTCTTGAAATACAAATTTGCTGCTTCACATTTGATTGTAGTGTGAAGCATTCCTGTGGGTTGATCTTATTTCTTAAAATATGTCTTAGCTAAATGCATCTTCTTGACACTCTTGGGAGTCATCCCCTTTGCAAGACCTTGCCTGCCTTTTTCCAATCTCACCTTTTCTGCTTCCCCAGTACAAGCAACCACACTGAAAATTATTAGCCTATGTAATATAGCAATACTGTTTAATCTGCCTCTGGCCCATACAGGAGATTGTTTTTAATATTTTGGCTGAGGTTGCCATTTATTGTTAAGGCTGATGATGTCAGACTGTCTTAGTAGGTATGGAAAGTTTCCAATGCATAGTGCTTTGTTTATATGTTAAAGGAAGACTGTAAAAATGTTGCCAAAATATAAACTCCTTCCCTGTTTTAGTCTCTGCTTGTTTTACCCTTTCAACTAATTTGGAGTCTGCATTCAGTTAGTGTAAGTCCCTCAGTGTAAATGGAGAAATTCAGAGTGAAAAGTATATGTAAATCCAGAGTTGTGTTTTCTCAGATTCAACAGCAAGTTGGAGCTGAGTATCCTGACTTTTAGAGGTTTGGTCCCAGTAATTAGCAAGCAGGGCATATATTTTTGAGGGCAGAGAATGTGTCTTTGTTATGTGAGTACATGCTTAGCATAAGATATACCCTGCATATACTTGTAACCTTTGAGGAGCAACCATAATATAGAGCAATAACAGTATCACCTTCCGAAATCTCGAAGAGGCACCCCGAAGATTTACCCTCCAAGTTTTCAGCAATTGGGACCTTAGAAACTTTCTGAACTCCTGGCTGCATTGTATTTAATAGTCTCCGACAGACTTATTTTTCCATTAATTTGTCTAATTCCTTTTTGAACTCAATTATACTTCTGGATTTCAAAACATCCTGTAACAGCAAATATCCTAATTTAATTGTGTTGCATGAAGAGGAATTTCCTTTTGTTTATTTTAATTTTTGTACCTGATAATTTCATTGAATGCCTCCAGCTCTGTGTATTAACATAATCATTCCCTGTTCACCTTCTTAATACCATTGATGCTTTTGTAAACTCTGTCACATCCCTCTTTTACTGTCTTTTTTTCCAGTCTGTTGAGATACAGCCTTGTTCCTCACTGGAAAGAACTCTTCTGTGCTTATGATCAGCTTTTCCATCCCTCTTTATAACATTTCTATGCACTCTGTGTTCTGAGACAGAGGCAAGAAGTATTCAAGATGCAGGTGCATTGTGGATTTATCCAGCAAGATGCTAATTTTTTTTTTTTAATTCCATTCTTCTCTCATCTTCTTTCCTAGCAGTTCCTAAAAGCCCCTCTGGGCATTTCTGACAGCAGCTGAACACTGAGGTGACCTTTTCTAATTATTCAAAGTGACTCCAAGATTTCTCTCTTGAGCAGTGCTGATCATTGTGTACCTACAGCTAGTGTTATTTTCCCTCACATGGATTAGTTGGCATTCACCACCACTGAATTCCATCTTAGTTCATGACATCCTTCTGCAGCTCTTCACAATTAGCCTCAGCTTTGACTGTTCTGAGCAATGCTGTATAATCAGCAAACTTTGTCACCTCACTTGTACTGCTTTCCCAGCTTGTTTATGAATGCGTTGAACAAAATATTTGAAATGTTTTTCCATTGGGAAAACAAATTGTTCAGTTTGGTTTTTGCTACTAATTTCTTATTCTGGGAGTGCTCATCTTCACTGCAAGCAGAGATGTTGACACTGTATTAACCCGGTAGTGTCTTGGCCATATGGTCATTGAATACTTTAATATATTGGTGAGACATGACTTTTTTTTTCAGAAACTGTTGGATCCTTCCCCATCATTGTACAGTAATTTTATTCTTTATTTTGGTTTCTAGCAATTTATCTGCTGCAGAGGCCAAGCTTACTGATCCATCATTCCCTCAGTCTTCTGTGGTGCCCTTGGGAAAAAACCCCAATGTTTTCACATTTTTCACCTTTCTTTCTCAAGATACTGAGGCAGAATTGAGGACTTGGTTACAGGCCTTCATCAGTAACTCAGTAATGTCCTCAGTAATGTCTTTGTTTTAGAGCTCTTGAATATGTTCTTTCTAATCCCGGTGACTGGTTACTATTCATTTATTGATTTATTCTAAAGAGTCTTCAACTCACCTTTCATTTTCAGTTTAATAATTTTGCACTTTCTTTGATCATTTTAGATGAATTTGGGTGAGGTAGCAGCTACGGGGAATCCTCTGAAGGCCTATAAAACAAGAGGCATTATCCCCAATAAATTTGGAATGTTTTGGACCCTTTTGAGTTATTATTCTTTGTTTTTCTTTTATTCTGAAACTTTTTTATCTCAAATTAAGCCTGCACAGCTTGATATTGTGATATTTCACAGCCCATGCATTACATAAGAGTTAAAGAATAAGAATGTATTGTCCAATATTGAGCCTTATTTCGTTTTTCTGGTCAGAAATAAAGCCCTATATAAAGAAGTGAAATATTTCTGTTTCTTAGAACTTTTTCACTAAACTTTTCTTATGTTTCTCAGTGCCAAAAAATGTTTTGACTGTTGAGTGAACAATTTTCCATGGAATGTTTTTTGCATGCCCAAATGGCAGAAAGGAAATGCTTCAAGCTTTGGTCATGTGATACATGTAAGAATGTAAATCTCAAGCTGGTAAGAGGACTTCCCTGCCAGAGGACTGAGTTTGAACTTGTTCAGGCTTCCATGAAATATCTTCAGAGCCTGAGAACAGGTCCCCTTTTTCATGAAATTCTTCTTTCTAATCTCAGTGCTTTACAAATTGAACTTCTGATAAGTGCTCAAGAAAAAAATTTGCAATTTGGCCTAAGGATTTTTCTGTCAGTAACTCTGAGACTTATTTAAGAGTAGGCAAGTCTTTCTGTCTGTCTTCATACAGTTGGAGGAATGAGGAGACATTGAAATTAAGTGATTTACAAGGGAAAATTCTGATGATAATGTTCATATTCATGGTTTCCTGGCTCTCAGTCCTGTAATCGGATCCTTAAGCAATTCTTCTGCCATGTAGTTGCGCTATCCTGGCTAAAAATGAGGCCAAACCATGAGTTTGAATCTCAGTATCCCCAGAAGTTGGGAAGTAGCCTGTAGGTTCTTTCTTAAATACCTTCAATGTAAAGCCGAATGTGTTCAGACAGCTGAAGAGTAGCTTGAGTTTTCTTTAAG
This sequence comes from Eurystomus gularis, assembly GCA_013400335.1. Classification (NCBI taxonomy): domain Eukaryota; kingdom Metazoa; phylum Chordata; class Aves; order Coraciiformes; family Coraciidae; genus Eurystomus; species Eurystomus gularis. Next base: position 1,331,379 of record VZZY01015302.1, read on the forward strand.
GTTTTTTACTTATACTGTTTTTTCTCATCAACATTTGATGATTGCAAGTCTGGGGAGGGGCTGGAAGGAAGCGAATAGTAGGTTAGTACCAACCAGCGACATTAGCAATTGTGATGAGAAGAATTCTGATGAAAACTCTTCAGCTGGGCAGCCTTGGAGGAAAAACAGATGAAATCACTTTGGCTAAAACAGATGTCTGCAGCTTCGTTAGATCTCTCACAAAGAAACAAACCTTTGCCTGATGATAGTTTTTACAAAGGCAGGAGCAGCCAGAAGCCAAGAGAAAGCTCAGTTCAGACAAACACTTCAATGGTATTTCAGTGCATAAACCCTGCTTTCCTCCTTCTGTTACAAGAATCAAGAGCAGCTCAAAGTCTTGGGCTTAGAATTCTTTTTTGGTATTTTTTTTTCCTATAACTATCAGCTTAAACTCAGACATGAGGCAAATGCTGGATTTGAAAACGCAGCTTTCAGTGAGCAATGAATCTGGCATCCACACTCTGCATTGTGCTGCCAGTCCTTTTTTATATACCAACTCGTGTGCTTCCTACCGCCTTATGAGCTGGGGCTGTCTGTGCCATGATGTCGCTATTATGACAATGATATCGCCAGTTGCCTGCACCATCCCATCCCTTTAGATTTGGAGTTCTAAGAAACAGCAGATTGGGAAAAACGAGTAAATGTCAACTCTCTGGACTTAAAATTAGTCCTTTCTTCTGAGGATCTCATTGTACTTTACACACCCAAACCAATATTCCTGGGCATGATGGAATTAGATGTTCTCATCTCACATGTATGAGGCACCACACAGTTGAGCAGCTTGCCTATGTGAATACCTGAAACATGCTACCTCCAAGAACAGATTTGCCTCTCCTTATTCCCATACTGTGTGCTAGCCAAATAGCTGCTCTTGTCCAGCAGTCCTCCGAGCTGAGGCTTGCATCCAAATAATGAGTAAAAGTCCAGTAAAATAACTTTCAGATGCAGTGTTTCAGGACAGCTTTTCAGGGGAAAGCAGCTGCCTTTGATAGCTGTGAGACTTACAATTGAGAGCTCAGGACCTCTGAAAATCAGAACGGCTGCTAATATATAACATCCTGTGCCGAAATACAGATTGCGCTGGCTTGGGATCCCCAACTCAGATGGGGAACAATTCTCGTGTGCTATCATCTGTCTACTCTAACAGTGATAAATGCTCTAGCAGGAAGAAAGAAAAAATCATTTATTACATATCCTTTGCTGTTGTCTTTCTGAACCTGGACAGCTCATTCTACTCTCCTGTTCCTCTTGGGCTCAACTATTACTTGGGGCCATCTCTTCCTCCTGCTACTTGCAGACTTTGTTCTTCCCTTAACTGCTAGTTATCCACAGTTACATCTGATTCACCTGTCAAGATTTGGTTTTCTGTTTTCCTTTGTCTCTGCTAGTTCCTCTCCCTCCATTTTTCCCTCTACACCATTTTCTTGTCTCCTCCTTCCTTTTCTATGTTTTCACATCTTACATGTGCTATGCACCTCTTCAATCCTCCTTGTCTTCGCCCTGGGTATCTCCTCTTATATCCCGTGCTTGTCTCTTGAGGAGCGCTGAACTGTGGTGATGGGACATCCCTTACACAACCTCCCAGTTACTCAGATACCTGTCAGAGTCTCTTCAAGTGCCGTTGGGAAAGCTGAGGAGTAACTGGAGCAGGGCGAGATCTCTATGAGCAGATAGTTGGAGGTCAACTAAGTAATGACTGTAGTCATGTGGTAATGGAGTGCTGCAAGCACTGTAAATTGTGAGAACACCCACTGAACCCTAGCTAAACCATTTCGTACTCACATACTTTGTGTGGATCAGCTGAAAGTGAGTTACATGAAGTATTTTGCAAAATGCTCTGAATAAATGAACTTGTATAATTAGCAGATAAACTTTTCCACCGGCTTTCCAACAACCCACTTCATTATCCTCTGGTGGTTTCCAAGGTTAGCTGTCAAAGTAGTCATTTCACTTGAACCAGCTCCTGACGAGCTGATTTTCTTTTCTGATTCATAATATGGTCTGCCTATTTACATGTGTTGTTCTCACCTTTTCCTCTATGTTTTCTTGGGTCCCTGGTCATTGCCTTTTCTTAGTACAGGCTGTTGGCTCAGGTTTTTTTTTTTGTTTTGTTTTGTTTTCAGGGCTGCATGAAGACATCTGAGTTAGCCTGTTAACTTAGCGAAAGCAGTATTTACAGATCAGTAAATCCCTGGACTAACAAATTCTCTCTTTCTTTTCTTCACAGGGTGTGTTAACCTGGGACGACTGTATCTTGTACCTATGCTTGATCACTGAGAGTTATCTCAGGTATTTCTCCGTACAGAACTGCCATGCCCCAGCCTTGTCTCCACATCCATCTCTGCAACTTCTTTCAGGCTATCCCAATGGCTGACCTCACCATCCTCTTCCTTCAAAACTCTTCTGAGACTTCAAAGGCTGTTACAAGTGACTGCTTCAGTGACAGGTAAAGTCGTTAACCTACTAATAAAAGTAATTCCTAAAAAAAACAAAACATGTTTTATATTCTGGGAATGGGCCCATAATCAGACTAACCATTGGCTGATTTTCTTCCTGTATTTCTGTTATCCACTCTTATCTCACCTAATCCACATCATGGCTGAATCCATGCTAATTTCTGTGTATTTTTGTGTAGTATAAATGTGCATGGGAGTCCTGATAATACAGCATGTACATGTGATTTGGAGAATATATGCATCTGAATATTGCCTTCCAACTGAACTACATCCAGAGAGCGATACTGGAAGGCAGATCTTCTGCTCCCCCAGCTAGTGCGTATATGCAAAACACCAGACTGAAGGAGCATCTATATTATTGCTTGCTCAAAGCAGCAGAGACTCTGTCATACATAATACAGAGGCATCATTACTAATATAAAACACTGTTGGGGAGAAGGGACACATGGGCGGGCCAAGATGGCAGATGGCTTTTAGTGGCATGCTGCTTTCGGTTCTTCTACCTTTGTAATTTGTGCAATTTAAAGCCTTTGGTTACTGTTTTTAGTCTGCTGTCCATTGGCCCTAGTGGGAGTTTTTGTTGTTGTGCAAGAATGCAGTGTATTTTTAGTGAGGGCCACAGCCAATAGTATGTGCTGTGTTCTCCTGGCGACCGGTGTTACAAAGGCAAGCTAGTCAAGAATAGTTTTTATGATCAGCTGGTTTGCTGAAGAATTGATGAAAATAGCAGTTGTCTTGGCCATATAACCTCTGCTCTGCTGTACTGCAGGTTTTTGCAGTTGCTCTGTGTGGCACTAGTACTGAGATAGAAAGCTCTTTGGCATCTAAAGAGGGAGGTTAGAAAGAAAATATACTTTGAAGAGATAGAGTTTGCAAGTGGAGGTAGAGGTGTATGAGGGTGTCTTCCCTGGTTTGCATAGTGATGGAAAGAATCTTTGTGGGGGTCAGGAAAGTGAAGGAGCCAAGTGGCCCTTCCTATGCTTTTTAGGAATGGTGTTCAGGAAATTTGAGGTTACTTCTGGTCCTATTACATGGGCCAAAGTCCCTCAGATTCCTTTAGCCTCAGCCTCACATCTGTAAAAGGAAAACAACATTTTGACATTTGAAAAGGCATTGAGTCATTCTCCATTCCTTCATTCTCTGGGAACTCTAATGCTCTCTGAGATCCATTGATGGATGATGCTGGAGGAGCACAAGGTGCTGCTATAGTTGCCGTCAATGACAGCTCCATTGGACAAGACCATGACTAGCCTATGAAGAGCTGTGGAAAGTTTCTCTTCCTTTTTGTGCAAACTGCACAGGGGCAATCATGGCCATAAATTCTGCACTTCAGATAAGTGCCTACAAGCAGATGCAGAAAACAAAGTTGACTCATTTTCTATGCCCAAAGTCCTTTATGTGTCACTTTAGAACTGCGTCTTATTTGGAGTGGGCCACTCACCTCTAGCTGCTACAAGAGATTTAAATTTTTAGATGGCTGAACTGCCTTCTTGTGGCTTGGCCCAAAAATAGAAGCACAGAAGTGCTTTGAAGGAACCTATTGCAGATTGGAGAAGCAGGAAATGGTGGAAATTTTGTGAGGTACCCTTTCTCCTGTGGATAGATACCTGCTTTCATTTCTAGACTGAAGGAACTGAAAGAAGCAACCTACCCTGTGGAAGATTTTGTGGATGCTTCTGAACTAGAAAGAAGCCCAAGATGCAAAGTCTGAAATTTGGATCTCTGTCTTTCCTCCTTTTTTACAACCCTTCTGCATTTTCTGATGATTTGCTTCCATCTCTGATTTTCTTTTTTCTGAGCCAGTCTCTAGTTAGAGTAGGTAAAACCATCTCAGTTAAGCACAACCTTTATTGTACTGCGATGTTTTTTTTAACTTTACACAGTATGCATTTTCCTGGTAGTTTCAATACCAAACCAAATCTGCATACATACAAATTTATATGCATCTGTTAGCAAGTGTGGGACTCCTTACCCTGAAAAGCCAAATGATCAAGCAAGCAATCTTGCCATGGAGTTTTTTTACATTTTTGTAATAACAAGAACTTTGGTTCAGACTCACAGCTCAGAGACGCATTTTTGAAATACCCTTTTATATGTATGCAGGTTCTTTCGAGCTCAGAAGAGTATTCAGTCTGGAGCCTAAGTACCAGATGAATTCCTGAAATTAGTTTAGGAATTTCCTAGGCATTTTGGATTCTTTTTTTAGATTCCTGCTTCCTATAATTTTATCCATTTCCCTATACTCTGAACATTCATTTTAAGTGGATTTTTTTATCAAAATTTGAGTGAACGTGAAGCATGAATGTAATAGCCTATTTTCAACTCTATTTTCAGGAGTTGTTTTCATTCACAATGCGTACAGTAGCTATAAAAAGACATATTATATTTTCAAGGTCTGTCACATTATTTACAATGAGAGAACATAAAACCTCTCTGATGTTTCCTGATAAACAGTCAGACCCAGTAGCACAGCTGAACAACAGGTTAGGTTCATCAGGTGGAGTAAAGAAGCCAAGGGTATAGGAGCATACTCTTTCTAGAGGACAAGAGCGTACTCTGCTATCTGCAGTTTCAAATGCTGGAATATGTGGGTTAACACAAACATTTCTGGTATTTTGTGGCCTAGCACTGCTGCCTTCCAGGCAGTCAGTCATCTAAGCAAAATTTCCACATGGGTGGCTGCTGAAAAACACAATGCCCCTTACCCTAGGGTGAATCCTAGTTTTGTTAAAGTCAATGACAAAACTGCCTTTGACTTCAATGGGGTCAGGACTCATGATGTCTGATTTCCATTCGAGCTTAGGATTGGAGGTATCTTGCAGGAAAACAACCCAGACTTCTGCTAAGGGGATGGAAGAACTCTATGGGTTTGCAATCTTTCACCTTTACGGCCAAAGAGAGCTTATTGTCCTCTGAATCTAGATGTGCCAATAGAAGAAATTACTGCCCTCCTTCTCAGAAGTTACTACTTCCTGACTCCTTAAATTGTTTCAGGGAAAATTAGCCAGGTTAGTTTATACAACTGGAAATTGTGGTTTCAGCTGGGATATTTGACCTGGAGTGAACTGGGGAGTGCTGACACATGCTGTGTAGCCCACAGATCAAGATGAAGTGAAAAACAGGAGGTGAAGAGTTTGCTGTGAGTGTTATACTCCGGGCCAGGAAAAGGACATGTGCCCATAGTTTAGGTCATGAGAAGAGTGCCGCTGAATTGTGGTTCCTTCATGGGCTTGATATGGCTGAAGGGCACTACCTAGCAGACCTATGTGCACAGTGAGGTACAGTGGTCTACTCTCAAGAAGAACCTTACAAGGATAGAGGGCTATATGGGGTTTGATAGCTTGCCTAAACGAAATCTTTTTCTTAAGGCTAAGTGAGGAACTTAGGTCTCCAGGTCTTACATTCATGTTGGAAGAGCTTTTCCTTGTGTTCTTTCTCTGCCTTCCTGGTGTTCTCACAGAGCTGCTGCCACAGGCTGAGGCTCTCAGACTGTTCCTGTGAGGTCTGCTGGTGGGACAGATTGATAGCCAATGATATGTTCTCGTGCTGTGGGCTCAGTGCACCTTCTGAGAGTGGGAGGTACCTCACAACACCTGTGCTGCAACAGCCATAAGAGGCTCTTCCTTCTTTAATGTAGCTTTTTGTTGTCGGTTTTCATAGTGGTCCAAAATGATGTTTCAAATAACAACCTTTGACAAATGCTTTCCATGTTTACATGTAAGAGCCACCCTCAGGCCTACTAGGTGCTTACAGAAAAAAGTGTGTGTATAGTTACATATGCGCAATGAAAACAGAAACAGCATTTACAGTGAGGTGTTCCCTATATGGAAGTGCAAGGCCCTAGTGGGCATAACTGGGTTCATGTATGGGTTCAAGTGCTGGTGAAGCTCTGGTGCGTGTAACTGAACTGTTTGGTTGGTATCATGTGTCTGCGATAGTGCCCCTGCTATGTTTTGTTTTTCTCTAAAACGGATGTGGCTGGGCTAAATAATTGGAGAACGGTATATATTAGACAAAACCAGAACAAATAGAAATTATAAAGAAGTTGCTGGAATGACAGAAAAGGTCTCCTTCAGCAGGGACCAGAGCTTTAATTTAAATGACTGACTCATTTGAGCAATACACACTCCGGATATCTTATATGTGCAAGTGCCTGACAAAGGCAGGCTTCTTAATTTGCAGAAGTAGTTTTGTTATGTAAGTATGAGTTGCGGGACTTTGGGCTCAGCTGTGTTTTACAAAATTTAAGGTTTCCCCTTATTTTTATTATATAGTTCTTCAACACTAGAATGTCCTCTTTTGTTGTGTGCTGCGTACATACCTATGTACAAAGTGAACAGTCCTTGACGGCTGACCATATACAGGATTTGGTACCTCTGCTCTGTGTCTCTGTCTGTGGAAGAAATCTCATCTTATTTACAGACAGAATTTTATGAACATATATGTATCATACGATTTACTTTCAAAATGGTTCCATAACTCCATAATTCACAGACTGCACCACTTTGGTGGCAGCATTTCTTTTGCATCTTGTTTGTTTGCAAGAAGATTCTCCTGGCATTTTTTGAATTATAAGTTGGCAAACATGAAGTTTTTTCCTTTTGACTTCAAAGCCAACACAACAATAAAGACTTAACAGCTAGATCCTTGTGGGAAGCCTGCTGACACCTTATTTAATATCTGATTTTAAATTGTGTTAAGAAATGAGAAGAAGAGCGAACATGTTCAGTGTACTTTGTGTGCATTCTGACTACGAAATCCTGTATCCTATGAGAGCAATGAAACTGTGGCCCTTGTGCAGTGCAAGGCAGCTGGGATTTCAGGGTTGGGATGGTGGTGTGTGCCACAGCCCTACTGTGTGAAGCTGCTGACTTGTGCACACAGGGAGGTCTTAGGGCTTAGATGGAGCAGTGTGCTGAGGCCAGAAGATGGCAGAGAGGGCAGGAGTGATGCTACACTTCATAGCTTTTTTGCTGAGCGGGTAGATCTGCAGGCTAATTTCCAGGACAAACAATTGAAACAGTAAACTCACAAGGGATGTTTTAGACTCTTCTGTGAAGGTTTTTAAGTCCAAGTTGAACAGCTATCCATCAGAGAAGATCTAGATGTAGTTGATCCTGCCTGGCTGCAAGGAGCTGGGCCAGCAGATCTCTTGAGGTTCTTCTTGGCTGTAAACTTAGCTAATTTTATTAGTGTAATGATGAAATTCTGGGCAAGAAGAACTGAAAGAGAGACAAGAAATTCTATTAGCTGGGCAATAACAGAAAAGGGAAATGCTTCTCATTTTTCCTTTTTCTATCAGGTGATCACTCTTAAAATGAGCAGCTGCATGAGTACATGAGTACTGTCATCCTTTCCATTATAATTTTGTTTGTCACTTATTGGTGTTAGGTCAAAAGATGACTCAAAAGCCTAGTGAAAATCAGTGACTTACAGTAGGATTCACTGGGAATGCAACTTCTTGGCCTCAGGAAATTCAAGGGGGTTTTGTATTACTTGTTACACTTGACAGCTGAGATCGAAGTGCATCAGAGGGCAGCGCATCCTTGAGGTGATCAGCTTTTGGACTGGTCTATGCTACTGTATTAAGGTTGCTGTACATTTTCAGTAGAGAAAGTTTTATTGCTGTCCTTTTCCTGCCCAGTTCTGGGTTTGATGGTCAGGTGCAGGTCAAGGCAGTTGAATTGCCTTGAAGGTTGTGGATGGAGATGCCACAGCTGAAGTGTATGAATCCTGCTCACTTGTTGGCACAGACAGTCAGGGACTAACAGAGGAGGTGAACTTGAAGGTTACAATGCATTGTTGTTAATACAGGGGCTGAACTTTGCCTGGGGAATGCCCTTAAACGCTCAAGGTGCAGCAGGCACAAGACACACCAGTGTCCCACCTCGCTCACTGTCTGGGATGAATGCTTCATATGGAAGGGAAAAAAAGCAACTAGTAAAAGGAGCTGTTTCCACCCCTATATGGACACAAGGTCAGCCTGACCTATTATCTGCTTGTCTGAGTTAAACAAAATCACTTATTACCAAATGGCAGCATCCATATGGGTGATCAATATGGGGACCTCTGCAGCTTGTTCCTTTCATGAATGTAATAGTGCCTTCTTTTTCTCTCCTTTGATATTTTTATCAGAATAATTCAATATGACAATGTTTTTAAGTTAGTGAGATAAACAGTTCAGTCACCTTGGCCTCTTTCTTCTCCCATTATTAAAAGTGAGGCTAGCTGTTATTATGATATAGTATTTTACTCATTGACTTTCTTTTGAAGGTTCATAATGTGGAAGCTGTTTAAAAAAAATCAATTTGCATAAATGCTTTTTAATAACAAAAATGGTTTTACTCTTCCTTGACTTCTTAATGATTTTCTACATAGCAATTATATAAAAAAACTTGTGTGTGTGTGTGTAGATTTATACATATATATTCACACATGCACACATATATATGCACAAAACTTATCCCCTGTAGCTGGAAAGAGTTCAACTGAGAAAAATAATGTGCCCACCAAAACAATTGTAATTTTTCAACAAGATCCCAGTGTTTTCTTTGTAAAAAACTAGGATTGGAAAAACATGAGGTTTTCCTGCCAGATTCCATTCATTTTCAGCAGGAACAATCTGCTCTTCTCAGCTGAACGTTTTACAGCAAGAATGGCTGGAACTGAGGAACCAGCTCCTGTTTGGAAATAGTAATTGTTTTTAATGAAAATGCCTGCCTACCATTTGGAGCTAATACTAGAACCACGATTCCACTAGGACAAAGCATCAGCTGGACAAAAATATATAATGCAAGAGGGCAGGATGTCACATTACCAGGAAAGCAAAGGAGAAGCTCTTTCTTTTTTTCCTGCTTTTTCTTTTTCTCTCCTTTTCTATTGGTTTCATCTGTGGTTCCCTAAGAGATATCAGATAATAAAAAGGGCAAGGGCCAAAAATCACCTGGTGGTGACTGGAGTCATGCCAAACCATTGTATGTTTGAAAACAAAGCTGATGGTAAAGGAACAGTGTGTTAGACCTCCCTGATAGTTAGGGTTTTCTTGGAAAAAATATAACCAGCTTGGCAGAAATAATCTGATGTACAAGGAGATAGATGTGATTGAGAGAACCTGGGAATGCAGCCTCATACAGACCTGTCCCCTCACTGCAGAAACAAATATCTTAGGATACAGTAAAGTTTTTTAAGCAGAGGTGGAGATTCAATGATTTCTTAAGTATCTCTATTTAAAGCCAGGTTTTGCTGCAGTGTTTATGATTGGATGAAGATTAGCAAATCACAGAAACTGAATATGTCTGGCTACACTTAAAGTCAGATGAATATTTACAAGAAAAGTGACTCCCAAACTCAAGAATCTATGGTGGTGCAAGCCTGTTAATGGAAATACCTGGCTTTCACATGCCACATTTTTGTTTGTCAATCTCAGCTATCTACTCTCTAAACCAAGGGACTCTGGCAAGGTATCTAATGGACTCTTCCCATCACTTTAATGGTGTGAATTGCCACCACTAAATATGAAAGGCATCTCCCAGTTAACATCAGGAAGTTAAAGCTGACCCTTTCATCTTGCTGTTTATAAGACTTTCAGCATTTACTGGCTTTGCTGGCTCAAGCTCGGTTAAGAACACTAGATTCCCCTCTTTCACTCTGGCATAACTTTTCTGCAATTCAATTTTTACCAAATTGTGAACAAGCTCAGAATGTGGTCTATTGACACAACAAAAGCAGCTTATTTATTTAGGTTTTATTTGAAATGGAAGGAGTGTATTAGTTTAAAAGACATGAAGTGTATAGTTCTATCTGTGATAGTCTAAGAATATTAGAGGACTGAGAGATTTGTAGGGAGAGGTCTTACCTTTATTAGATGAGCTGGTATAATAGAAGGTTTCAGACACACAGAACTTGCTCTTTGACCAAATCAGGGAAATGGGCTGTCTAGAACTTAGGCTTAGATTCCATCTGTTAGGGAAAATATCTGTTTAGATACCTTAAAAATGCCTAATAGAGTGATGACACTTTTTATTTTCACAGCAGATTCAGGATGGCTTTTGATATCAATGACCATTGGAAACAAAGGCAACCAGAAGCGTGAACTCACTCTCACCCTAATAATTCCACTGTAACAACACAGGTTAATACTGGAAATAATTCAGATCACTGTGTGAATCTACTGCACCACAGCAGGTTCTTTACAGGTGTTTCAGTTTATCACACCCTATTTTAAGTAGTCAAAAAAGTGCCCCTTAATCTGTAGTGGTGACAGAAAGCTGTCGCACTGACAAATTTGAGTTTTACCTACAAATCTTCAACTTGCCTTCCTGTATGTTCAGCGGAGCTTGGAATAGCAGAGAAGGAAACAAAGATTGTAGCCAGCTTTGCAAATGTCCAGATTTCATACTGCAAAGTGTCAGTCTGGTCTTGTGGAGGAACTGCGTGTACTCTTGGGATGTTCCAGGGGCCACAGGACAGCCAGTTTGGACAGTTGCAACACAGGCTTCAGCTGCATGGTGGAGATCTGAATGGGTACATATACTGGAGTATTAGAAATTTATTCTAGGCTGCCCAATTTTCCTAGCAGTTGCCCATCTTTTAGCCACCGCAATTAAAATCTGGTGGTAAAGTAGCTATAAATAGCTATTTTTAAAAGATTGCTGTTTGGTAATAAAGCCTTACTGATACTCAGAGGGAAATCCTGAAGCTAGTCAGACAAACTGATGCCAAATAAGCCAGAAATATTCTGAAGAATCATCTCCTCTTTTTCTGACTTTGCTAGCAACACAGAGAAGAATTGTGGAGGTATACACTGAAGCATTTGCTATGGCATTTTCTTAGGGAACTTACAGAACAAACTTCACTACAATGTGGTGCTTATATTTGCTTACAAATCTGACCTGTTGATTGAGAATCCAAATTTTGCGATTTAAGCCCATATCTACAGAAAGCTGCTCGCTGAAATCTTTGTTTGAAGCCACTGATGGGCCAAATATACTGTCTAGGCAGGAAGGGCACAGACAAGCAGCACACTGTCTTGGAGAACTGCTGTGTCTTGGATTCAGAAGGAAGTCTCTTCATTCCAGATTTAGATCCCATGTTCAAGTAGGATCTGGCATAAAGGAGCATACATTTTGGGTTAGATGCTTGAGATAGATACTTGAATTTGAGTATCTGAACACTACAAGACTGAAAACTTGCAGGTCCTCTTTTGTGGGCAAGCAGATGATAATAATTTTATTTCTGTTTTGATGGACACTGTTCATCTGGGTGGAAGTTGTTCTGCTGCTCATACTCGGGTCTGCCCTTCAAGGATGATGAAGAACACGAAACACAGCTTTTCTAACGTTTTCCTGGACATTTTGTGAATAGATCTCAGTTTATTAGTAATTTCCTGTTTTGCTCTAGAAAAAGCCAAAAAGAATCTATTAAAAGCCTCTTCATTAATTTCTAAATGGGAATTAGAAAAGATGGTAAAGTGTGCAATTGCTTCTTTGAGTTGGAGGAATTAGATTTGACACTATTTTCTTGTTTGTGGAGCTTGCTGGATTTCTGCACTGAGTGCTTAGAGATCTGACATAGCTGAGCATGTTCAGATCCATTAATAATAATAGCTTTGAGTATGGAACAATTTTATTATGTTAAATGGAGTAATCTTATGTTTCAAAAGCTCGTAGTAGGTTTTGAGGGAAATAATGGTGCAAAATGACAAGGTTTTATGCATAATTTTTGTGCATGTTCTTTGAGTTGTATTTACTTCTGACATTCTCACACTAGTTTTGAGCATTTACTGCTACATCAGTTAGGTCTGATCATTCTTCTTTTCCATGAACCCTCTGCAAGAGCTTTAACTAGGGCAGCCCAAGAAGGCTTTCCAGGTCCCAGCTATTTCTTTGAAACAGAATAGAGTGAGGCAGCATCTTTGTGCCTCTTTCTGTGCTAACCTAAGGAGTGGAAGAACATTGAAAATGTGGGTCATGATCTTTCAGTCAAACTCCACTAGGCTTGTCATATCTGGATGAGCTACAAGTGCAACAAGTATGTTGGCACTGATGTATCCTTTCAAAGCTGACCACGCTGAAGTAAAGGAGGGAGCTGCTTATTGAGAAATAATGTCAGATATTGTACTGTAGGACAGAGTATGGTAGCCAAGCTTTGTTTTACTGGGCCTGGGGCTACTTCCCTCATGGTTTGAAGCTTTGACTCTGCCTTGCAGCCAGACCTTGGGGCATCACCTCTTCCTCACTGCCCTGGTTTTCATGTATAGAGAAGCAGTGTGTGTAGCTTGTGTGGGTGTACACCACTAACCCTCCCACTCAGCTTACTGGGACTAATGTCTGGCCACGCTTCAGCAGGTACGTGACATTGTAACCCTGGAGAGAGGCAATATCTGCACAATATCTGAATACAACTCTCTGGTTTTGTTAATAAAGATTCTATGGGCTGTGCACATAAAGGGTTCTTAGAAAAAGATTGACTTGGATAAAATACTACTTTCCTTCTCTGCTCACTCCCTTCCCTCCATAGCTCAGTCTGTTCTGTCTATGTTGTCCTGCACGGTATATTCTCTAAACGTTATGCTATCAGGTTTATTTCTATCCTGGGCGATGACAGAGTGTGTTTTGGTGATTCATGTTTGTCTGTGTGGAGCCCAGCAGTATGCTTAGACTTTACGTGGACAGGTCCTCCACCTCTGGTCTGCTGCAATGTCCTGAAGCTTGCTGTTGTCTTCGGTATTCTGAGGTCAATGAAGGTCCACTTATTTTCTCTTTCTTTTCTGACAGAATTTATTCCATCTCTAATGACTTATATCCTCTTGTTCAGATCAGGCTGTGGTTTTATTTAAGCAGAGTATTAGGAAGAGATAAAACAAATTAACACGTTGAACTCATCCTTATCTAATGATGCTATCATACTACCCCAAAATAGTTCTGTGCTAGGTCGTTTAACTTGAGAGAGGTGACATGGACTTTGTATGAAATAATATGAGAAGGTGTGAATAAGGGAGCTGGTAAGTGTGAATCAGGGAGCCCAAAAACATTACTCTGAACACATGAACTCTGAAGTATCAATCCAAATCTTACCCACATGGGCTGAGTGCAATTAGATGTTATATGTTGGAGAGCATGTATTGGGATCACTGCTGTCAGGTCTAGACATCTTAGTAGGATTTGTGGAAGGAGTGGTTTTTGTACAACCTCAGAAATGTTGTTACTATTGTCAGATATGACTTTTGCTTTGTTGCATAGTTATAATCAAATTTTCCTTTCTGCCCTTTTTAACATTCCACGACTAAGAGATTTGTGATTTTCCATTATTCCTTGGTTTAAAATGGGTGAAAATTCCGTCTTATTTCATTGATTTTTATTGACGCTACTACATTTTGGGGTATGAGATCAGTTGTTCTGATTGTTTCATGTGTTGTTTAGGATTTAACCGTATTCCAATAGATTCCTTGAAGGTCTTCTGTTATTTGAAGCTGTAAAACAAAGTCCCAGCCTTATGTATATACGTAGTTATATATTTACTGAAGACCAACACTTCTCATAGGAAAATACTTTGAATTATTTACTAGGCAGTATTAATGTTTATTTTCCTTTGACTTCATTGAAATTGAAATTTTAATTTCTATTTAAAAGGTACATTTTTCATAGTTTGCCATTTTCTTTTTTCTCTTGTTTTTGATTTTTTAAAATGAAATTTGAAGATGGCAAAAGAAAAAAAAGAACCAAAACTTAAAAAAAATTAAAGGTAATTGTGGATCATTGGAGTTTTTTCCTTTGAATGCTCTTCTGGAAAAGCCTGTTACACCTCTCTCTCTTGATTACACAGGGCCTTGGCATGGGCACATGAAGTTAGATTTTTAAGTTACTGTAAACCCCTCCCGTACTGTTTCACATTTATGGTGAATTCATTTGTGGATCAATGTTTATGGCCATGGCCCTTAGCCAGCCAACTTTAAAAAAGTTTCTGTAGAATAGCAGGCAGAAGGAATGCTGTTGTGCTTTTAGAAATACAGTTGTGAAGTCTTGGACATGATGGGAGGGCCAAAATAGAGAATCCTGGACATAGTCTATTATTCTGGCAATGAATTATGAGTCAATTTTTTCAGGTAGGAGTTGATATGAATATTTCTACATTTTTACATTAGACATTGTGAGCCCGATGCCCTTCTCTAGGCTGCTTTCAGTATTGAATTTGTTGTCTGTGGACTAAATCTGGGTTAATACTGGAGGTTAGGGTGATGAAGACCTTTGTTTTCCAAATGGCTTCTTTTTTTGGACAGTACAACTCTTTTGCAGATTTGCCCTTCATATTGTAATTGAGCCTTCCTACTGACACTGTCTCTGTATACTTATCTCAATCCCTGTGGATCAAGATACGCTTCTAAAGTTTACTTAAAAAAATGGACGCAGCCAAGAAACAATTAGGACAACGTAGACAAATCTTCCCATACCTTCCGTATTCTGATAAAGCAATATACTTAAAAGTAATTAAAAAATAGTTGGGAGAACATGAAATATAGTCTGTTACTCAGCTAAGCAGCTGAGTAAGAGTATTATCCTTCAAATTAACTGAAACTGCTGGAATAGTCAGCGCTATCATCACAGATGTCCTACCAAAGGGCACACATACATGGATGCTTTTTACTGTATGTTGTATATCCTGCAGCTTTCTTACCCCCGCACTCTGAAGTCAGCCCTCCTTTAGAGCACTTGGCCTTTGGCAAGCACAAAGTTGTGTGGCAGGTGAGGGGTTAATGACATGCATGCAGCTGCTAATACTTAACTTCTGAGGCAATATGGTCTTCGGGGGTAATGTGTCCAGGCAGGCTCTGACATGAGATGTGACATTTACCATCAAACACAGCTAGGGCCATTGCACATTTTCTTAGGGCTATCAAGAGCTCCTGTTGGCCTTCTTCCTTTTTGCCTGCTGTATACATTTTCATTAACCAGTTGGAGTTTCTCTATTTCTACATCTACTTCTGCTAGGCATCTCTATACATACTGATGAGTCTGAGCTTCCTTGACTAACTAGAGAAGGCTGTTGTTACTTGATGACTTACCAAAGAATATTGAGTTATATTTCCACAAAATGAGGTGGGATGAAGAGAATTGTGAGAGATGTCAGCAACTAGATATGTAGAGGCCAGATAGTATAAATGATAAGAGGATCTCCAGAAATATTTGAAGGCTTAAAGATATATCTGAAAAATACCTTATAAAGTTTTGGAAGTAAATTAGAAGCTACAAAGAGATATTGGCTGTAAGTGGTGAAACTGAGGCTCAAGGATAGGGTGGTAAGAACACTTAAGTCTGATAAGGATTTATTTGTCCAGATCTCCAGACGCATTAGTTGGTCATAAGGCAAACCTACCATACTGCTAGTAGAATAAAGGTAGGCTGTGGTAGGACTCCTGTGATGATCAGCATAGTTGTCTTCAGCCTTATACCTGGCGTAAACCAGGTTGGCTCTGTGGAGCAGTGGATGAGAGAACACACTTTTTTGCTTGCAAGGGTTACCTCCACAGGGCCTCAAAAAAGAGCAGCCCAAGACCATGCCTGTGCTGGGGGTTGAGGTGGGCAGATACATTTGAGTTACCCGTGGGTGTAGCTGGTTTGGATGAAAGCGCCAGGAAGGCAGGGGCCTCATTTGCAGGTGCCAGAACCCTGGCAGTCTTATTTGGCATATGTTGAAGCCTGGACATACATGTATATACAACTACAGCTCTCTCACTGAAAGGCAGGCAGGAAGGTTCTGCAGTCACACCCCTGACCGCAATGCAGATACATCTTTCCTTGTGCCAATATCTGGCCTATCAGTTCTGCTCTCTGTTACTGTGCATATAAATCCACAACCAATCTGACATTCAGTTTGTCACACAGATGAAGAATTAAAAAAAATAAAAATGAATTACAATAAAGGGAAGCAAGGTAATTACACTCATCTTCACAATATTCAATTCAGCTCCATCCAGATCTCTAATTTAAGGTCAGCCCAATAATTCAGTGAACAAAATAGAAGTGGATGCCATTAAAAACTGAATATTTACCAGGCTTCAGTGCTCACTAAACATAGCTGTTCTTTACCTTGGTTTTTTTTTTTTTTAATTTACCAGGCGTAAAATGGAAAAATTCTCCAAATACTATACAAAATATAACTACAATCCAAATTTGAATGATACCACTACTATTTTTTGTTGATTTTCACACACAAGCTTACCATTTCTGCTTAATTCTTAAAGCGAATATTCACACCTATGCAGAGAATTTCTGTTTACTTTTCTCAGGACCTGGATAGTTAGAGATGGCTTATGGAGCCATAGCTGGTTTAGCCTTCTTGTGAGCCTGAAATCTGTTACACTGTATGAGGGTTATTCGTTGAGGCAGGTGAATGAATGGGTGGTCTATGTTCAATTTTTAATCTGCACATTACTTTAGCTGCCGTCTTTGATGATGCTCTCATTGGAGAGGCTAAGGGCTAAGCAGATATTACAGCAGAGCAGCCTTTTTCTACATTAAAATTTCCTACTGTTTCTAAATAGGTCCAAGCACAGCTCCCAGAAGTCAAAGTGATGAATAAGCAAAGCAACATCATCCAATCTGCAAAATAGAAAGACTAGAAGACATAATCATAAAAATGTTGGCAGTGATGAATGTCTTTTCTACACTAGAGCTCCTGTCAGCAGTAACAACAATGAGAAATTTTTAGGAAAATCTCAGTGATGTGGAGGCATTAAAGTCATTTCTCATAGCTCAGGACTGTGGTGTGTTTCTGCAGGGCAATTTCAGACATGATTACTTTGTTCCTGGAGTACCTACTGTCTGGATGAATCAGATTTTGATTTTCTTTCTGAGTCCATTTATAAGTACAACATTCATTTATAAACAGTATAAAGCTGTTTATTAACTGATGCAGGCCCCCTCTTCCTACTGATGTTTTTCTGAACTTCCAGTGCTCTCCAGCGGCGATGTTCAAGGTGTCTCTTTGCCAACAGGCTATACTGTGGCATGGGCAGGACTCTGGCTTTTGCTGTAAGATCTAAATGAGTGAAAGGAAGGCTGCAGGCAAGAAAGCTCATACTCAGGTATTAGCAGCTTCAATAATTAGCAAACAGTAAAGAGAAAGCAGTATAACACAATACAACATAGGTAAGGCTTTTTATTTCAGAACTCTCTCTGTTTCAGGACTTCTTGCAATGTGAAATTTGAGTCTTTGAAAGCCCTGGCCAAGGAGTTTTCCAGCTAAAAGATGTTGTGTAAGATGAACAGGACACAGGAGCTGGGCTAGTCTTACATGGTGCTGAGCAGATGATGCCAGCAGGTTCGGGGACTTCTATCTATAGCAGGGAACTTCCTTGACCCTGTAGGTGCTGATCATGATCCCCCCTGCATTAAGTAGGACTGTGCTCAGGGCTGGTCTCCAATTGCTGTGCTACTGGGGTTTGTGAGGAAACCTGTGAGGCAGCCTGTTTCAGGTAAATGGTCTCACCTGTTGTAAATACAGACATTTGGGTTTTATAGAGATGCAGTAACCTGTTTTCTGGCTCAGCTGACAGCGAACAGTCCTCTGAACCCCTGGAAACAAGGGAGGTGAGAAGTTCTTTATCACTGGGGTAAATTTATGGCATTCTGACTCTGAGTGAATGGCCCCCTGAAAACCGGAAAGACACCCTTCTTCCCTTGCATTTCAGTGCTCAGCACAGGTGAGGAGTGTTTTTTGTGGGGTGGGAGGCTTTGGGGAAATTCTCTTCCCTATGGGGATATGCCTGTGTGTGTTTGGAACAGAAACAGGGCATTTCTGCTAGCTCCTGAACCTTAGGAGTTTATAGAAACACCTTAGGACTTCTCCTAATGATCACAGCGTTAGACATTGGAATAATTTAAATGGTTTAAAACTAAGAACATAACTGCAAGACCACTGAAGTATGTAAGTTATTCCAAATTTTCTGGGATTGATACTTTCAGATGTTTTTATTTTATTAGCATCAGAAAAAGATAAAGTATCAGTGTAAATAGGTAACTGGGTGTTCCTTAGGCCATGCATGCTGAGGAGACTTTGGCATTTCTCTCTGTCTTTCTCTCTTTCAAAATGCTGAGGCTTTGCTCAGTAGTTGTTATTAATGTGGGTGAAGTTGGCCATATGGCAAGCAGAAAACAGTGCTGGAAGAACTTTCACACATAGCTATTGCAGTGCTTTCTTTGCTAAATGAGGATTTTCTTCCTCAAGTCCAGATTTCACATTCAGATCTCTGGGGTAAAATGTTAAACCATGAATAGGAGTGAAGTGTTTGTATCAGCCTGTTTTAATGCCTAGGAGAAATCCACCTTGCCTCTCTTTCATGCTATGGAGCTTTTTTTTTTTTTAAATATCTCTGTTCCAATTGATATGGAAGCTGGGGGAGGGTAGTGTTCTGTTAGACTTGCTGTTAAATCTACAGCAGGTTCATCAACAACTTCTTCACCAGTATCTTCTCTTAGCAATGTCCCTGAGGAGTTTCTCTGAATTCTCCTTCAGTTTTGCTTTGCAAAAGTGCATCATGCTACTGTAAGTTTTAGATTAAATTTTCCATTTCTCAGATCTACAATGTGTTCCTCTAAATCACCTATTTCAGCCAAAGCATCTGTTCGAGTGTGATTGTGTATACATGTTTTTCTTTGTATGACTTAGTTTGTCATATTTATTTCAATCGCTCTGTGGTATCTATCTGTCCATATGTCAAGCTGCAAACCAATATTGATTTCAGAGGCCATATGCTATCCTCATGTCTACAAGCATTTCTCCTGGTAGTATCAATGGGAGCCCTCCCTGTGGAGTCTGAGGGCTTTCCAAGCTTGGGCAGTGCTGTTGATATTTCTTGTGTTGGCTGATCAACTTTTCTTCATGACAGACAGAAATTTAGGAACAACTTGAAGTAAAACTTGCTCAGTCAGATAACTATTTACTTGTTGAGAATCACAGTTTTCTTTTTAGCAAGATCTAACTGCAAACTTCATGAACACAGCATTGTACTATGAATATGTAACAGTAGTTAATGTGAATAGTATCAGTAAATGTCTTCTGGCCCATCTGTATACTGTGCCTGATTTAAACCCGCTGAAGTCAACAGGAAGATTAATGTGTGTTTTAAGAAGTCAGGCTTAAAATTACCTAAAACCTGTAGTCAGAGGAGCAGTGTATATGGAAGCTGTGTTTCTTCACCATGCTGCCCTGGACAATTTAGGCACCCTGTGCTGCCTCACTCTAGAATGAGTCTGGTTTTACCTCCATGGGTCCACTAGATGTAGGTCTGTGTGCAGGCTTTTGGGCAGACCTCAGACCCTGCTAGGAGGGATGGAGCATATGAGGTGGTGCAGTGCACAGTCATCATCTCTATGAAGTTCAGTGACCATTTAGTGGACTAACTTTACAAGTTTTTGTTTTGTTCTTGTTTTATAAGAGGCTCAGCTATATGGGCTTCCTTCATTATTCAGTCATGAAGTGCAAATGGTCAATTAGGAATTAACTGTCTTGAAGGTCACAAATTAATTGGACTCTTTTATGTAGCACCCTCCCCAGTTCAAGACTTTATTAGTGTGTCATCTTCTCCTGTGGGTGTCTTTGTGATAAAAGCTAAGTGATACCCTTCCAGTCCTGTCAGGAAGGTCCTTCAGTGACCCCTTTTCCATTTATTTTTTTTTTTTTTTTCCTCCCTGGGAAATGCTGTGGTCTCCAGCATTGCACTTTTTCAGCATGAACTCTTGTTTGATTTTGATGTGTTTTTATCCAATAAATGTTAAGAAATTAAGAAAATACATATTTCTCCTGACACAGACCTTTAATGCACTGTCCTTTAGAGGCTGTGCTTTCTCAGAAGAGGTTCTGAAACTGAGGAAAAAATATATCACCTGCACAGCAAGTGTTGGATGCAGGATGGCAGGCCATACCATAGAATCATAGAATATTTCAAGCTGGAATGGGCCCATAAGGATCATATGTTTAATAACCTAGTACATATCCAAGCACAGACACCAGACCCCAGTCAAAAAATTTATGGGAAAGGATAATGCTCCCCTCAGCCCAGAACAGGACAATGGTGGGAGAAATATGTAGATTCTAGCCTATCTTTTCCATGAAAGTCTAGTCCTGAATGGTTGTGTCGACCCCAGCTCATAGTCATACCCACGTAGCCCTTGGTCATAGGTACTGTGGTGGAAGTTTCAGTTGTAAAAAATGCAGTGGCTAGAAACACTGGAATGAATAAATCTTTATTCATGAATGTTTGTTCAGTCTTGATTTCTTTGACTGGGGAGAATTCCTCACAGGTGGCTGCAGAAAACTAATCTGATAATTCTTCATAACTCACAAATGGGTATCTATACGGTGTTAGTTGTTAGTTTCAGGTAGATGCATAGGCCTGTATATGAAACACTTCACAATGTTAAAACAGTCCCCAGAGAGACCTAATGCTTCAACAATGCCATATGTGTAAGCTGCCCTGTGCATCTTTTTTTCAGCCATAAAACTAGTGGCCTTTCTATAATGTCATCCATTTTAAGTTTACAATATATCATGTCCTTCAGGAAGAGATGGCCTCTTACCAAGAGTCACTACAGAGAGATTTTTCTCTGTATAAATTAAGCCTGTCAAGAAAATGAAGCCTTTCTCAGCACAGTGTATGAGAAAAATTTGTTTCTAATTTGTACTACATTGCTGTTAGCAAAGATAGTTTTGCTTTTATCACATAGCAAATGGAAAAAAAATTTACCTGTAAAATAAAACTCTCAAAGAGAAGAAATCCTAAGATGCTTGCTTCTGGGTTTCTTCACCTGGTCAATCATAAGCTGCTAACTCTTGCAGTCTTTTATTATTTATTGCATTCATACTCTACATGTTGCTGTGATAGCCAAGTACTTTGTACAATAATAAAATAACATTATGTGAAAGCTAGTGAGAAACAAATGCCGTCTGCTTAGTCTATTTTAAAGCATCTCTCAGGTTTACCAGCTCTGTCTGTGGAGATGAACAGAAACTAGGATGAAAGGAAATCTCTGTAAAAGGTAGCACAAGTTCTGGTTGCTCCTGAGTGAAATGTGATGAAAATACTGTCCTGGGTTTGCTTCTCTTTGCTTACATTTTCATTTCTTTATCTCATTAAAGAAAGAGAGTGCTGGTAGTGGAGGAGGATGGGATGGGTCTGGGAGGTGGGGGGCAGGGAGCAGACTTATTGAATAACATGCTCAAGAGCTCTCCTGCACAATGAGATTAGCACGATGTGATCATTTTGGTGCCAAGGTGCTAACACAATAATACAAGCGAGTTTGCCAACTTTTCAAATTGAATGTATTTGATTATTTGCTTTTAATTAGTGTGAGTTTTGGAGTATGTACAGGATTGTTAGAGATACATGAAAAGCCTCCTATGGCAGGAGAGTGTATTCTCAGTAAAGATGGTACAGCATTGTTCTTTTTTAGCTGTGGAGAATGAGATTTAACAGCTATGTTAAATGTTTTAGCCCGTTTCTATTGTGCCTCTGTTTCAACCTATTGGCAAGCCCAAGTGATGTGAGAAAATTAAACCTCTCATTTGATCTGAATGTTGAGCACTTTGCTATAAGAAGGTTTTCCTGCCCAGCTTCAGGGTAGAGAAAAGATCACTGGTTTATTTACAGGAGGCTGTTACTCCCTCTTTCTCCCATAGTAAGATCTTGAACAAACTCATGCTGTCTTTTATTTTTTTCCCCCATGCAGTACTGTCCTTTGTGTTCATTTATCTTGAATGCCTACATGAAGATTGTAGATTTTTAAAAAATCCTTTTAAATAGCAGAAACAGATTGCAGCTCTGGAGGAAATATAACAAGACAGAAACTGTTTATTTTGACCTCTTCCATTATTCTGAAGTGAGAAGGCAGACTGGAGGTATCTTGGGGATTGTTTGGATGATTTACTACTGGTTCACTTAATGACTTGCCAGTCATTGGGAGTAACTTACCTTCCTGGACCACGGGATGCGTCGGCAAAAGGAAAAGTAACTCTCATTGTTTGGCACAGATTGTAAGTCAATGCCCACTTCTCAGTTTTGAGCATTACCCGCCTCCACGGAGTTCAGGCTCTTGGTTCTCCACCAGCTGAAGGGCAGGAATAAGAAAGACTCAGTACATTCTGTGTGCAGTAATACAACCTTCTTTCTACCTACACTGTTCTTACAGTCATTTATATGCAGTTATATATGCATACACATATATATATTTTAAATACTCTCCCCTTAAACAATGGAGAAAAACAAATGGTTGACAATAACAATGGCAGCAGCTCTCCAACAAAAGCATGCAATTATTACAATTATACTATCCTTGATTAGGCTCCCATGCATTGCATTTCAATGTAATTGATGTTGTAGGTTGACACATTGGACACCAAATATTCTCGCCTGTCCCTTCACTCTTTTGTTTCAGAGCCTGATTTGCATTTTCTATGCTTTTAGTAATGAAGACTTAGCACTTTTCCTCCATTAGAAAAAAAAAGAGAGACACAATAATCTGCAACTCGGCACTTGTTTAAGGATTCTGACCCTCAAAAATACCACTTTGCTTCACACATTAGCTGCTTACAAAGAAGGAAGCTAATGTATCATCTAATTGGGCAAACCACTGCATCTGATTTCTCTCAATCAGACTATTAGCTTCGTAATTACCCATCTGCCTCATGTGGAAAAACGGCAAGGCGAACACCCAGCTAATAACATTCTCAAGAGCTCTCTACCACAATGAGATGAGCATGATGTTGTGGGATATAGTCCCTAACCATTTAAGTGCCAAGGTGGTCTCACAATACAGTGGGAGTCTGCCAACCTTCCCAGTCTGAATGTGCTTAATTATTTGTCTTTAATTAGTCTGAGTTTTGGGGTCTGTTCAGGATTGGTGATGAAAAACGAGCGGCAGGAGAGAGAGCCCCTTGAGCCCCCTGGCAGTCTGCTTTACATCCTCGTCTGCTAAAACAGTGGTATGGAAAGTGGGATTTCTCTCCAGAGCAGCTCAAAGTTTTCCATTGATTCTTTTTATGGATTAGAAGAAGTTTTCTGGGTACCTAAACTGGGGAACAGCCTTGTCGGAATTCAGGTGGAGTGTGTTCAAACAAAACCTCGGGCTTGAATCTTTTATTTCCTGCAGTTTTACACTCTTGACCTTTATGGAGCCATTGCCAAACTACACTAATTTAAGTGAGGAGATGCTCAAACCTAAGATTTGTACTCCAGCAGAGAAAGGTGCCATTCTCTACTCCAAGCCCTGGTTCTGCCCCTCCTGGATAGCTCACAGTATCTCTGAGTACATCTCCCACTCAGTCAGCTCACAGATTGCGAAAGGCTGGAATGCCCTTGCTACCTGACTCCAAGGTTGAAACCATATGGTCAAGTGGCAGGTGATTCTCTGAGAAGGGCCCTTGGCTCTGTTTTCACTCCCACATGTGGTTTAGTAAAGCCCACATCTGGTTGCAAGTAGCGCACAGAGCAAGATGCATCTGCCTGATGTTTTCTTTTCATTGATTTGGAAGCTTAGTGGAGATTCATTAAAGATAAATCCAATATTGATTCGTATGGACTAATTGCAAGTGATTGAGTCTCCTTCATGTGTCCTACCAAAGAGCATACAGTATTCCACATTTTATTGTAATTTATTTTGTCTTGGTACCTGGAATGACAGTTATGGGCTTGACCATCCAAGTGCTAATGATCCTAGCAAGGGAATTAAGAACTCTTAAATAAAATCTCAGAGGATAAGGAAAAACACCCACCCATGAAATAATGCTTTAAAATTATTGTAATAAAATTGTCATATGTACCAAGTTATTTTTCATATTTATATGAAAAATATTTATATTATTAAATTATGGTATTTACATTATTAAACTATAGTATTTATATATTTTTCCAGTCAGAAATGTTCATGCTTTGGCCTTCCTCAGAAACCAGTATCTGAAATGCTGCCACAACTATCGATATCAATCATGGTATATAAGACACAAACGCAACTATTCATTAGTAACTTGGTGCTCCAACAACCCTCTCTGTCTTTCTAGCGGCAGGACTAGCAAGATGTGTACACAGCAAATGGAAACAACCAGATGGTCTTGCAGTTATGACCCTCACTCTCTCCTCTCCCATTGTTTACTGTTATGGCTCATTGTACTATGTCCAAACCCCTTTACAGGTCTGCCAGCATGGATTGCTGGACACAGGCCCTAAACTGCAAATTCTTCTCACTCCTATTTCTGATACCGCATAAATATGGTTTAGGCCATCACAGATGATCTGTGAACCTAATCCTATAAGGCTTACTCAAGGTAGTAGTTCTTTGCCAATTGAGTCACACTTTTTCCTTTCATGGCTGACTCGTGAGTAACATTGTTCACACAGGAAATGATTCCTTGCAGATTTGGTTCAATCAGCATAGGCAACTCTGAATTTGAATAACCATAGAGTGAGCAGCCAGGAGAGGCCACCCTTGTCCCCAGAAGGACACAGGCAGGAGAACTGGCTGTGCAGGGCTGACTCCACTGATGGGGCCTCTCACAGTGGGTTTGGGAGGAGTGGTGACTCTTCCTGGGGGAATACCCTCTTCCTCTCCTCAGCAGTAGCAAATGCCCCAGACAGAAACAGCTGGTCTGGTTTTCTGAGGAACTGCCATAGCCAAGTCTAAGCTACCCTTGTTTGCCTGTTTCGCTGACCCCACCAGTCCGTTGCCACAGAAAATGTCCTGCATTACCTTTGCAGTCTGTTTTATCTTCACCTTCTCTCTCGTGACCTCTTTGGGGGAAAGGCTGTGCAATCTTTGGTGAGACACATTAGTTTAGTGGAGGTGCTGACTCACTTATGGCTTCAGATTAAACTAGTATGGCTGAAGTGTTGTTGCTTCCAGCCACCCACCCTCTTCTATACTTCCTTCTCCTGTGATTGCTGGCTCCGGAGCAGGGATGGCCTGGCAGCTCTTGAACTGTTACCATTTATATAGTAAAGCCCAACATATTAAGTAAACTGACATTGGCTCTAGTTTTCTTTCATATATTGCCCTGTAAACTGCAGAAGTTCAAGAGCTGATCCTTCTCTGCTATGAGGTTATTATTATCAGTCGTAGACCAAGTAATCCTGGGATGAGGGACAGGCAGGCGTCCGAGGGCAGGAATCACTGCACTGTCCTGGCTATAAGTATCAGCAAGTGTGATTCAAGACTTGCTCTGTCTGTTGCTGCATGGCTGTGTTAAGCACCTACCAGTGACAGTGGGGATTTACACTGGCCATGCATGGGTCTGTTGTTTGGAAAGTTTGAAGATGCATTGAGAATGACATCATTGGTGACAAAACCATGCTGCTGGACCAACACAAAGTTTCTTCTGAGTCACTATCCAGATATTGCTGCTGAATATGACTCCCCATTTCAGACATATATATGCATTAACTGGCACTAGTCCACTGTGAAAGCTGATGATGGAACTGTTTTAGGTGTCTTGAACTGCATGAATGGCCCATGTTATGGCTGAGCAGGTACTCTACCTTATACTCCCTGTTCTAACAGGGAAGTGAAGTTTGTATGTGAATGATGTGCTGACATTTCAGGAGTGGTCGTGCCATGTCTTTTAATGTTGTCTGTCAGACTGGAAGGTTCTGAACAGGATAATGTGAGGTGGTCAAAACATATAGTGACCTAGTGGTTTTTTAAGACTTCAAGAGCTGCACTGAATTAGGGAAAATAGCTCTTGGTTTATACTGAGAACCTGATGGAAATACTCCTCTCCCTCTTTGGTTCCTCTCTGGCTTAGAGAATATCTCACACTAGAGTCGTCTTGATAGGCCAGCCTCTGTACTCACCTGGGAATTTATCAGGCTGAACAAAAATAACTGGTTTTAAATGACTGCTGACTTTGGTTTCTCACTGAGCTTGAGCTGGTGAGTTGCATCAG
Organism: Eurystomus gularis; assembly: GCA_013400335.1. Taxonomy (NCBI): domain Eukaryota; kingdom Metazoa; phylum Chordata; class Aves; order Coraciiformes; family Coraciidae; genus Eurystomus; species Eurystomus gularis. Next base: position 1,357,802 of record VZZY01015302.1, read on the forward strand.
GTAAAAATGTTACAACTCTCATTCTTCAGCCCCATGCCTGTCTCATAACCCACCAAAACACATGTCCATCCTTCGTCCGTCTTGTTGAGCATATTAGTGCCTATTTCCATTAAAGGTACCACACCAAATTTCAGCAGCTAACAGGTGATGCCCATCTTGTTCTGACTGTCTTATATGAGATCAGTAACTTTGATAGGGGGAGTCAGGCGGGGATAATCACATTTTTTGCAGTTCTGTATGGGGGTAATGGTTGATGAGGAAGAAGTTCTTCACTGAAAGAATGATTAGCCATTGGAACAGGCTGCTCTGGGAGGTGGTGGAGTCATCATCCCTGGAGGTGTTAAAAAAATGGGTAGATGTGGCACTTCGAGACATGGTCTAGGGGTTAGGGAGATGTTTGAAGAAGGTTGGACTAGATGATCCTAGAGGTCTTTTCCAAACTGAATGATTCTATGATTCTGTGATTCTATGAGGTAGAAAGGAAAATATTCTAGGCATTTAGTCTTTAAAAAGACTACTGAAAGACCTTAAGAATGCATTTTTTCTCCCTTCTTAAGCAGGAAGTTGCTTATGGTTTTTCAGAAAAATTCTCTAAGAAATTAAGATTTCAGTTTCAAGTCTAAGTTTTTTTCTCAGACATATGTCTGCTATCAATGGGACTTTCTTGCTAGAGTAGGTTTGGTATTCGTTGCACTCCTGTGCTGCAAGAGTTTACTTGCAAGAGTCTTGCACTCCTGTGCAAGTAGGTGATTTCTTTCTCCTGCTTTCCTACCTTCAGGAAATGAACTTTACTCTCCTTTTCTCAATGAACAAGAGATGAGCTGGCCTTTAAAATTGTTTCTTGGCAAGGCAGTGGCTCATCCTCCTGACTTCTGGGTCTGAGTTGCTTGTTAGTCCTACTCCCTGTTGGCTATTAGTATTGCAGTTACGTATGGCCTGTTCCTTACAGCTCGGCAAAGTTATGCCATTGGTGATATGGTTCAGTTTCCTGCTTGATCATGTTGTTTTGGTGTTGCCTTGGGGTCCCCACTCTTGGCGCATCATAATAGCACTTATATTTTCTTGGTGTGTATTTTACATAGTTGTGAGATTTGCAGACGCCTAGGTAAGAGAGACCCTAGGTATGTTTGGCACAGGTGAAAATGGTCTCCCTGCAAAAGTAATAAATGTAAAGGACATAATTTGAGACGGATGGGGGGTGTGGTGGGTTTATTCCTGAATTGCTTTGTCTCTGCTTTGTTCTGAGAAATTCTGCAGGACTTGAGCATGTTTTATAAATATGGACCATTGCCATAGTCCAGCTTAGATGGTCGAACACCCTTATCGGCCCCAGATTTTTGGGGAACAACCCACAAGCAGATCCATTGTTCGTGATTAATTTGACTCACACAGCACACAAGTGCAATAAGGAACTTGGTCAAATGAAAGTCTTTTTCATTATTTCTTTTTCCTCTTCCAGCAAAGCACATGTGCTGTGCCCAGCACACGTGAATCAATGTATTTATAGATCTGGGAAGTAATTTGTTTCTTTTATTATTTTTATTATTAGAAACTTTTGGTTAATTAGGCTGAAATACCGAGTGGACAGAAGGGTGTGTTGTGACTTCAGGCAGAGCAATGTGGGTGCTGTTCCCAGGGAGAGATTAGCAGCTCTCTTGCTGAGAGATTCTGGTGCACAGCCAGCTCTGAATGGCCAGTACCACCATGCAGCCACCGCTGGAGTGGAAAGAAAGTGAATTTAGGAGAGGGGGCCAAGACAAGTCTCTATTCTTGTAAGTCACATGAACTGTAATGTCAGACACAATTTGTCTATGGTGTCTTGTCTAATTCAAGAAACTATTAAAAAAAAAAAATTGCTAAGATTTGAACCTTACTAAAAGTCTTAGAAATGTAAGACTTTAAACAACAGGAAAACACTGCTCTGCAGCTTTTGACAGCACTTCTTCCTTCCTTGATTTAGTTTTTCTAAAAACTGTTAGCAACCAACCTGTTTTGTTTGAATACACAGAATCCAGTGTATTCCACTGAACGTGTGTTCAGTGCCAGGCTACAAGGTCACTTCATAAAAATAGGGCGCTGTCTCTATCATAACCTAGACCTATTTGCAACTCACCCCTTTCACCTTGGCTGCAAAGCTGTTTGTTCTTGTCATGACATAATGTGAATATTTATAATAATAAGCCTTTATTGAATGGTGGTGTCCAAACTCATGGTATTACTTGCAGCAACACTTGGGGTAATAAAGAGTTCAATATTATCAGTCACAGACTTGGTTTTGATAGCAGTGTACCGACTTCTGCTATGTGGAGAGACTAATGTAGCTGGACTGAAAAGGACTTTATAAACAACAGTTTTGCTTAGGGCATCAGCTGTCAATCATTTACTGTGAGAGCTTGCAAATGAGGTTAGTGTGCTGGGTAGGCATGCTATCTGTTGTTTAATCAAGTCCTTGATGCAATCTTCATGGTCCTTCTAGATTCCTGGAGGAGACTCTGGACAGGGATCTAAAAAAATTGTCAAGAAGTGCACCTGGAATGACAAAGAGTGATAGAAAACTCTAGTCAGATTACATCCTTAGAGAGGTTAGCAAGCCTGACTTGTTGACAGATGAACTGGAGGGTGATGTCTGATTTCAAAGAGAATGACTCTTACATTTTTTTGCCCAACAAAACGAAGCTGAATGAACTGGAATTTATGAAAGATAATATTTATAAAATTATTTTACTCTGCAATGAAATTTCCCTTTCCATTAAGTAATATTTCAACAGTATACACTGCAAATGGGCTTCTATTCAAACTACACTGTAGGTCATTAATTAAAGTGTGATTAATTTTATAGTGTCTAAGTTGAAGAGACCTATGTCTAGCCACATTATGTGGGCAGCTAATCCATCCTTGGATGCTAGGCCAATTGATTTCTTTATGATACAATCCCGTGTTTTGGAACAGTTTACTCAAGCCTGTCCATCTCCTGGGGGGAGGGTACAGCCTTCCTGTAACATTTTATCTTCTGTGAACAAGGAGGCAGCTGATGTTGTACTGAAGGGCTAGGAAGCACCCAAGAAATTTGCCAGTTAGGTTTTGTGATGAGGGAAAGAGCCCAGCAGGAAAGTACCATTTTCCTTCTGTTTAACAAAAAGGGCTGGAGCCCTCTCTCTTAATCTCCTTCTGCTCTGGTGCAATTTCTTGATGGGATTTTACTTGGTTGCACAGCAAAACTAGCTTTTTGATCTTCAGTGAGGCCCCAGGACCTTGAGTAGTAAGAATCACTTTAAAAATGCAGTCTTTAACACAAGGCTGCTATTTTAAATCAGAAAGGACTAGTTGTTGGGAAAGGAAAATGCATTTGGTCCCACTTGGACAACAACTCAGAGTTGGTGCACGCCTGGTGCAAGGGGAATAACCAGGAGTGGTAACCCTTGCAGTGGCTGCACAGTCACTGGCACCCAGGGAGTTGGTGGGTCTCTGTCCAGTTCCAGTGGACAGGTGTCATTTCCACATAGTGAAAAAAACAACCCTCCAAAGCAGGCACTAATTGGCCCCCTTGTTGGTGATCTCAGCAGAGATGCCAGAGTGAATGGGCATGAAATCCCACTCAAACCCTCGGTGGTTTTCTCCTCAGGTCAAGGTTGAGGTGCTTTGGCAGAGAAGTGTGAGGAAAGCTGACACTGCTGCTGTCAGTCTCCAGGTCTGTCAAGCTGCCACCTTTTTAAAGCACTAAAACGCAGGGGTTTGGGCTTTTAAGATATGATTTTATTACCATGTTAAACTCTACTTTCAGAAGTGTTGCCTTTTGCAGGGATCATAAATGCCAGTGAAAAGGGAAATTTCTAACCTGCTCCTGTGGCAATACATAGAGCAGTTTATTGCTTACCTAGAGTCTGCCTTCTCTAACATTTCAAACATACACCATCATAGCTCACCACCATCTTCTACACAGTGTAAGGGAGACCCCACTCCTTTATGTGCAGTCCATGTGACCCAGAACAGTTCAGGCCTACAAGTTATGCTTTTTTAATAGATGCCATATAGGACCTGAGAATTTCTCCCTGAAATAGAAATTTCATCAAATACATTACTTCAACATCAAATATATCAACTATAGAAGCTTTTTAAGGCAGTACAATGATTTTAGGGAACCTAACTCAAGATACTTGAAAATTTATGAATGACAGCATTGATCTGTACAAGTACATTTATGTAAAAAATACTCATTGATTCTTTAATAGACACAAACGGTTTGGAAGGGTTGTAGATTTTTAACACTCCTCCAAAAGATTGCATTGCAGCATCCCCTGGCACCACACGAAGGCTCTGGTTCAGTTCTGCATTTGCGCACAAGCTAACAAGGGAGTCTGTGGGGACAAGCACAGAGCAGTCAGTTGGCAAGACCTGTGACACCAGCTTTTGCAGGGCTCGCTTTCATCTCTGCAAGTTATTTCTTAGAAAAGACAAACAACCCATTAAAAATCTTGACTAGTTTTCTGTTTCCTGAAAGATTCTGTTGAGAGACTTATAGTCACTACTAATGCTGTTTTAGTATGAATTTCTGGCCCAGACCCTGAGGGCTGTTTACTTGTTGTTGGATCTATCTATCTATCTATCTATCTATCTATCTATAGATTATTTATTTATTTCACTAATGCTTTGCAAAACCACAGAGAGTATTAGCTCAGCTGAGAGCAGGTAATGTTGCAGAGGGAACTGTTTTCATTGTCATTTTCCTCCTTAATGTTCTTTAAAGCTTTTGTCCCGCAACTAGCTCAAATAAGCATTCCACTCAAGAATTTGTGCCAGGTAACAGATTTTCCCAAACCTAGTGCTCTCGTTACAAGAGCTGTACACTCTCTATATCAAGCGTTTTCTTGCAGATTTTGATCATGTGTTTTTATACTTTTAATCTAAAATAGGTTATGGGCAGCAATTGAGAAGAGGGTTTACGTAAGGAGATGCTGCATATGCTCAGATCTGCTGTGGCTCCTTCCACACTAACATTAGCAATACAAATGAAATAAGCCTCAAAGCTGCAGAAAGCTGCTTATAAGCTGCACCTGTTCAGAGCTGAGTTCAGGACAGTGGTGGAAATAAACCGAGAGCACAGACTTGCTTTTCTTTCCAACTTTACTCCTGTTTCTTTTTACATGGCTCTTCTAGCAGCCAGAATCATGTTACATGATATTGTGAATCTGCTGAAGTCTTGGCAAAGAAATTCTGGATTAAAGGTGGGCAAATAACCTGAATGTGGCCAGAACAAATCCCTGGCCTTGGAGAGAAGGAAAGGCTTTTAGTGGGAGTAGCTGCTACTCCGTCTGCTGTGAGGGGCCACACTTCACAATGAAGTTAAAAAGGTTAGCGTTTAGGGAAAAGTGATTGAAAGGATTACCTGAAGAGAAACCTGTTCTGGAAAGTGGGAGTCAAACACATTTTCTTCATCAAAGAGAAGGTTAAACAGTGATAGAAATATCTACAGGGGAAAAAATACAAGCAGTAACATGAGCAAAAAGTTATAAAGAGTCCAGGGCTGGAAGGTGAAGCTTGTCTAATTCAGGTGAGATATAAGGCACATTTTTATCAGGGAGGATAATTAACTGTTGGAACAACCTAAGGGCTGAAGTGTTTTCTCTGTCACTGGAAAATATTGCCTGTTGTGCCTGAAGATGTCCTCCAGTTTGATCATGGCTTTTGGATTCAAAATGGGAGATAATAGGGATTCAGGCAATATGGACGATGTGAAAATAAGTGATAACGTTGGTGCTTGTCTATTGTTAAAAATCTTTGAAGTTCATCAACTCTGATTTGCAAAATATGTATTTTTTTCTTTTAGAATTATTGTCAGAAACAAAAAATAACCTTTTTGTTGTATCTTCACATTTTTTTATTTTATGACGTACACAGTGATTCAACTGATGTGAAATAACACAACTTTAAAAAACTTATTAAAGAGCTGACCTGTTCTAGTATCAAAGAGTTTTAAGGCATCCAAACTGGAGAGAAGAGTATTTTATTCTAGGAGGTTTAAGTAGCAACTGTCTCAATCGGTTTACAGTGAAGTATAAAACCCACCAAATATATTTCTATGTTTGTATATATAATTCACTGTAAATATTGACATGTTAAATACCAACAGATTAAGGTAGCACAAAAAGAACTCAAAATACAGTTCTGAAATTCAGCAGTTCCTAAATGTAAAGTATTCCAAATAAATTCTTTACTGTGCTTTTTTTTCTGATGTAATTTGCACCAAAATATAATTTTTTTTTTCTATTTGCATCAAGATGGGTATGTTTGTAGGAGTACCTATGTAACAGTATCATTTGGAATAGCTGTTAGTGTGACTTTTTTTGCATTTGGAAGCATGAGATCTACATGCCAAGGATTCAAACTTCTTTGTTTCCTGCTTGAAATTACTTGTACTGTAGATATAATCCCAGTTGGATGTCTTATATTCACATTTAGGTTTGTCAGTTGTTAAATTTAATTAGCAATAGTTTTGAAGAAGAGGAAAAAAGAAGTGAAAAGATGAAATGCTAGATGAAATAAGACAAAGGCTGGAAACTGTGATTGTAAGGCTCTAACCAGGTAAAATTAAATAAAGGCCAATAAGGCAGCCTCAGGGGAGGGGTTTAAGGGAACAATTATCATCTTGCTTGGTCAGACAAGCAATAGATGATTCCAGTGCCCTGGACTCTGACCCATGAAATGAATGCCCCTGTAGTGGTGTAACTTCCAATACACGCTCTCAAAATAGTATTTCCTCTGAGCTTCATCTTTCAAGTATTTATGCAATTTACAGGGGGTTTCATACTTTTTGTATGTAAATTCTCTCTGTGTTCTTCTCTTTGGGTTCAGAAGTATGATCAATTTACCACGTATGAGACGGGCTGTGGTCATCATCTGCATGTCGGTTTTTGCTGATGTGTTTTCACCTTATTTACCATAGCGGAGGTACCTATCTGCCCAGGTACCACAGCGGAGCAACACTAGGGCTCATTTACTCCTATTCTAAGTTGAGTGGTGAAATGGTGCGTTGTAAAACTTCTGTAATCTGTGCTTCGGTCAGAAGGATCTGAGGATGTTGTCTAGAAGGTCAGTGAATGTGATTTAAAAGCAGGTGTGACTGCAGGTTACTTGAACTGTGAAACAGCATGAGTACATCTTTCTATTAGCTCTGATAAAACAAATAATTCAGGTGAAAAAAAAAAAGAAAGCAAAGGTTTTACTGGTGATCACTAAGTATTTAAGTAAAATTAAACTTCTGTTGATTTAAACACAAAGGAGATTTGAATGATATGAATTACATAAGGAAGTATAATAGGAATTACACAGCTGCATTAATTTTATGTATTGGTAAATGTTCGAAATATAATTTTATTATACAATGCTGTATAAATGAATAAACTCTCTTCTGCTGCAATGCCTACAAGACTATGCCAATTGATATATGTTTTGGGTTTATTTTGTTTGTTTGTCTTTTAATGTCACCTCATTCTCTCTTTTCTTTCCCCTCTCCTCATGTTTGCTTTGCCCCTGTTGCATCTGGTTGTAACCTGGATTGTAAATTTTTCGAAGGTAACAAGCCATCCATTTAGTAAGTGTGTGTGCAGTGGCTGATAAAGTGGAGTATCACAATAATTGTTCTCTCTAAGGGTGATGAGACACTGGAATTGGTTGCCCAGAAAAGTTGTGGATGCTCCATCCCTGGAAGTGTTCAAGACCAGGCTGGATGGGGCTTCGAACAACCAGACCTAGTGGGAGGTGTTCCTGCCCCACAGCAGGGGGTTGGAACTGGGTAATCTTTAAGCCACTTCCAGACCATTCTATGATTCTGTGAATAATTTTATCAGTTGTTTTGGAGTCCAAGGGACTGCTAATGGAGCTCTGTCCAGAGAAGAAGGTTTGTGGGATTAGGTTATTAATATCCAGCAGAATCCATAGCAGTTGGGAAGAAGCAGAAGATATGTGGTAAATATTGCTTGGAGCATACAGCTTTGGCTGAAAGGCTCAGGGTGGAGAAAGGTAACCAAGCAGGTCTTTTCATAAAGGTCTTCACTTTTGCAATCCCATTTGGGAAAGGAGGTGGCTTTGCTTGAAGTAGAGGATGGATTTGGAAACGCATGTAACTGAGAGTAGGATGATCTGAGCTTCTAACCCTATACCGCTGAAGTCAGTGGAATATTTACCTCTAATGTCCACAGACGACCTTATGGATGAGGTCCCATGGGAGGAGTGCCACCTCCCTGCTTCTCATTGTATGGCTTCTGACAGATGGTCTGAGCTCCTGCACACCTCGACCATATGAGGCCATTCCTTTAGACAGTAAAAGTGTCAGAGATGTAGCCTTGCATGGTGACATACAACTGAACTGCTGCAAAACTGTGAACTGCATTGGGAACTTGGAACTTTTCCTCGTTTAAGGAACTGTGAGAGAGAACAGGGCAGGAACTGAGCAAAGTCTCTGCTCTAAGTGTTGAGAGAGATAATTTCTGAGGCATGGGAAAATCACAAGAGAAAATTATCCTTGGGAAGCAGCATTTACAGCACTGAGTGGTGCAAGAAAATAAAGGTGGAGGAAGTTTCTAGAAAAAGCATCCTTTAAAAGTACTACAGTTTTTGATGTGATAAACATCATTCAGAGCAAACAGAACAGCTGCAAAATATGATAAAAATCACTTGAAAGTTCATTGATTTTGCAGTAAAACTGAAAGTACTTCACTTTATAATAATTGTTCCTCTCATGCTTTCAAATCTTGTACTTGAGCTACAAGAGTATTCAGGTCAGGGTTGCATTCAGAAAATAGGCACAAAAGACAATGAAGCTCAACTAGAGAGATACTTTAATCATGAGCTAATTTGCAAACCAAAGCAAAACAAAAATCATTTTTGTCCAAGATTATTAGAAGATGCTAATTCTCTGCCTAAATTATCTTTTTTCCGTAACCTGAAAAAAAAAAAAAATCCAACTCTTATCTTCTTAATTAAATTTTGTGACTTGGCTTACATGGTTGGTTGGTCCTTTTTTTTTTTTTTTTTTTGTCTGAGGACAATGTGCATGTGTTTTTCAAATATGAGCCACTCTGTAGTGTAAACTCATATAAACATTGTCCTGATGGTACTGAACTAATGATAGTGCTCCTTGTAATCATTTTCTCTGGGTGTGTAGCTATATTTAAAATAAGTAAGCAAGCACTCAGCAGAGAGACTTGTGTGCAAATGAAGCCCTGCTAAGTGTATCAAGCCTTGTAAAATTTGTAAAAGACTTAAAAAAACCCCAAACCAACAGAACTCTCTCTCCTTCCAAACCTAGCAATTTAAAGCGATGTTGGTAGCAAGAACAATTCTGTGATCTTATGATAAGTACGCTCTACATCAGAGGTAGGCAAGAAAAGAATAGAGAGTATTCATTTGAATTAAAAATGTGAATATATCCTTTGTTGTCAGTAATAATTCTTATTTCCTGGAAACGTTTACCAGGGTTTATAAAAAATTATTTACCATACTTTTTAAAACAATCATGACGGTAACTCTGTGTATGCATGCGCACAAATACTGACACACAGTTGCTTGCAGACATTGTATATGGATAAGTTGGACTACTGTAATGTGTATTTGTAATTTTGCTTTAACTTTTTCTTCAGGTATCATTGCATAGCTGTCTTAAATGCTCTCTAGAGTCCTTATGCACATCTTGTAGGCTGTTAGTAATTTGTCTAATACATGAGCCTTTGGCTCAAAGGGCTATTGGTGCACTTAGTTTAGACACGGGCTTAAGAACTTGACTGAATTTGGTCTGGTGGGGTTGGACACCATCCAACCTGGGACAGTAATGACATCAGCTACTTTAGGAGACCCTTATGCACTGTGAGCAATGGAGTATGGAAAGTTAGGAGGCTAACTGAATGCACTGTGTGCAGGAAGTAATATTTTGCATGAACCGTTAGCCAAATCTGCAACATGTCAACCCTCCCAATTCATGAGCACCTAAGTGTGCTGGCAAGCAGTGGAAAATATAGATGAAATGGCTGCCAGAAGTGCCTTAGTTTCTGAGCGCTTTCAAGTTTTTCAAATCATGCAGCCCAATAGCCACATAGTTGGTTTTAAAAAAATTATTATTATTATTTAAAATGCTTGATGGTGTTCAGTTCTGTCCTAAGTATGTAGCTATACTAACTGGTAATATACATTTCAAGTCTTTCGTATTAGTAAAGTTGAAACATAATAATATAGCCCTTCATTTCAATAGACTATACTTGCATCAAAGCAAATGTCAGCAAAGGTACAAGCCCATTCTTTTTTTATTTTTGTTGATACCTCATGGCATCTTTTGTGAGGCAGCCCATCTTGTTTTGTCCTCCTCTTTGTTTACAGACTATGCAGTCTGTGACTGCTGCAGCACTGGTGCTCTTGGTGCGATATCTCCTTCTTTCCATCACCCAGGGCGAAGATGGACCTAGACCTCGTACCAGCTGCCTGAGCTGTGGTTGCTGGGGAGTCCTCCAGCTTTGTCTTCTTGGATTCGTTCTGACTGCTGTGCTGCTGGCCAGGCCTGCTGGTGCACCAAAATGATGCCCCACCTTGAAGACTCTCTCTTGCCCACTCCCCTTTAGTTTGCTTGTTAATTAGTGCCCTCTGGATGTTCTTGTTTAAGCAAGCACTCGCTAAGTCATTGATTGTGTCCTCTTTCTACATTTCTGGTCAGTTCTTCTAACCATACGAGTATGATCACCCTGGTGTACTCAGTAAAATACATCTCTCATTACTCCTGACAGCAGTCTGCAGTCCTATCATTGCTGACTTGTCAGGTTTCCCAGGAGCCAAGGCAGTCATGAATTTCCAGTATTGTTTTAATTCTCCTACGTGCACATCCGAAAAAGCAACAGTGCAGATGAGGGTACCAGATGTTGGAGTGTTACTGTTGGCTGTTGGAAAACTTAAACCCTCTGTTCTCCTTCTTGCTATTTTGACCTGATGGTGATGCATTGTGCACCAAGTTTAAGTGAAAGGCTGTGATAGATTGAAAAGAACCTTTGCAAAAATTGATTTAATACTGTTAATTTTGTGTAAGCCTGTGTTTTTATTAAGAGATGCCAGAGGAATGGGACTATTATACAAGGTCATGTGTTTATATGTCCTTTTTTTCAAGGTCTATCTGCAAATATTTGAGGGCAAGTTTAAGTGATGCTGCTGAGCCAATCTTCCCATCTCTTTTATGAAGCAAGGGGTTTGTCTGCTCTCAACTAGTGTGAAACCACTCTGCACTGGGAACAGCCAAATATCGCCTGGTTTGCCAGGAACTCAGAGCAATAGATTTTTGAGTGAGAGTGTGCTGTCACTTTTGCCTCTGGAAACTCTCTAATTTCTAATCTCTCTTATCCATGTCTGAGTTCGTCTCAATATGAACTTTTGTACTTTAAGGGTTTTTTTCCCTTTTAAATTGGTCCTAGAATGTGTAATACTGAGTAATGCCAGTAGAAGAGCATACACTTCTGCTGACAGCTTGTGCATCATACAGATGGCATAGCTAACTATACCACACTGAAGTTCTTCCATTAGAAATATACCTTTATCTACTATGTTCCTGAGCTTTGTCTTGGCACTAAAGAAATTAGTTATACCAAACTATCGTATTATGCTTGCAGTGCCCTTGTAAACTTCCTCCTGCAAGTGGAAGATGGGATTTTAAGGCAATGCCAAGGCCCAGGCTGATTTTGCAATGGTGTTCCTCAAAGGGTGTATGAAGCCTAGATGAGTTTCTGGAGCCTTCTGCCCACAGGGATGGTGTTCTTGGGTGCCTAAAAGCACAGGACTATTCCAGAACTTTCTCCAGTTGTTCCAGTGCAGCTGTGAAAGAACTGGCTTCAGATTAACAACCTGGGCAGTGAGTAAATCTGGCCTCAAAGCCATTGATAAAACAGAAGTGGCCACTAAGTTCTCACTTAGGTGGTAATGGCATAGCAGGACACCAAGCTAGTTGATGAAGAGACTAAAACATCTACAATGTGTCATTTCCATGTTAATCTCATGCTGTTCTTCCAACAGGCCTTCAGCTAGTGTTTCATGAAGCGTATGTACTAGTCACTGTAGACCAATCTGTCCAGAAGCTGTGTTAGTTACCTCTCACTTCAGAACTGAGATGTGCTTACAGTTGGTTCAGTATTTGTGTTGTAAGCCATTTTGTGAGACTGCCAGCAGAATTACTCCTCTCCAATTTGAGCAAATGTTGGCTCTCTTTTTTCTTAATTTAAAGGGATAACGTTGCTGCTTATTCTGCCTTCTGGAACATAACCAGTCTTCCAAGGTTTGAGAAAACTTGATGAAATCAAAAGCTCTCCACTGCAGTATCTCTGATGAGAAATTATGAAGCTTTGGTGATTAATCATTTTGTAACTTTTTGACTTAACCATCACTGGATTGTTTGTGCTGGATTTATTTTTGGATCACTTGTAATTCACAACTGGGTAGGGTTTGGTTCATTAAATTGCAAAAGTTTTCAAGCCAATGCTTACATTGTCCATCAATATCTTGGCAGAATTATCCATGATTCTCCTTAATTGTGGGAAGCGGTGAGAATGGGCATCCAATTAGGGCACTCATTGTCTCAAACATCCATTCCTGTTTACGCTTCTTGGAAGCTTTCTCAATGTGCTGTGTTGTACTGGCCTGAGAATCACACTGGTCCTGACCTACTTGGCCTGTTAATCTCACTCATCCTCTGTCTGTCCCTTTGTCAGACTTTTATAGTCCGGGATTCTGGGACAAAATATATAGATGTCTTTGTCCTTTGGATATTCCTTGAAATGCCAAGCTTCTGGGCACTCTAAAACTAGTAAGCTTAATAGGTGAGTGAAAAACCAAGCTTCTTACAGTTATTTCTTGTGAGAGAAAATTATGCTTCATGAGTTATTTCTGGAACACACTGATGGCCTGCCCCAAAGCACAGTGCAGTGCACTGTAGAGATTATCTTACAGCTTGTGGTGCAGAGGCCAGTTTGCCTTTTTTTTCCCTAAATATTGAATCACATCTCAGGTAGGATGGCCTTGCACTGAGCTGCACATAACAGTGCTGTTGTGCACTGCAGGGATCCCTGAAGAGCCTTAGGAACAATCAGTCGTTGATCACTCAAACAGGCTGGTGGTCAGAAGAAGCATCTTGCACCACAAGTTCACCAGGACATAGGGATGGATGTAGACCTGCTCTCTACATGGCTGCCCATGTGGGACTGTGGTTTGCTGGGCCTGTCCCCTCACCAGAAATGACCTTTTCTATACTAGAATTGATGTAGTGGCACTGGTATGCTTGCTTTTAACAAGTACATTGCTGTCATGGCATCCTAGCTCCCATGAGGATGGGGCTGGGGAGCTCCTTCTGCCTCAGCCACGTTTGCCATTGCTAAAATCAGCATTACGTCCTTTACCACAGGTGTCCAGCCTGCTTATTTATCAAGATTCACAGGTTAACAAGGTTCAAGACTATTTATTCCTTTAATAACAGTAATAATTGCCCCACAAGTGCTAATTCCCGGGCACCTAATGAAATCACAGCAGCCTGGCATTGCAAGGGTGAGAAGTGTTGTTAAATTGGATGAGCTTGAGGGCCCTCCCTGGAGACCGCTTGAATGACCGTGGCAGTAGCCTAGGCAGACCCCTGTGACAGATCAACACATTGGAAAAGTAAGTTTGACACCACCTTTGTTTCGCATCCTGTGATTTGGGGTATTTTGCTGGTGTAAAACAGCTGATACACTCAGACCTGTCCAAGCAAAGCCAGATTTGGCCAAGCCCAACTATCTACCTATAACCTTGTGCTTGAAAATGTAACTGTGGCATTCCTATATGTAGTTATGTGAGTGTATTTAAAAAAAACATCCATTTGAAATGTCCTTCTTAAGTATAGCGAGAGTCCAACAGTTAAGGGATCTTGGTTTAGGGGAGGAGGGTTGATTAGAAATAATAATAAATTCTGTAGAATATGTGGCCATGCCACATTCAATCTGGTAAACCTCTTATGTCTCACAACCCGATCATGAATTTTCTGTGTCAGTGGGTGTGTAATCACTCTTAATACAATGATTTACAGTTTGTGTGCAGACAACAGATAGATACACTCAAATTAGGAAGGACCATCCAGAAAATGTTATACTTACAATTAAATAACATTCCAAAATTGTATGTGCAGGGAGACTAAAATCTGTAAGAAGTCAGGAAAATGTAGCAGTAATTTTCATCTGAAAATCTGTATCATTAAGGAATTGTCCAAGATTAGACCCCTACAAGCATTAGCTTGTGAACACTGGGGGAAAAAAAAAAAAGAGCAACAGCTTTAAGCATTAATGTGGTTAATCCCACAGCGTAGCACTTGGTTAGAGTCAGGATTTGGAATTATAGCTCAAATGGTGATATTTCAAGGGGAAGGTCAGTTTGAATCAGTGATAATACTTTACGTTTTTACAGTGCCTTCAGAATAAGAACCTCAGAGGGGTTTATAGACATTAGTGAATTAAGGTTCTCAGATCTCTGCCAAGACTGCAGTTTTATCCCTGTTGCATAGAGGAGGAAAACAGAGTCACGAAGAATTTAAGTGGCCCTGCTGTAAGCGCAAAGGGTAGTGCTGTGCAGGGTGCTCCCGGATCGGTGCAGCTCTGTAGGGAAGCATGGGCATGACTGTGGGGAGTGGGAAGTGCCACTGGCAGCAACAGGGGTATGGTGAAAGGGAACCTCAGAAGGATGAGTTTGGTGCTGGTGTTTTGTGGCAGCAGTTTCTTTCATCTTGTTATCCTGTGGTGTGTTTTACTGCAGCTCCTTACCACGGGCTTCTTATGGCACTTCCCATTCGTGGTGGCTGAGCTGTTCCGCGCTGCTCTGTGTCCTGGGAGAGCCTGCTTAACTTCTACTAGGAAATACATTCTAAAAGAGATCTTTAACTATTGGATTCAGTGGGAGACAAGTTTTATAATCTCTTCTTTTTTTTTTTGCGAAAAAGGAATTCTGTGCTGGACAGGAGTGCTGTTCTTACATAGCAGGAGGCAGGGGTAGGAACTGAGGATACCAACAAGCACCCTGCCTCAGAGTTCCATACTTTATTTTTGATATTGCTTCCGGTGGCTTGCAACACAACTTATTGTTCAGAGGGAGACTCAGTTGAAGTAAATAGCTAATTAAATTTATATCTAAATTAATAAATCCTAACTATTCAGATCATGTTCATATGAATAGTTTATATTATGATAAACACAATTATTAGAGTCAGTGTTTAATGAACAGTGTTTAATGAAACCTTATTTGATATGGCCAGTAGAACTAGGGAAGTGATCATCCCCCTGTACTCAGCACTGGTGAGGCCTCACCTCGAGTATCCTGTTCAGGTTTTGGCCCCTCACTGCAAGAAAGACATTGAGTTTCTGGAGTAGGTCCAAAGAAGAGCAATGAAGCAGTTGAAGGGTCTAGAGAACAAGCCTTATGACGAAGGGCTGAGGGAACTGGGGTTGTTCAGCCTGGATAAAAGGAGGCACAGGTGAGACCTTAACAGTCTCTACAACTACCTGAAAAGAGGTTGTAGTGAGGTGGGAGTCAGTCTCTCCTCCCAGGTCACAAGTGATAGGACAGGAGAAGACAGCCTCAAGTTGCACCAAAGGAGATTTAGATTGTATATTAGGAAAAATTTCTCTACTGAAAGGGTTGTCAAGCCCTGGAACAGGCTGCCCAGGGAAGTGGTTGAGTCACCATCCCTAGAGGTATTTAAAATACATGTGGATGTGGTGCCTAGGGACCTGGTGTAGTGGTGGACTTGGCAGTGTTAGGTTTATGGTTGAACTTGATCTTAAAGGTCTTTTCTAACCTAAATGATTCTATGAAATTCTTGTAACAATCGGAACTAATAGAATATGTTAACCTTTATTCGCCTCAGCTTGACACCACATTAGACTATGAATTAATATATAAGTGCCTAGAAGAGTTTCATAATTAAGTAGCCATTGTGACTGCTTTGGCCTGTCAGATGAGTTACTTACCCAGTGTCTTTTCTTTAGAAAGCAGCATTCAAAGAAAACTAATGAAGTCCTGTGAAATGTGAACAGGGTGTTCTGTTCTTTGTCATCCCTCTGCCTATACAACTAGCATCCTGGACAGTTTGTGTGGATGCTAGTGAGATTCAATTACGCGCGTTACCTCCCATAAACACTTCAGCTCAGCCTTGTCCCTCTCCCTGCCACAACCTTGAAAGAAGGAAGAGCTGGGAGCTTCTAGGCTCTGTGATTCTTATGTGTACCAAGTCTAAACACTGCTATGTGCTAAGAAGATACTGAAAGAAATGCCTGTACACAGATGTGCTGTCACAATTAAATTCCTATATTAACCACCATTGCTTATCTTGCTATTTATATTGCAGAGGAGAAAGCCTGGAAACAGTTTTTCTTTGGCAGACTAGAAGGCAGAAAATGGAACAGATAAGAGGAAACGCAGGGGATTCTGGTCCTCTAAATGCTTTGCAAATAGATTTACAGGGAAGGGAAAGGCTCATATGCTGGAAGACAGGTCCCTATGATACACAGCTCTATGGTATCCAATGGGCCTAATGACTAGAGTTTAAGCCCATACACCCCCATGGCAATATTTTAAACCCCATGTGCCATGTACTAACAGACTTTGATTAAGGACTTCAATGTGTCTTGTTCTGCTCTGAGGAAGGTAATCCCTGGCACTGAACAACTGAAAGACATTTGGTAACTACAAAGATATTTCCAAGTGAAAATATTTTCTGGAAAAAAAAAATGGCAACAACAAAAAACTGCCAAAGAAAATGAAGTAAAGGCACTGAACTTTGCCACCTAGAAAATGAAAGCTAGGAGTCCACTTAACTTGATCCACTTGGTCAACCTAAATCATGCCTCTGTAGTATGCTCTGGTTTCCATCTTTCACATTCCCACGAGTGAGTTTATCTGCTGGGACCAACCTTTCTCTAAAGAGGTTTCCATAAGACTTTCCAATATATACTATTTCTCCTCTTATTTTGAATAACAACAAGGTTGAACAGGATTGTCATCACAGGCATATTTTTATAGCTGGAGGATCAAAGTGTTGTGGGATTGCTCAAGTGTAATAGAAGTTTAACTGAGATGTAAACAACTCGGGATCTGGGGAAATGTTCTCCATTGTTCTCCTTTGCAGCGTCAACAACTTAGGAAGAAAACAAGATATATAGTTATTTATTTCTATATGCTTTTCACTAGCCCAGATGTATATAAGCAGCAATATTTTGTGGCATTTGCTTGTATTCTGTAACAGCAAGTAATAAGGGCCCCAAGAAAATGATTTGCTAAGTAGAAGGAAGAAAGGCCAAACTTGTTAAGGAAATAGTGTTACTTTCAAGGTTCTCAGGGGATATTAGAAACAATGGAGAGTAAAACAAATATCAGAATTGCATATAAAAGGTACTTGACATTTTCTATCTCCAATGGCCCAAACAGCATTACTGCAAAATGCTATGATATTATTCTATTGGCAAGAATACAAAATGGAGCAAGCCTAGGAGATGCCAGTTATTAATTTTATTAAGAACTCAAAGAACAGAAAAATGAATAAGTAAATTAAATAGCAATAAGAGCTGAAGAAATAGCAATGCATTTATTTATTAAAGCCCATTTAATAGCAGAACTTTCATAATTAAAGTGACTCACCCTGCAGCTAGCAAGAATGCAGTGCCACTGCGCGTAGTTTGTGTAAAAGTCTTCATGGACATCCTGTGCTCTTTAATCAGACTTGTCCACATAGAAGATGGGAGCTTCCTACTTGTGTCTGTTAACATAGTTTCTTCTTTTCCTCTATTTTTGCAGGTTCTCTGCATTTGTGCCACAGCTTCTGATTCTGATCAGTAATGGTTCATTCATGAGCTTCTACAAGGTCAGCAGCAGGTAAGCAAAGACTATTTAAAACTGATTCTGCTGATGAGTGGGAGTAGAGAGCAATATGGTGGTGTCCGTTCTTAGACAGTTTAAACAAAGATCGTGAGAATAGCGGCTCATATATATGTACTAATGCACACAGCTGTGCTTCTTTAAGGAATGCTATCCCACCCCCTGGCCAAACAGGGGATTTCACCCCATCCTGCTCTGTTCACAAACGCTGGTGTCTTAATAGCAAGTCTGCCTTTACAAGTAATCTCAGGTCTTTGAGTAACGTGATTAGGCAGTGGTGGTGAGACTCTGCACTGTAGGGTTCTGGTTATGTTTGCTTGTTTGATTTGGGGGGAGGAGGGTGGGGTTGGGGTTTGTTTTGTTTTGTTTTTTAACCTTTAGTTATCAGGACCTTTGCTTTGGAGCCCAGGACTGGTAAAAGAAGTAAGACAGGTGTCAGTTAATTCCTTTGAAGAGACTCAGTTTGATGCTGTGTTTTTGGCATGAAGAGCAAGGATTTGCCTGAGAGCAATCAAGGCAGGAGTGAGGCAGAAGCAAGTAGGACACAGAAAGCAAGCTGCCCTCATCCCCATACACCTTCCATCGGCCAGAGGTGTCAGGCTGGGTGTGTGGCAGGGCTGGATAGCACGCCGTGAGGAGCAGTGAAATAACTTCCCAAAGTCAGGGAGAGCAGGGTAGAAAACTGACTTGCTGAGTTGCAATCTGCTTTTGGCAGGGAAGAAATAAACAGTACCCCTTGCTCAGAGCAGATTGCACAGTTACCTTTTAGCCCTTTGCGAGTTTTTGACAGAGTTTGTTCTGCTCACACTGCAATACAGGGATATCAGCTCACAACTTCCTTTGATGTTAAATCCCAAAGTTTAAAAATAGAAGGCAAATGCAAGGATTCCATCAATATATTATCAATAATTAATTAAATCAAATATACATATTGTATAACACAGTATGAAAGGATATAATAATACAGACGTCTGTCTGCACTGTCCTGGAGGTCTGCTTTTCCGTCTTTTCCACAGGAGATGGCCTGACTTTCAGGACAAATATTAGTAATTAATGCAGTGTTTCCACTGTTGTTTTAGCATGGATCAGGTGGAAAGGAGGACTACATATTTAGACCTATTGTAAAACTGTATATAACATATATGGCACCACAGTTTCTTTCTTTGAAGCTTCTTACTTGAACTGTTTTGCTGTTGTTGCTGGCCTTTATTAGTTGATACATAAGCTTCTCTGTTGATTTACCTGCAAACGGCTTGTTAATTTATTTTGGATGTAATATTATTTTTGCAATATACTTTGGGCCAAATACTGCTTACACTGTCAGAATGAAGCTGACTTACCCCAGCTGCAGGGTTGCTTGGTGTTACTTTCTTTTCTGGGCAGTGCACATCAAGGAGAAGGGATGGCAATGGTGTACCTGACTTTGCCGGCTTCTGGCCAATGATCTTTTTCAGGCTGTGACAGAGACACAGTTACATAGGAAATAACAGTTAAATCCAACTCCATTTTTCAACACTGAATGCTTTTATCTTTCTCACTCTTTTTTTTGTATCACCTGAAAGGAGAAATGGGTTGTTATTTTCTGTGTTTCAGATCAACATCTTCCTGCTATTAAGCAGCTATAGTGTCACTTCAGAATTGAAAAAAAAACTGATGCCATTTTTAAATTGTGATCTTACATTCTGATTAAAAAATGGAATGTCCATTTAGTTAAACTCTTTCTCTTTCTATTCTCTTTCTCCTTATGCTTCCATATATATTCAACATGTATTTGTTTGCAGCTGTGAGATACAAGAGGAAAGGATGGCCATAAATCATAGAATGTTTTAGGCT
>VZZY01015303.1:0-20293 GCA_013400335.1 Eurystomus gularis
AAGGTCTTGCGATTTTGCGGCTTGTCCCCTTGGTGGGCACTGTGTTCTTTATTTCTCAGATTAATAACAAGTCCTGTAAGTGTATGACATAAGCAGATAATCATATAACCATATAATAATTTAATTACATACTTTAATTAATGCTAAGTATAGCTATCTAAAAGATAAAGTGATCAGTCAGAGCTAATTATCTAATTAGCTAATTATTTGGCTTTTCTGTCATATATCCTTAAACTGGTATTATCTTAGCTCTCTCTAATATCTATAAGAAGCCTGCATCATCTTAGATGAAATACCTAGCTTTACAATATTTTGGCATGCATTCATCTGGAGTAAGACCTACGCTTCTGAACAGAAAATGCCTGCTTCTGATGTGTCTGGGTCCTCATCAGAATCAGCGGAGATACAGCCAATACAGTCTGGCCAGGGACTGATTCATCCTGAAGTCAGCACCTAAACAGAGGACACACTGATTAAACAAATCTACATTGCACAGAGTGGGAGTAGAAACTCTATCCAAGGTATTTACATTGTATCCAACCTCTAGTATTCAGTAGAATGAACCCTGCTTTAGTGTGAAGACATATGAATTTATGTTAGGTTAGCTGAATCCTACCATAAAGATTAATTTATCCAATTTAGCATATAAAGGTTAAGAGGGAATAAGTAAATTTACATCAAGAAAGAATGTAAAATATTAATTTCTTCTTTGTATTTTTGTGAGATCAGTTCATGTTCTTTCTTCTATAATAGAAGGAAAGCAGGAGATTATCAGCAGATGCTATTAATATCTTCAGTGATAACAGCATTTTAATACTCCCAGTAAAATCTTTTCAAGAAAAGACTAGTTTAAATACACTCCCTGTGTTACAGCTTCATCTAATCATGATATATTTAATCTATATGAAGTTGTGAACGGGAAGTTGCTTCCTCTTGATTCTGTTGTAGAAGTTTAATTTATTTTCTATTGTATTAGTTACCTGCCTTTTTGTTGGTTTATGCAAGTAAAGGGTGCTGTTAAATCAAGAATTGGAGGACAAAGAAATACAAAATATCTTATTCAGCTTAAGGAGATGTTTTATGTTCTTTTCCATCACTTTATGGAGAACACAAACATCCTTCTTTCATGCATGGTTTCATTCAAAATTAGCTTTTATCATCCTTTCATTAGCTCAGTGCCATAACTCGTCTTTTTTATAAGGAGAAGATAGTAGTGTTTAGCATATTTTAATTATCTTTCTCCATGTGGAAAATTCCTAAGCAATTGTTAAAGTAGGACTTGAACATTTTTTCCTTCTCCAAGCTAATATCTAAGATATTTCTCTAGTTTTGACTTCATCTAACAAGACATGAATTTATCTTTTAAATAAATGGAAGCATTTTACTTTTTCTGTACAAAACCTTTCAGCCTCAATATATTTTTAACTGAATCTACTAATCCATTAATTTACGCTAAACTTAATCTAAGAGTCCTAAACTAGGCATTAATGAAAACACTGTCCTTTCTAACAACTTTTGGAGAGCTTTCTTGCCTTTCTCACTTCATTAAAAAGTTTCCTAAGGATGACTAGATGAATATTTCCCAATAAATAGAAATATTTCTTATTCAATTGCTTTTGTCAATAATGATTGCAACAAATAACCTTACTTCATTGTTCACACACAGTCTCACTCTTTCTAAAGTGAAAGCTCTGTGTATGTCACTTCAGCCATACAATTACACTGCTAAGTTAATAGGCCGATTATAGCTCCTTGGTATTTTTTATACTGTTGTAAGACTCATTCATCTTAGCACCCTCTTTGAATGTTGCTTTTAAACCGAGGTTTTAAAAACTCTTTTATTTTTTCCAAGAATCTATGACGCTTTCACTTAATTCTCACCTTTTAACTCATAGTCAGTCTTTCTGTTGTTCATATTTGCAGAAAAAAATGTCATATTCTATCTATGCTAATGTAGCACCTGATAAAAGCCCATTTTCTTGTAATGTGTATATCTGCCTTTATTAGTGTTAGTAAGAACTATACATAAATTCTGTTAATGAATGAATAGACATGATAATTAGTGTTTTAGATAAAATCTACAAATACAATTCTTTGTTCCTAATCTCATTGTATTTTCCATCTAAAATCACTGAAATGCCTTTTTGTCTGCATTGTAATGCATAGTACTATCTACATCAAGAACTTAACACCCTGATTTTATTATTAGATACTACAAAGATAATATAATTAATTTTAAAAGTTTTTGTTTGACAGCTAGATTTTCCCTGTGGTTTTGCTTAATACTACTCCATTTTTCTTCTAAAAAACTTTAAAAATACCATTTAACCAACTGATTTTCTTTCTCCTTTTTTTTCTGTTCTTTTCTAAGTGTTTCCCTACCCCTAAGGTTTGACATGTGGAAGAAATCAAAAGTAAGGTCAAATAATACAGTACTGCAGAAATATATGAATAGCATTTGGCTCAGAAGAAGCCCATGATAACTTTCCAGGATAAAACTACACTATTTACTCAGTCATATCAAACACCAGAAGCATCTAAAAAAAACCAACCTTTGTTTTTTCTTTTTTATGAGTTTTATATTGAACTTTTAAAAAGCATGATACCAATATGGTTTTGATCTCTATAACACAGATCCCCTTCTTCTTTGGGAAAGCTCAGAAACAGACTCAAAAGTATAACAGCTCATTATCAAATATTTTGTTTAAATATAGAATGGAAATCTATTAAAATGCTAAATCCATAATAGTATTCTCTTTCAACTGACTTGCTTAAAATGTAAGGTTTTACACTTTAATATTGTAAAATTTTGCACAAATAAAGTTTTTAAATTATTCCAAGAAGAGATAGGAATTATAGTGTCTTTTTCTTTTGAGACATAAATACTACAGTACACATCTTTTTTGTTAAATAGACTTTTAGCATCTTTGGCTCTGTATCTCAAGCAAGAAATCAAGAGTCTAACTTGATTTCAAGCAAAATATAGTGCAATATGGTACTAACAAGCTCCAGCTAGTAGAAGAATTATTTCTGGTTTTATCTTTTTACCAATGATTTTTTGTCAGTTTAATTGATCTTTTGCTTCAAAATAATCAAAATCTCTTCCTGAGCTACTGTGAGTTGCTAAAGCAATTATGATTAGCTAGTATGAAAAGAATTAACCCAAGATGAAAATTCCTACACCTGAAGATAAAGTGCTTCATTAGTCTATTTTTACCTTTTTTTCTCTATTAAGTTCCCGAATAAACCCTGTCTCCATTAGTAAGTGAAGAATATCCTGAAACATTTTTCAGATGAATAGGGTAATATGAGTTTTCTCTTTGGGAAGTGTGCACTTTTTGAAGAATATAGCCAAAAATAAATCACAGAAACATAGTACTTTAAATGTCTCTGTATATGGCAAAATATAGACTTTATGAAGTACAAGAGTTATGTTAAAATTTCACATAATGTCTTATCATTTTTGCATTTTGGGTTGTATCTAGGAGCGAAATGCTCACACCCTTATAAAAAAATCTAAAGTGTCTAAATTAAAATGTTTTCTGAAAAGGATGGATGAGTGGAAAATAATCAACCATTCATGAAATGGCAGATAAATAGTAAAATGGTGTCAGTGATGTTTAGGAAAAACTGAATTCAGGATTTACCACTACAGTGCTGAATGCTTTAGTGATAATGTCTGCAACATTATAAAAGAAATCTGGAAGTGGCTTTAATGTGACACATCTCCTAATTTGCACTACCTAGTAAAAAATAATCTGTGTATTTATTTAATTTTGCCAATATGTGTCAAATAATTGTTATGTATGAATCAGGCTGCCTCTGAAAAGCAAAAGTACATAGACAGTATAACATAATTACTAATTTCTACATTAATTTCACTCAGCTTTATTCATCTGTATGTTAAATATCCAAGTTCCCTTAATAGTTAGTGCAAAGACAGACACTGCAGAAGACTAATACACTTCATTTTTGGAGTTGAAGAAGGGATGATCTCTTCATCCTTTCTGCTCTGTTGTTTTGTTGACCATGCAGGACCATTTATATGTCATCTAACATAATTTGATGTTTAGATGTATCTTTTACATACCCAAACCTAAATTACAGCCACCTGAAAAAAACAGAGCACATCTGAAGTTGATTTTCCTCAGGAAGCTGTTCTCATGCAATGGTGTGTAAGAACAGGTCAGATGTGTCTAGGAAGTTGCATACTGAGTATGTCTATAAGTGTGTGCAGAGGGTTGGGAATGAGAATAAACAGGAATATGGTCTAACCATGTCTAAGAAAATAAACTTTATAGGAGTTTTGTGATTACAGATCCACAGTATGACTTTGTAATTCTCATTATTTTTATGCAGAAAAGGGTGTTGTAACAACTGAGTAAGATGATGACAGAAAATGAGATGGTAACAGCCTGGTTGAGACTTCTAACTGTGAAATTGGCCAGGAAAGGTTTATACAAATAGATTTGGTGAGATTTAGTTTGTGATCAGGTGTCTGAACTGTATTTTCTGCCTCAGTGTCAAATCTGAGTGACATTGTTACAGTGATTGAGTTATGAAGGGGCCATAAGGTGTAAAGGAGTGAGATTAAGAGTCCTGTTTTAATGGGAACTCATGGCTATATGTCAGAGTATCAAGTAATATCAAACTTTTTCTTTATTTATATTAATCTTTCAGCAAGAACCCAATTTGATTTTAAAGATAGAGATTGTTGCACAAAAGCTACAGAATGGCTGTAAATTCCTGAGACTTGCAGATCCCAGATATTTCCATTCCCCTGATTCAGGCTGCCTCTGGTCAAGAAAGTGAAGTGTAATTCAGAGATAAACCAAATTTGATGTTAAAATTTAGGTGGATTTTATCATACAGCTTTGTTTTAAAATGTGAAGACATCAGGAACGTATTTACACTAAAGTAATACTGTCGATGTTGATTTCTATCTGTTTAGGGAGTTGAATTAGTCCTTAAATAATGCTAGCATGTCCTAAATGTCTACAAATGAAGGTGAAAAATGATGGTGCAGAAATTTCTTCTTCTACTCCTAAAAAGCAAGGAAATATTTATTTATAAGAAAAGTGCTTCTCTTAGAACATCAGTTATGATTCATCTGTTGAGCTCTACTGAGGTTATATAATAGCCTTAATCTATCAGTATAAGAAGAGCTGTACAACAGCTTACAGATTAATGATATATCCCTGACAGTCAGATAAGGGTCTCATTCCTGACTTCAGCACTTAGTATACACAGGTGAAGTCGGTCTTGATAAATAGGTATATTTAACAATTTTAAATTACATGTTTCTACTGTAATGCCAAAAAGTTCAGTGCAACAGTGATGCAAAAAGGACAAAATAATGACTAATAACATGCATATTATCATACCAATTATCTTGAAAATTCAGACTATTAGAGTTTTAGACAACCTACTTTTTACTAGATTCAATGAATAATTTGACAAAATACTGTGCATTGGCAGGAGATTAAAGGAAAGTTGTTTGGTGGGAAACCATGCTAACCTCTTGCTAATTGGTTTTTCTGACCTCAAGACATTTATACTAGGTCTAAAAGCAACAGCATATGAAGTAGAATGTATTTTTCCATTTAGCTAACATCACAAACATTTTCTTTTTGCTTTTTCTAAAAATGTTCTAAATGCACTGTATTTATAACTGTATTAAAGCTTGCTGAAGTAATTAGGTGCCGTATGAAACTTAAGATTCCTCACACGTAAGGCATGCATGAGGAAATAAATATGACTTTGAAACATGAAAAAGCATATATAATCAGAAATATTTTCTGTAAGAACAGGATAAACCCATTAAACATAAAATCAATATGTGGAAAAGAAATGTTTTGCTTGAAGAGACTTTGAAGGCCTTTCACAGAGATCATGGCAGATACAATGACCCTGTATTGATGTTGTCACCAGGTAACATTGAATCCTTCATGTAAATAAAGAGAAGCAGAGAGACTAACAGATTTGTTTTGGAATTGCTTTGACCCCAATGTGTTGTGTGTTGGCAGTATGTATTCAGCAGCAATGCCTTTAGAACTGGAAAATCTTGTCTCCTGACAGGAATCTCTGATTTTTCTTTCAATTATTATTTTTTATTTTTTCTTTGCACAGCTGGGCTCCATCAACCATTCAATAGTCAGATGAGACACATAACAAATATTTTTGTAATCACAATGTAGTAGAAAAGGCAAACAATGCCAAGATCTATTCATTCCCCCAGTCAAAAGCTTGGCCTAATGAGAGCTTTGATTTTGCCAGCCCCATAGATGTTGGAAAGCTGTCCTCCTGGACCACTTCCTGGACACTAAAATGACAAGTCTGAAATGCTTGGCAGACACACAGTCATTGTAAGACAAATTTAATGGGGAATCCTCTGCTCATGCAAATTACTCAGTTCAGTTCTTTTCCTAATGCCCAAAATATAGGAACACAAAAAATATAATCAAACTGCACACAAATGTACAGAGCCCCATTACATGATACACTTTACAGAAAGAGTGTGCTATTCATGAAAATGAAATGCAAGAAGATGTAACCAGGACCGTGTTACCCTATGTAATTTATGTATGATCAAACACGAGCACGGGAAATTGCATGTATTTTTATCCTGTATCTAGAAAGCTTTTAGTCATGCTAATCCCTGGACTACCACAGCTATTCAGCTGCAGGGCAAGGGGCAATGAACACAAACTGGAACACAGGAAGTTCCATCTGA
Source organism: Eurystomus gularis (assembly GCA_013400335.1). NCBI lineage: Eukaryota > Metazoa > Chordata > Aves > Coraciiformes > Coraciidae > Eurystomus > Eurystomus gularis. Next base: position 6,734 of record VZZY01015303.1, read on the forward strand.
ACATAAGAAAAATCTTCTTTACAGTGAGGGTGATGGAGCACTGGAACAGCCTGCCCAGAGAGGCTGTGGAGTCTCCTTGTGTGGAGACTTTCAAAACCCACCTTTCCTGTGCAACCTGCTTCAGGTGAACCTGCTCTGACAGGGGGTTTGGACAAGATGATCTCCACAGGTCACTTCCAACCCCTACCTCCTGTGATTCTGTCATTCTTTTATTTTAGAAAGGGGTTTTTTGCATCATTGTAGGTTTCATTATTTAAAATATACTCAGTATACTTCTATCTTTTCTTTAATCTAGCTCCAAGTTCTCCATTTCTTTCATAATTGTATAACCATAGTCAAAATAATCCATCTTGCTTTTAATTATTTCTATTTCATATGATAACATCAGGACTGAGAATTCATGTGTAGTTCATTTTATTTATCTTTGTAGACTCAAATTAAAACCTACTGCTTTGGAGGAATCCATTCTCCTTAAAGATCAATTAATAGTTTTCCTTCTTCCACCCATATCTATGCCAGAGGTGACATTGTGTATGTCATTTGCATATACAGCTGAGAAAATTCAAAATAAAGTGATTAAAAGTAAATTAAGTAAACAGTCCACTCTGGACTCCTGGGTAATTAGGAAACATCGGTTTTGATAGTTATGTATTATGTTTGTGCATGTACTGAATTTAAACGCCAATTATAATTTGTTCACTATGTAAATTTCACTTTAGGTTACTTACGTATTTACTTTAAAATACAGGAACACACACTGCTGAGCACAAACTGTCAACTATATTATACTATATATATTATGCAAAGAAAAAATAAAAATATGAAAGAAAAAAATAGATTTATCGCTATCTATACCTGTCTTATCTTTGTTATAGACAAAACTCTTTCCAAACTGCCTACATTACCGTAGTCTTTATGGGAGTAACCCAGGACTGCATTATTTCCACACATAGTCTGCCAGCAAGCAAACAATGAAAGAAAATATCCTTGATGTTCATTTCTTAAAGAGCCTTTTGAAAGTTCTTAAACTGGATCACTCCTGAATTTCCTGTTTTGATTTTACAAAGTTAGATCTCGAATTAAATGTATGACTAAGTAACCGTTAATCAGCTATTAAGATTAAATTCAATAGCTGTTCTATTAAATAGGTAAAAACATTAAATCATCTGGTTTAGTTCACAATAAACATAAAAAAAACCAACCAACCAGAAACCATGAGAAGAATTAATAAAGCTTACTTCAGAAATGCTGCTTTTGCTTAAAGAAGCATTTCTTTTCCCAAACTATTTTGATTTAGATGGTAAAAGAAATCTGATCCTAATGTTGATTATCTGCAGTGCCTGAGCCATCACATTCTTTCCAGAACAGACTGTCTCTACTTTTAACATTTCTTCCCCAGCACTCCTTGTCTTTCATCAAATTATGGGACCTTTGATGTGTGAAATCTCTGATAGGTTTAAAGTTAGAACTGTAAAAACATTGATAGAAATCTTCTGAAGTATTCATAAACAATTAATTTTCTATAGGCTGATGCTCTGCTCTGTAAGAAGTGGGTCACCTGAAACAGAATTAAAAGAGCTAAATAGGAGTTGAACTGAATGCTTTAAATGTCAGCTTTTATTTAGACTTCCTGTAATGGAAATGAAGTTTTCAGAGAGCAGTTGATTTCATGGTCAGATAGATTTATGACATCTTCAGGATAAATAATATGTTTTTTCTCTCCATTCATGATAGAGGTAGCTTGGATGAGTAGCTCAGATTATTACCTTAGCTTCTTTGGAAGGCTAAACTTAGATGATATGAATCCTAGCCTTTATATCTAACATCATAGATGGATATATACCAGTTGTAAATGAACAGAGGTATACAATTTACCTAACCAGTAAATCATACTGTGGTCTAGCTATTATACAGTGATAAAAATGGTTTTATATGAGAAGAAAGTATTTAACATTCCTTTATGATGTCTAAATATGAATTTTCTTGTATTTGTGTAATGGTAAGTTTTAAAGCTCATGGCTTCTTTAGTTTGTTCATATTTTGAACATCTATCATTAACACTGACAAGTGATCACAACCAATGTAGCACAAATCACATCTCAAACGAGTACAGTGAAATATGGTACAATACATTGGGAATAAATTGAACAACTAAAAATTTGGCAACTAATAACTTCAAGTTGTAACATAAAAGGCTACAAGCACTAAGACCAACCAGAAAAGTGAATTCAGCAGTGAATTATTCACTTAGAATTATCTTCTCTTTGCTCCCCACAAACCATTTCTTGACAATATTTTGGGAAGCAAGCTCACTACTCAAGCCTTTTTTTGTGTGCCCTATCCTCTCTCCTCTTGCCAGGCAGCTAGCTCTTAGATACTTGTGGGGAGATGTAATTAACAGATTCTCCTTTCCCTTTGCACACTACCAACAGCTTAACAGGCTTCCCATACCTGCGTGACATGAACCAGACTGATTAGCAATGCTTCTCCTCTCATCTGCCCTTTAGATGTATGCAGTAAAGTCTAGAGACATAGCATAGGATTTGCTGAAACACCAAATGCAGTACCATGCCTGTAGCAAAAGCAAGAAAGACTTCCCATGTGAGTCTGGAAGAAACAGGTAGGCACTGGTATATCTGGGAAGGTCTCAAACAGGGAAATCAGAAAAAATGGTGAGAAATATGTGATGGAAAAAGCAGTCCTTTGTTCTGAAGATAAAGGAGAAGAAAATATATGAAAAAACCAAAACTATGTGTACATTGGGGGAAATTTTTATGAAAATGCTAATGAGAGGTTATGTCTACATTACAAATACAGTACTATTGCCAGTCCTTCACTTACATTTTCTCAAGGGTCTGTAGCTAGAGAGTATACAAGACAAGGACATTCTAACAAAGCGTAGTAAAATGACTGCAAAATTATCAAGATTTTTGTTATAAAATGGAAAAAGGAAGACACTTAGTAGAAAAATGAAAGAAAAAGTATAAGGATAAAGTGGAAGTTAAAAGTGATCAGTTAGTAATCAGGTAAAAGGCCTGGATAAACCATAATGATTAAATAAGAAATGCAAGGGGAACAGACTTCCTAGATTAAAAACGTCTTGTGGTCCCAATTCTTTCTCCTCCATTTCTTAGTAGACAGTGTCCTAAAATAACTGCTGGAAGGATTCAAGTCTAGAGTGGGAAAGTAGCATCAAAGTTGAATGTTGTTGTGCCAGTTCAGACATCATAATTTTATGCTGCCATCACACAGGCCAATGCTGAACTCAACAATATCCCCTCAGAAGTCTTCTTTCAAACAGTCCTATCATAGGTTTCTGTGGCCCCAGCTCTTCTGCTGCCCACTGTAGTGCTCGCATCGCCTGCTGGACACAACAGACAGAGATGGCTTCCTCAGTGGCTCTTCACATGGAAGGACACCACCAAGATAGCTCAGCAAGATGCAACCAGCCTCAACAGAAGCCACATACAGACTGATTGGCTTCTGGTTAAACTAGCCCTGGCCTTGTCCACCACCACAACCACCTGGGTGAGGGCAGAGCCCCAGAGACACAGATGGGCCAGGTTCTGCCTCTGGAACATGAAGCCAATAGGGAAAACAAGGCATTCTGCTACTTTGTGACTCATCCACAAGTCAGCTCCAGCTCAGGGCCCACAACTCAGGCCCAAGAACTTCAGATGTGAACTGAAAGGATATATTGGAATGTTTCCCTTAAGAACAGCAAAATAAATAATAATGATAGTAGAAAAGGAGAAAGAGAAACAAAACAACAGAATAAGATTTAATATCACCACTAAATAGCTCAAATAAATTTTGTGTCTTTCTTAGGTGATCTGTCTCTTCATCTTATGCATAAATTGTGTCTGGCATTTTTCCCACATGCTGTCATATACACTGACTGGTTATGATGTCAAGAGATGAGCTCAGAGATCTTTAGTAAGGCCGACAAGGACTTCTCATTCCCTCTCAAACTATATAATTTATCCTTAGGGATGAAGGCTGCACATCCATGGCAAACATTAATTAGCAAAAGGACCTTAGAATGCTGACTGGTAAGAACTGAATTAATTTTGCTTCTGTTGGATAGTAAAGTAGTATTCTCCTTGCTCTAAACTCAAGTCTGTGTAGTCAGACTCTGCCTCTTCCATATAACACATTTGACTGTCCCAATTTCGGTGTCTCACAGCCATTCAAAGTTGTTTTTCTCGGTAGGTAACAGTTACAGTTTAATATAGATATATAAATGTACTGAACTGAAACACAACCAGTAGCTTGAAAAAGAGAAAAAAGAAAAGAAATTTTAGAGACAAAGACAGAATTTGGATTTTAAAAGCAGCTGGTTCTGGAAATTGAACATTTTCTGTTCTTTACTTTTCAAAGTTATTTCTTGAAGTGAGACTAAGAGAATGAAAGATGCCAAAATTCATTATGCTTTAATCTGGACATTTGCTTAAAAAATGAACAATCCCCTGTAAGCTAATGTAAGCATATGAATGCATTTTTTTTCTAAATGGTAAATGCCACTTGGCAGTTTGCCCTTTGCTCCTGCTAAAATAATTAAGGAAGCAAACTGTGTAACATATACTAAATATTATCCCTAAAAAAATATATATATACATATATATATATTAGGGGGTTATAATACATCTATATATATATTAAAGTATCCCTAAATAATGTCTTTTCTTTTGTATTTTTTCATGTCTTACTATAAAACACACTGTATTCCTGACCAAATTTACTGGCTCTATGTATTGTAAGGGTTTTAACATCACAGCAAGCAAGGATCAAGACCTAAAAATAAAAATAACTTATTGTTCTTTCCCATACAGGTATTGGTCTTTTTAGGCCTAAAAGGAGTTATAATGTCTGATCTCACCTTTGTAGTCTAAGAACTGAGCAGCCTTATATTAAAAAGCAGATCTTATTGGAATGTTATCTGATTTGTTGTTTTGATCTACTGGGCATTTTACCTCTTCTACAATGAAAAAAACCACAGTACACACACAAAAAAAATTATACAACACATAACGTAGTTATTTTCTATGTGTTAACGTAACAGTGAATTTTTGACTCAGAAATCAGAAAGTCTGACTACAGAGCTATTTTTTTCACATTACAAAGAGAAAAAGTCTGAATTCTTATATCTATGACAGTAAGAAGAAAAACTCATTCTTGGTTACCCATTCAGTCTTTCACTGGTGTCTTCTTTTCTATTATGACAATCAATTGAATCTAGATGGAAAATCTGTGACACATCTCACATTAATAGATACCATTGTGATAGAAATCAGTCTATATAATAATAATAACAGAAATAAATTTTTAAATTTCATGTATGAACTTGGAGAAGAAGTCTCTAAAACTCTTCTTTAAAGTTTGAATTTATATGTAAAAGGAGCCAATAAGATGTGGCTTTGACATCATTTATTAAATATAAAAAGAACATATAAAGAAAATAATGAACAATTCAGCTTCTTCACTTGAATGAATGCCACATTTTCCACCTAAGTCTTCAACAAGATTGAAATGAGGATCTCTGCTCTGAGTTTGAGGAAATTCAAAATACAGAAAGAAAAAAAAAAAAGCCACCTAAATATATTTAACCAAAAGGAGGAAGATTCAAGATCAAAACCCTGCCCCAGGCTAGTAAAAAAAAGTGGTTTAAAACTTTTTCTTCTATCCAGTGGAAAATTAGCTCTACCGTACCTGCCATAAACACACTTCATCTTTGTACAAAAGCTTGAATAGTCAGAAAGACAAAACCAGAAATGGTCCTGTAGTCTAAAGTTTTGATCACTGCTTTGGAAAAGAAAACAAACAAAACAATAAAATTTAAAAAAAAAAAACCACCTGTTTTACAAGAACTGAATCCAGATATTTTGGTTGCGTCTTGATCAAGTGATTTTGAAAGTACTCAGACTAATAGACCAGGAAACTACTAGAGACTGGAACAGAATCTGGCTTTCCTACCTCTCATACTGTAATAATGAAATTATAAATGACATCTTTTCCTCCAATGCCTTTGTGAACCCAGCCTGCATATTTCCTTTTTGTCACGGCAAATGAAAGAGGGTTTTTCTAGTTTTTCTTTAATAAATAAAACTTTCTACATGAAACTGTTGATGATGTCTGGTCTCTGGAATAAAAAAAAAAAAAATTGCTTTGATGCATCTGAATACTTACATCTAGACCACTTCAGAAAGCCAGCACTCCTATTACTTTCAACAGGGATGAGTTTATTTTTTAATATAAACACTGCATTCTTTCAAATTCTATTTGAATTGTTTCATTATATTATGCACATGATGTACTTTGCTACACTATGTATTTTACTCAATAAAGAAGTAGTTATTGTTTCCTTCAAAAAAAGGAGTTAGAAGTTTTGCATCTCCAATTCATTCTACATATAGTTTCTAAAAGTATGATATTACTTCTGGAAAAGAGTTTCACCTTAGATTTTTTTTTCTAAAATGTAAGATGAGCACATTGTTTTATTTCTTCATACAAAGCAACAAGTTGCCACTTATCTGCTGACAGAAAGTTATTATCAAAACTCTATTGTACGATGAGCTGTATTTTTCAGATCATATAGCAGAACATTTAAGGTGCTTCAACATTTCATGTACTTCAAAACACGTAACTCCATGGCTATTAAAAGTAATGAAACACTCCTGTAATAACAGAAGTTCCCTGGACTATTCAATTATTTATATCAGTAGATAATGGTCATGTCCACTATTGGTATTGACAATTAATATCATCAATAGGGCAATTGTTAAAAAAAGTATTTCTAAAGACAGTTATATGTACTACAAGTGAACAAATGGTGTTTATCAATATACTGAAAAATACCCAGAATCCTTAAATAAAAACTTGATCAACTTTGTTTTTGTCCCCAAAAAATACTATTATGTGATCTCATGACCATAGACACAAGTCTGGATAAAAAAAAGCAACCCAAACATCAGTATTCTATATATGTGGCAACTGTCTGTGTCTGCTTTCAGAAAGCAGGACATATTACATCTGTGCACTGCTCATGTTAATACAAGGAAGAAGGGCGTGTAATCGGGATTATATGTTACCTCAGTCAATAGCAGGACGTAGCTAAATTCAACAGAATTGCTCCAATTTTCTTAGAATTGGATTGCTTTTAAGTAGAAAGCTAAACTGATAGCATGCTTTTGGAGTGCATCTAGTCTATTCTAGCCACAAATGGGCAGGCTCTCCATGAGGTCAGATTAATCTGAAGTTAACAAATTTGTGAGATGTTTCAGACCCTCAGCACTAGCTGTTTTACTCCATAGATCCACTTCTATTGTCCTATATTAATTGCGTATGCAATCACAAAGTGCTCAACTCATTTTGAGAATAAGTAGTACTCATAGTTGTTGGTTCCTACAGGTACCATCTGTGTACTGTGCATTATTAAATAAGTATTCAAGGACTGTGGCTTGAGCCTACCCAGCCAGCAACAAAGCAACCCCTCTCCAGTGGGATGGGAAGAAGAAAATATGATGGAAGGCTTGAGGGTCAAGACAAAGGACAAGGAGGACACACTCACCAGTTATGGTCATGGGTAAAGACGGACTTGACATGGGGAAACAAGTTAAAAATCAATTTAATTTAAACAAAGTGATGACCAATTCACTAATTGAATCAGTGCAGGACAATAATGAACACAACTGGATCTTAAATACAATTCTTCTCTCCACCTGTCCCTTCTTCCTGGGCTCAACTCTGCTACCTCCTTCCCGCCAGCGGTGCAGAGGGGCAGGGAATGGGGGTTGCAGTCAGTCCCAAACTGTTCCATGTTATTTCTGCTGCTCCCTCCTCCTCAGGGGGAAAACTCCTCACAGTTCTCCCCCGCTGCAACATGGCATCCCTCCCAGAGGAGACAGTCCCCCTTGAACTTCTCCAGCTTCTGTGGGTCTCTTCTATTGGAAGTGCTCTCTCAGCACCAGATCGCTCCAGTGCAGATCTTCTTCTGAGTCATGGCTTCCTTTGGGATCAGTACCCTGCCCTGGCATGGGGTCTTCCATGGGCTGCAGACAGGATTCTTCTCCACCATTGAACAATAAAAGGCTGCAAAACCTCATCACAGGCTGAAGGGGGAAAGGCTGCTCCAATGTGCCTCCCACACTCCTTCCTCACTGACTTGTGTGTCAGTTAGTGTTACATATGGTTGTCTCTCTCATCCCACTGCTTTCCGAACAAAAGAGCTCCCAAAACAAACGAAATTGCACAACAGGTTTTCCCTTCTTTCTGTTTTGTCACAGAAGTGCTGATTGGCTTGGCCTTGGCCAGAGGTGTGTCTGACTTGGAGCCAGGGGAGCTTCTCAAAGCTTCTTAGAGGGGGCACACCAGTAACTCCCTCCCCCACTTCCAAAACTCACCAGGCACAAATACATCATGTTATCTGAGGAGTTTGATTCATTCTGTGCATGGTCAGCAACTTTTTGAGTGGTCCAGTGTCTTAAATCTTGCTTGATTCATATTACAAATGGTTCAATTACTCAAAATGTTCAACTCCCATCACTCAGAGCTTCAGGCTTCAGTAATTCTGGTGTTACACAGCTTCAGGCTTCTCAGGAATGTCATTATTTGTTGACAGAAAACTTTGCTCCTGACACATATATCACATTTCCCACTTTAACTATCTGACTCTCTAAAGGCTATTAATCAAAGTTACAGATTTACCTAAGTTACTTCATATGGTGTTTACTATGAGAAATAAACAAGCAGTGCCTTCACTGGTTGACCTGGAGGTTTTATTGCCTTTGGTATCTTAATCCACAAGTACATTATTCTAAATGGTTAACTGGTAATTTCTGCCTGATTTTGAGTCTTGTAGCACAAGGAAATGTCTGTATTTTTTTTTATTACATAGTAAATCAAAACTCAAATCCCCATCTTCTGTTGTGGAGTGGAAAATCTGTTATTAAAAAATTGCTGTCTGCCTTTCTTAGAGTGGTTGGTGGGAATGGCTTACAATTTTGGAGTATACAGCAGTAAGGGAAGGTTTTCATTTCAATAAGAACTATTATTTCTTCTTTCTTTGAAGGAAGAGATTAGACAGTCTGCCTGTGATTCTTCTAGGAAGAAGCTGCTATTGTTATTGCTATTGTCACAGTTCCTTCCTGAAAATATGTTTACTATCAGATTAGTTAAGCATGATTTCCCCTTGGTGAATCTATGCTGACTACTCCTGATAACCTTCTTTTCCTCCATGTGGTTAGAGATTACCTCCAAAATGAGCTTCAGAACTTCTATTTGCCTACTAGCCATAACAATTTTATTAATTCTGATCTCATCTTTAAAAATGTCTATGCATCACTGTTTTTGCACAGTCTAATTTAAACTGAACTGAGAAAAAATGTGTCATATTACTTACAGGCTCTCATTATTTATGCTGAAGGTATGTCAGTTGTTCTGCAAAGGAAGTATTAATGGGCCCCAATTCTTCATATTTTTCAGATACCCTGACAGTGTTTACAGATTAGTCCTATATTTTATTCAGTTTCAAAGCTAATTAATTGTGGTGAACACTAAAGACTGCAGTAAATTCTTCCCCAGATCTACTAGAGTGTTACAACTAACATTCATATTTTTCAACAAATTGGGTGTGGACAAGTCATCTCAAAAAAAAAACCAACCCACCTCAAAAGGCATGCGTGATTTATATGTAGGTGAACATACTTGCATCTTAAGCAACTAACCTTTAACAAGCTCTGCAGTGCCAAGTGGCAGTGGATAGCCTTTGGGTGCTGCCATCTGGAGCTCCTTTCAAGAGATGCCGTTACACACATACCCACAACCTAGTATCTTTTCTAGTATGTCAGGCTGTTAGCATAAGGAAGGCGTTCAGAGTTACATAATAGTAGTGTTTAGATAGAAACAGATAGGACTCAAGATCTGAACAGCTACAGTTCTTGATTAAGGAAACTAAATTTCCTCTGCTCATACAAAGCTATATCACAGCATGCCCATCAGCAATGACAGTTCGCTTACTAGCCAACAAACAATTTAAAAACAAAAAGTTTGGATCAATGACAGGAAAATCAGATGACATTCCAGAGCTGCAGTTTTCAATAAAAAACAATAATGAGGGATTCTTTATAATTAAACCAACTGTAGCACAATTTAGAACAAACAAGCCCTGAGAGGTACTGCAACCATGAAGAAACGTGTTGCTGAATAGTGTTTGTTTGCAAAGGTTAATGATTGGCAGCCTGTTATTTTGAAAATATACAAAATCAATACAGATATAAAACTCGAGAGCTGTCTGTCTCAAAAGGCTCTGAGTAGTCTGAAATAAGAGTATTATTTAGTATTATATGCATGCCACTACCCTTAAAGTGCCCAGACTAAGTATTCAAATGGACCTATTGATATTGAAAAGTCTCAGAATGCCAGGCAAGAATCTATGAGGGACAGAAAAATCTGCATGCCAAGTGTGAATATAGCTGATGATGGAGGTGGAAAACTTGACAGCTATCTCAATTACACCAAGTGAATACTTGAGCAGAAAGTAGAATGTGCATCTTTCCACTTAACTATCATCTTGTCTATCACTTATTTCTGTGTTACTCTCACTTGTTTTTCTTAAGATTATTTGATTCTTAAGATTATTTGATAAATTAGAACATTTTTACATCTCAAAAATATTATAGAGTGAAAAATATATACCAAACCTACGTAGTAATAAATGAATATACTTCATCTAAAATAATGTAACTCAGGTTGCCCAAACTGCTGAACATTCTGACTAAATACTTTCAGTTTTTGTCCTTTTCCTCCTTGCTGTGATGGTGATAGGCAATAGACTTCCTCTTTAAATTTGTTCTTATTTCCAGATGTCAAATATAATCCCAAGATCATTTCTGTGTATCAGATATTCATGGCTCTCCTGAACACATATGAAAATATACTAGTAATTGCTCTATATCCTTGATCTAGTTTTTGGAAAATGTAATGATTTCACAAGCTCAGTGCAGGGGAGATACCAGTGGTCACAGTTTTCATTTCCATGTGACATGAGGACAAACAGGTCATGTAATCCTCAGGAGTTCATTTTGCAGATAAGATTAATTTAATTATTGGATGATTAAAGGATAGTTCAAACTGGAGGGGACCTCAGGAGATCACCTGCTCAACGGCCTGCAGTTGATCTTCAAGGACCTCCCCCAGTCTCCAGAATTTGTCAAAGATTATAGCGAGCAGCTATAACACTGGTAATCTCTCTCACCACACTTGGATACAGTCCATCTGGTCTCACAAACATTTATGGCTTCAGTTCTTGCAAATAATCCCTGACTCAATACTCATGTGCCACAAGTAGGTCTTTCTGAACCCTGCCTCTAAACACAGAGGTCTGGGATGCCTTCTGATGGAGCCTCAGGCAAAGAAGGCATTGGGTACCTCAGCTGTGTCTGTTTTCACTACTCCATGCAATAATAAGCTAATATTTTCTTTGTTCAGCCTTTTACTGCTTGATGTAGAAATAAAGATCTTCCTGCTGCATGTAGTCATTTATAGTTAATTAAATTGTTGCTTTCCTGATTTTTTTTTACACATTACAGCTTTGTTTCAGCTTTATGACATTTAGTATACTGCCCAATTAATCTTTCTCTGCTTTGGTTTAGTTAAAGTAGATATTATAATACATTTAATGCTGTAGTAGATGTACATTTAATGGTGGACGGGAGGGGAAGAATCTCAGTTGTTTACACTGGCTGTTGTAACGTACTCTTTCCTGCATCAGGTGACTCAGTCACAGCTCTTTATCAGGACTACATATGGCTTTCATTTGCAGTTACAGTGAATTCTACTTAAAGAATTATATAGTGGTCATTCATTTCCTGCCAGACTCATCTATTGTAATAAATATTGACTTTTAACATGTCTTCTTCAAGTCATGCAGTCTGCAGAATGCAGATAACATATGTAAGACCTTTTCAAGCAGAGCTATGCATATAGGTCTTGAAAAACTGAAACTTTGTCTGAAAAAGGTTCGGTGACATACACAGGAAATTCTTACTCACAAGTAAACAGGTCTCCTGTGGATAAAAGTGTTGGTGACTTTATGCTTTGAGGTTATCCTCCTTCACGTCTACTTATTCAGGACAATAGCTTCTAGAGATACTGGAATTGAGGTGTTTTTCAAGTGGTTTTAGGTTTGGTTTCTTTTCTGGTGGGCTTTTAAAAATCTTTTTTTACACTAAAACTCAGGACCTTTCCCTGTCACTACTCTGCTCAGAAACTTAGTTTTCTGTATCTGTTTGATACATTCAGCTTACTTCTTTCCCCTAAACGCAAAGGATTAAAACTTCTTATTAAGCTCAATACTGGACCAACTGCATTTCTATTCTTCTTTTCTTTTGTGTTATGCTGAAGGGCACTTCAGGCTGCCTGAAGCTAACAGCATGGTTGTGTGACTGGAGTGCCTGATGGCACAAAGTATCAACTGTTCCCATACATCTTTTATTATTTTCTCATATCAACACAGCAGATTTTCGATGGGTTGTTCCTTTCATATTTGAAACTGCTATGTGTATTTTAAAGTGTATTGAAATCTTGTTTTAGCTTTTGAAGTTGTTAAGGAATTTACAACTATTTTTCTCCCATTTTATCTAGGAGGTATAAACAATGAACAAAAAGAATTTCTTTTTTTTTCTGAGCCTGTCATGGACTTTAGGCTACAGCTCATGAACAGGGCTAGCTTGACCTCTCTTTATATTCAAGTGAGACAGAAGAGAGCTGCTGAGGCTGAATTAGTACACACCACAGCTCAGGCAAGGGCCACAGGAGCCCAGTCCACCGGCAGGGGTACAGGCCACAGAGTCTACTGTTATATTCAACATTCTGTCAATATCATAGAATCATAGAAGCATAGAATAATAGAATGGTTTGGGTTGGAAAGGAGCTTTAAAGGTCATCTAGTCTTAACAACCTGCAGTGAGCAAGGATGTCTTTAACTAGATAAGGTTGCTCAGAACCTTATCCAACCTGACCTGGAATGTTTCCAGGCCTGGAGCACCTACCATCTCTCTGGGCTACCTGTGCCAGTGTTTCAACACTCTCATTATAAAAAATTTCTTGCTTCTCTCTAGTCTAAATCTACTATCTTTTCATTTAAAACCATTATCCTTTGTCCTACCACTAGAGGCCCTACTAAAATGACTGCCCTCATCTTTCTTACAGGCTCCCTTTAAGTACTGAAAATGTGCAATAAGGCCTTCCCAGAGCCTTCTCTTCTCCAGGCTGAACAACCCCAAGCCTCTCAGCCTTTGATGATTTTTCTGGCTCTCCTCTGGACCCACTCCAACAGGTTCACGTTTTTCTTGTGCTGAGGGCTCCAGATCTGGACACAGTCCTCCACTTGGGGTCTCACGAGAGTGGAGTAGACTGGCAGAATCACCTCCCTCGAACTGCTGGCCACTTCTCTCTTGATGCAGCCCAGGATATGGTTGGTCTTTGGGGCTGCAAGCACACATTGCCAGGTCACGTCCAGTTTCTCATCCATCAGTAGAACAGAATCATAAAATAGAATCATAG
>VZZY01015304.1:0-32450 GCA_013400335.1 Eurystomus gularis
AAGGGGAAGGATGGTCTGAAACATGTGCCACTGGGGTAACAGGAAGACAAGCTAGGGCAGGTGTTAGAGGCAGCGGTGCTTGGTAAGAAGGGAAATAAGCTCTGTGCACGGAAAACGCGCATTTTCTCAGAGCAGTTCAGCTTTCCACATTATGGTAATACCTAAGTTCTTACCCTAGCCTAAATTGCCTTTTCCAGGCAGAAGCAAGGGCAGGGACATGGCTTCAGAAAGCAGAATGGAACCACAGTAGCTGGCTGAGGATTCCCACCTTCAGTCTCCAAATGCAGGGACATCACTTTCAGCAATACCAGGAAGCTGCACTGCCATGTTCCCAGTGCTCAGTTCTCCTTGATGTACTGAACAAGCAGTTGGAGTCTAAGGGAGCCTCACTGATTTATATGAAAGACGCTTTGTTCGTTGTTGACCTGCAATGGGCCATGTGACACAGGCCTGGAGCAAATCAGTAAATTCAGAAGCCAGATGAATATATAAAGAGAGAATTTTCTCTTGAGAAGGCAAGGGTGGGGCAGAGGACATGGTAATTACATGTTCTTCAAGAGTGCTGCTTTTCCTCCTTTGCCCAAAGCAGCTTTGGAGAAGGCATTCCTATTTGTGTACCTCTCGTTTGCCCTGCCTTTACTCCATCCATCCCAAGAAATATTCACATTAAGAAGGTTTCTTATTCTTTCACGAGAATTCAACAGCAGTAGTGGGATAATAGAATCCATGGCTGGCTGATGATGATATGGGACTCTCTGCTGGCAGCCCAGAAGTCTTTACTTCAGAACCAACAGCTGTCAGAGGCCAAAGCTCAATGCAGAGTGTCCCTACAGACTCACGTGTTTCCTACGGGGGATGCTGTCCTCTTTCTCCTTCCCCTCTAAGCTCTTCAGCTTTATTATCTCTGAGAAGATTGGGACAGGACTTGGAAATTGAGTGCAGGATCCTTACTTTCCTGAAGGCTTTTATTGTTTGAGGTTTGGGACCAGGACAGGCAAGAACTGGACACCCTGAGGGTCCCAGGGGGGAAGCAGTTATTCCCTCCCCCTTCCTGTCCACACCGGATACTGGAGGCAGGAAGTGGTCTCCAGCGTGGGAGGAAGAGAAGCTGGGAGCTGACCCTTCCATGCGGCCAGGAGCCATCTTCTCACCACTGCTTATCCTCCAGTGAATCCGAGGCCATCCAACCTTTGGTTTTGTATTATATTGCATTTATTGTGTTTTCCCCCATCTTTGTACCTATATCTACCTTCCCTTCTTGTTTTCTGTTCCCTGTTAAACAATATATATATCTTTTTGCTAACTTCCAATACAGTGCAAAGCCTCTCTCTCTTTTAACTCCTGATCTCCCTTTTTTTGCCCATCTGTCTGGGGGGCGGAACTAAGGGATAGGGAGGGGGGAGAGCATACATTCTGTGTCTGTGGGGACCTGCCCTGAACCCCTAAACAGACTCAGAACAAAGGCCTATGCAGAATGAAGTCTAGGAACATGCAGAGACGACAACAGTCATGGATGGTAGGTTTCTATTGAGTAAAAAGCAAAAGAACTCACCACAGCCTTCAGCCCTCATCTTGCAATTAGCAAGGGTGTCCTTGTTCCTCATGGGCCTGAAGTTGTTATAATCACAGAGCCCTAAGTCATCATTTGGCATCACCTGTGTTGCCTCAGGTAGCAATGAAATAGTGTGGCTAAATAGTGTGTGAGTGTCCCCCCACCAAGACCTGCTGGTTTAGAAACACTGGCTGACTCAGCTCTACCTGTAAGACCTCAGTAGACCATGGTCCATGGAAGTGGGGGAGGTAGAAGACTGCCAGAGGAAAAGCTCTGATGCATCATGATAGCAAAGTAAACAGGCCAAATGTATGTTGCATAATGCTGAAGAAAAATGGATCAGAAACCCACCTCCTCAGTAAGAAGCATCAGACTCAAAGGCCCTCAGTGTTTGGATGTGATTTTCCCACAGACGTGTTTTTACAGCTGCGGTTAATGTGTGACTAATCCTTACTGTGGAGCAACCACACAACCACTCCTTAGAGCTGTGCAAGCACACAGAGCTGCGCTCCAGCAGTGGGGCTTTTGTTTGAAAGTAGAAATGGTAACATCCCAAAAGAATACTTCAAACCAACAACACTTTTGAACAGGGCTCTAATCATTTATGCCATGCCCCAGAAACTTGCAGCTAGGCTCCAGTTTGCATATATAACGAAAAAGACAAACCGCCTCCCAGGAACAATACGCAGTTCAAAGGCTTCTGCTTTCAGCGGCTGCTATCAAACATTAACAGCAGGATTTGAGCAGGAAGAGCAGACTCGACCAACATTTTCAAGAGCATATGCAAACCATCTTTTCCTTCAGTAGTACATTAATATCAATAATAATAAAGCCACATTTTCAGTCTGCATAAAATGCAGGTAAGGTAGCTCCAAAACAACCATATTTTCCCCTGTGCCACCCTGAGAACAACAAGAAGACCTTCTTGACCCATTGCTCTGGGTCATGAAGATTGAACACTCAACTGCTATTTTCAGTTTTTCATGAAGTCAACTTCAGGCATGGAGGTACTGCATGAGAAGGGATTCATTCCTCCATCAGCAGGGCTGTGTGCTGCATGTACAGTCCTACTCACGTCATGTGGCAGTCCCTGAAGGGCTGGCCAAACCCTGGTGTGCATTCAGAGCTGGGCTGTGAAGGCCTCTGATTGTAGAGGATGGGTGGTTAAAGTGATGTCTGATTGCCAGCAACGGTAGCTTTTCAGATATCCTCCAGGTATGGATGGATAAGTAATTAGATGGGCCATCTGCTCACTTGATTGTGGTACATAGAAACTTTCTCTTTTGTGCAATCATCTTCATTTTGAGGGCTTCTAATCTGTAGGTTCTTTTTTTAAAAGACAATAATGTTCTTTTATGGCCTCTTGAAATTATTTCAGCCTTAATTCCAGTTGGTTTGATTTTGCTCTGCACAGAGAATATCATAATTTTTAACATTTTAAAGCTTTCCTCCGCTAAGGCTTTGCATGAGAAAGTCCGGGTGTATCTGTTAGAGTAACAAAAATATTTTGTGATTCCTTTAGGTCACACATTGGCTGGTCCCATGCAGCGGGGAATGGCATCCAGTACACCGCCCAAGCAGGGCAGCAGCGGGTTTATGAACAGCACGTGCTCGTGTTTAGGGAGCCACAGCAGCCTGGAGCATCTCACGGAGGAGCAGCCCCTTGCTCTCAGCACCTACTAATTCCAACTCTGATGGAAGCCAGGAGCCAATGCCTTGCAAAAAAGAAAGCTATCTTGTTCAGAAGCTGCATTTCTCAGCTACCGCTGAGTTTCTGCTGGCATTCGAACCCTCTCCTTCCAGAAAGAAATGCAACCTATTTTACTGCCCTAGGAAAACAGCTAGCCAGCCACCTAAGACATGTGTTCCCAGGCTTTGTTTAGAGGGAGACATGCACTGGTGGCATCAGAAGCAGTTTCTTCCACGTTGCCCCAGTCCTTTCCTCAATGCCCCCCNGCTCTGTGTACTGAAGGAGGGATCTAGCTGGCTCCTGTCTGTCACTTCCAGAGATAAGGCAAGTGTGACAGTCTTTGCTGGCGGATTTTTGGATGTTTGGTTTTTTGGTTTTTTTATGCATACTATTTGGAAATGTATTGCATACCACAGTGGTACCTATACCACAGTTTGGGGACCCCTGGCCTGGTGGCACATCTTAAGCATATGGCTCTTCCTCACACAGGTTCTCAAGGGGTCAAGAATGCTTTGATGGCTGGCTGAGGACCCTTCTATACAACAAAGTCAGGTGGCTTGAGTTCAACTGAACAGTTGTGGTCTGAGATCCACTATCTAACCAAATTCCTGTTTTTAAATCCTGCCTATTTATTCTTTGCTTTACGCCATTTTGAAGTAGGATTTTCTACTTGTAAAAGCACTTCACATCTTCTTTTTAAAATTCTGTGATTGCTCTTTAATTCTTTTTAAACTTAGTGATTGCAGAGTATGTTGGTCCCAATTATGTTTCATTATCATCTCAAAGAATGGTCCAGAAGGCTGCTTGTTTGCATTTCCTATGCTAAAGCATACTAGGGGAAGGAGAGTAGTAAACTAGAGTAAGTAAAATACGTGATAAGTAAGAGCAGACAGTTGGCACTAGGGTAAGATGAGACTCCGTGTGTGGAACAACAGAGCAAACTAAAGGGCAGTTCTTAAACCCAGCAATGTTGATACCTGAAGAAGCACGTTGCTCCAGATGGCCACAGGTTGCATCAGCATCTCTGTCCCCACACTCTCCTCTGGTGGTTGCTGCTTTGTGGGGTCACTCGCAGTGTGGGGCCACTGAACACCATACAGCCACCCTCCCCCTGGGCCCTGGAGGAGGAGAATCAGGAGAAAAAGGTAAAACCTCATGGGTTGAGGTACGAAGAGTTTAATAGGAAAACACAAAGCGAGAAGAAACAACAATAATAACAAGAATACTAAGGAAATTATATAGGAAGCAAGTGATGACCAAGCAGCCACTCCCTCACACCTTCCGGAGCTGGGGGTGCTTCTTCTCCACCCCCAAGCCCCAACCCTGACATCAGTGTGGGATCGACTGTCCCCTGGGATCTCCTGGCTGTGCCCTCTCCCAGCTTCTGGTGACAATGAACCCTATCCAAGCTGAACCCGGACATGTTTTCCCCTAACAGATGTGACGCTGACTTGCCTAATTAGCCTGGTCTCTTAAAAGAGGTGGCTTTCCAGAAAATTCCACCTGGAAATATGCCTTAAGCCTAACTTGCCTATATTAGGCAAAGAAGTTTCTTAGCTCATAGTGATGGCCTGAAAAACTCCAATCTTGATTAGGAGGAAAAAGAGGATAAGAAAGGAAGGGTTTTTAACTGTTCTCTATTTTTTGCATAGACTGTTGGCTGAAAAATATCCTGGCTTGGGAACATGTCATACCATAATCAAAGAATCATTTAGGTTGAAAAAGACCTTTAAGATCATCGAGTGCAACCATAACCCTACTCTCCCCTGCTAAACCATGTCCCTAAGCACATCCACACAGCTTTTAAACACATTCAGGGATGGGGAACCAACCACTTCCCTGGGCAGCCTGATCCAATGCTTGACAAGCCTTTCAGTGAAAAAATTTTTCCTGATGTCCAATCTAAACCTCCTCTGGTGCAACTTGAGGCCATAATAATCTTCCTAAACATCAAACTTCATATTCAGTCCTTTTTGATTTATTGACTCCATCATTAATGGAAAGATTCTCAAGGTTTTTAATTATTTCAGTGCTTATACTTGCCAGTTTCTTCGTTTTTTCTTGCTCCCATATTATTCTTTAGCCTGAATTGCACACGACTGTATTTTGTAGTGTCCTGTACCATGACAAGCACGCAGACAGCAGTGGTAGGACCGGTCAGTCCGCGTTTTCCTGAGCTGGACAACCCAAACACCGTTAGTTTACTGTGGGAAGAGACTCTATGCCCACATCATTTTAATGTTTTTCCTCTGTTCCTTCCCAGCACGAATTAATCCTAGAGTATGCAGGTGATGGTAAGTGAAGGGCTCACTAGCTCTTTGTATAAGATACCCATGATGCTGAAAATTCCCTCTATTTGCTGGAAACGCCTCGGCCACTACATCCTGTATTTTTTCTTCCCCTTTCTTACAGCTGCATCACACAGAATTATTCTAAAACTGACTAATTCACCTAGGCCTTTCTTCCTCTCTTTTATTCCTAGGTTAGAGTAGAAATTCTTGTTACCTCCTTCAATGCCTGACCTTGTCCTGTTGAAGTTGATCCCAGTTGTTACTTGCCAGAATATTAAAATATTCTACTCCTGATATTTCACACTTCAAATTCCCAACAGCAAATGTAATCCCATGTATTCCCTTTCATTTCAGAAAATATTTAGAAAGATGTCCCCAAAATGAGCTCTTCCAGCTTCCTGTCTTGCAGAGCCTTCTGCTAGCTCCTCCCTAGCCCATTCCTTACCACTTTCCAATTCTTCCACAAATCCCCAGCTTCCTCCTTTTGATTACTCATTTTGTGTGGCACTGACAAATTACTTTACTGGAACTCAGAATAGGTTGCCTCTGATTGAAAAAAACTGCTACCAAAATGCAAGAGATCTGATTAGTTTGGCACAGTCTACTTTTGGGGAATCTATTTTATCCCACATATCAGCATCCTATCTTTCCATTTTTCTCTCCATCAGATCCTTCTGTAAGATCCTGCATACTGCTGAGGCAGAACCTTTTATCCTCTCTTTCCTTAATACAGACACCGTGCTTCATTTTCTGCAGTAAAATTGCTGTCCTCTCATTTGACAAGCTTATTTAAAATGCTGTCCATCAGGCTTCCAGTTTTGTGAGCTAAACACCACCCTGGAATGCCAAGTAACCATTTGGTTTCGAGCCTCTATCTCATCTCCTGCATATTTACAGGTTCCTTGAGTTTGGCTGCTACTTCAGATGGAGCACATGTCACCTTGCACCTTTATTCCACTGCTCATTTTTATCCAGTATAGATACTAGTCCTGATGAAGACTCAGATAAGGCATTTATGAAATGTAAGAAATAGCTTTTCTTCTCGGTACCCCTGCAGAGTGGCCTTTTTTATGCCCCTCCCCCCTTCTCTATTTCAATTAGAAGACTATACAGCCTTTTAGATTTGCTTTAGCTTCCTTCATAGGGTCTAATGCAACCTGACAAAGTGAGAATTGTGAAAAGTCCTCTTCCTCTCGTAGTTTGGCTTCCTTGACATTCAGTGCATTTACACCCTCCAGCTCATTTTTCCAGAAAAAAGAAGGGGTCAGACTTTCTGCCGGCCACATTCTTTGCATCTCACTTGTGAACAAGAGCAAATGTGGTAATTGCTCCAGCATGGATGGAGAAGAAAGTCAGGAAGCCTCTTCAGTGAACACAAATGCGACTCAGGAAAACCCAGGCTTGCCTGTGCCCGAACACAGAGGCAGACTACCCCTTCTATGGATTATCCTCTTAGGCCAGCAGTTTTTCTCACATGCACACTGAGGATCAGACACTTTCACTTCTAAGGGTTTTCACGTAGAAATTTCCTGCTTCCCTCAGCAATTCATTTTTTCCCTCCCTGTCACCTTAACTTGCCACATTATTGCTGACTTGAAAAGCGGAAGCAAAAGTCTTGGGAACCCCCAAGGAAGAGAATTCACAGCAGGTGAGACGCTGCTGTGCCAAACAGCCAACTCTCATCTTACACAAATCTTTCACCCAGTTTAATGGACTGGCAAAGTTGGCACATAGTTAGAAAGCACTTTCCAGCTTTGTTCAGCCATGGAAGCAAAGTCTTCTAAACTCCATCTTTCAATTCTCTTGCCTGACCTCAAAACCTTCTGATTCTTCCAGACATGGCAAACACACAGCCCACATGGTTCTAGTGTAAGCAAGAGATTAGAAACTGAAAATATGACTAGTTTGCCATACAAAAAAAAGAGTAACTTTCTTACAGCTTGTAAGAGACAATAATTGTATTATTTGTACATACTATACGTACAAATAATTGCACCCAGACAGGGAGCAGCTTTTCACTCCCCTATTTTGTGAAGGACATTTTCCTCTACTTCTGTTTTGCTCCATCTCCTCCCACACAAGCCACAGCACCCCAGAATATTTGATGCTGTAGAGCAGAATACTGAAGACAGGCCTGCTCTGTTCTCCCTCTTGGGAAGCACACTGAGGTGCTGGAGTGCGTCCAGAGAAGGGCAACGAGGTTGGTGAGAGGTCTGGAAAGCATGCATTAGGAAGAGTGGCTGAGGGAACTGGGATTGTTTATTCTAGAGGAGACTGAGAGGAGACATCATTGCTCTCTACAACTACCTAAAAGGAGGTTGTAACAAGGCTGGTGCTGGTCTCTTCTCCCAAATTACTAATGGTAGAACAAGAGGATATAGCCTCAAGTTGCGTCAGGGGAGGTTTAGATTAGATATTAGGAAGAAATTCTTTACTGAGAGAGTGGTTGGGCACTGGAACAGGCTGCCCAGGGAGGTGGTGGAGTCACCATCCTGGAGGTGTTCAAAAGACAAGTAGATGTAGCACTTGAGGCTATGGTCTAGTGGTTAGGGAGATGCTGGGATGAAGGTTGGACTTGATGATCCTAGAGGTCCTTTCCAACCGTAATGATTCTATGATTTAATAGAAAGACTAGGAGCTGCCCCTCCTGCAGCTCTCCCTGCTCTCAAACTCCTGGAGGCAGAAGGCAGAGCCCTGCAAAAGATTTACAATTTTTTTCACCTTTTTAAGGATGCACAAGCAAGGAGATCTCCCAAAACTCAGAACCAGCACGAAATGCGGCAGGGCTCCAACAAAGAGATTTCTCCATGACAGCCCATTCTTATCCCACACCACTGCCTCAGGGTAGAGCAGCTCACCATAACCTGGACATCCAGGGCAAGGTAAGAAGGAAGCAGGCCACACACATACCCCTTCAAAGTCTAAGCTGATCCTCCATATGTTTAGCACCAAAATTCATATTTCATACTTGGAATCCAACTTCCTTAAAGAGCCAGGCAGTCTTAAAAACCACACCTACTTTGTCAAGTATTATATAGAGCCATGTTCACAGATCAGACACATTCTTGCCAAAATGCCATTTATTGCAGTATACCTTTACATGGCATCCAGATAATCAAATGTTGGATCTTCTGTTAGAACTCATATTTCATTTGTACCACTTAAATAACACAGAATGTCATGTTTGTTTCACAAACTGTCAGTTTAGACTACCAAAATATACAGTTTTTTTTCCTTTCCCCCTAGCAAGGTTGAGAGGTACAACTGAAGTTTACCACTTTATCTTCCTGTGCTTTACAAGAACCTTTTTATAGATAAAACCTATCAAACAACATTTCTACATTCCTATACAAAGCAAAGAATTACAGCTGAAATTAACACCATCTGGTCATTGCATTAACCTATAAAAATTCATTCAGTAAAAAAAAAAAAAGACATAATGGACTTTGCAGCTTTACTTAAAAGCAGCCAGCTACACGTATGCACAAGTTTTGCTTGTGCATAAAGAAGAGTTTGGAATCAAGTGTTTTGGTTTTTTTTCTTGGGTTTGCAGAGAAGGCACCAATTTTAGCTGCATAGCAGCTCAGGAGTGTTTCATACTTCATTTAAATTACACAAGTTTAAGTTTTGCTGTGAGTGTGCAACATTTGTACCAACTGTTGCAATATTCTCCAATCATTCCCTCTGGCTCAACAGTACAAATATTTACATCAGTTGTAAACACTCCTCTACCCACCCCATACCTTCTGCACTGAGTGATGAGGAACTGAACTTGCAAGAACCTAACCAAAGGCAGAGCAGAAGTAAGGCTTGTGCAGAACACCACACTCTTCTTCTCACTTGGTCTGAGGTACTCTGGAGAACTCCAGACCCTCAGCGAGGCCTCGGTGCCTCACACCTGACAGCACATTGACCACCAACAGCTTCAGGCATCCCGACTTTCCTCAGGAGATGCTGTTCAGCCCTTACTAGTCTGACATCCCTGGAGTTGCTTCTCTCCAAAGTGCAGGAACAGCTTCTGAAGAGCCATTCCAGAGTTGTGAGAGTCAAGCACGCCAACTGTTGTATATATTTAAGGCCATCTGCACTTAGCCTTCATCAGGCTTGTTTCAGATGCTATGCTTCTCTACTCCTCATGATATGCTGCTTTCTACCTTCCACCCCTGTGTGCCAAGGTATTCTGTGGCATAGACGGCAGACCACGTTCGGAGACAACTGCTGTAAACAGTCCACAGAGAGGTAGGTGCTACAGCTCGTCATCCGTCACCTGGCAACCACACAATAGCAGGGGATAAGAGTACTTGCAGCACGACAGCCCAGCCCAGATTCAGCACCTAAGAAGAAGGAATGTCCAAGATGAAACTGCTTAGAAAAATCTATTTCTCACCCAAGCCTAGAAAGAGCAAGAATGTAGTGGGACAGTCCCACGCTACTGGTACAATGAACTCTCCACTTAGTTTTGGAGTCTCTGGGGTTTGTTTTGTATTAGTGTATACACCAACTGCTTCAGAGCTGGTCCTGAGTTTGGGATAACGCTTCCAAAATATGTTAAGTCATGTGACAGTCATTTGCTTACCCTGCCCCTCGCATCTCCTTTCACTAGAAATCATGTTCAGCTTGATGTTTCATAGGCATTAAGTGCTCCAAATACGGCAGTTAGAAAGAGCTAGAGGACTGCAGTGTACCAAACGTCTGCTCAGCGCAGCCATTTGTTACACTTTGAACACATCTAGGAGTTAAATAGGAAGGATCCCTGCTTTACAGAATTCGAGCACTGATAACTGTTTATTCTTGCTGGCCCTTTCCCTAAATATCAAGAGGTTTATACATACAGTGCTCCCTTATCTTCTCCCCACTGCCTGCCCCAGCAGTCTTTAGATAAACCAAAGTGAGTTTAGGAACTTGCAGTCCCACTTCTGTTTGAAAAAAAAAATTAAAAGTTGTGCAAGAAAGCAGGGAACGTTCAATGAATCCAGATCTACTTTGTAGTTATAAAATTTCCAATGGCAAAGTGGTAAGGGCAAATAACCCCGTGATCATATGGCTTAAGTTTAATGCAAAGCACACTAGGAGGTCCACGTGCAGGGAGAGAAGAGTCCAAGAAAGGTGGAATAAGAAGTGTCCTGAAGATCAGTGTTTATGCATAGAATTCTTCTTGTTTGTGTGGTTTTTGGTATCCTCCATTAGACTGTTTCGGTTCATCCAGTGAATAGCTGCCTTCGTCTTTCTTCTTCATTCTATACAGCATAAATGCAACTAGGAACACCGCAAACACCAAGCCTACTAGTCCTCCAGCAATAACACCTAGAAAAGGGAAGGAAAAAGCCACAATTACTCTAGATGCCACACCAGATAATGCTGGTATGATTGCAAGTTCCAGATTGTTCCTTACTGTGCAGTCCCTGACTTCATGACTTCCAGAAATTAATTTGTCCTTTGCCCCCTCCCGAATCAGTCATCCTGCCATCACTGCTCATCTACCTGAGGTAAGCCTAGAGAAACATGTCTCCCACCGGGCCACGCTGCAGAGCATACAAGGCTACGTTGTTCAACTCTAGTAACTTGACCCAGGCAGCACTAGAGCAGTTGTGCAGTCTTTTTTGAGAGGAGTGAAGGAATAGGTTTAACCGTAACATTCCAAACCACTAGCAGTGGCTGCTTTGCTATTTGCAGACTAATATTTGTCCCTGTTAGGGTTTTGACAACGCAGAATCACGGATCACCACCCTTATTTCAGGGGTCTAATGTAAAAGGTTGGCTTTCACTCTCAGCAATGTACTTGCAAAACTGCAGCTTCTGCTGCCTGAAGACTCCCATGAGAGTCTGCTTTTACCAACTAGAAATCCAGAACAGCACATACCTCCCAGAACCTCTTTTCTGTCCATAATTCCCGAGGCTCCTGCTGCTTTGGCATTCCTGCCAGAGTCAGCCAGTACTTCCGAGTTCTGGGTGGGGACAAAATCCTCATCTTTAGTCAAGACAAAGTCTCCCTGTTGGGATATACAAGACAGGTTATTAATGTTTCTCATCATGTCTGTTACTGGAGATTTTTACACAGCTTTGTTTTTTCTCATCTAAAGCCATCCACCAACATAACATATCAAATCAATCATTGCTTTTGACCAATTACCACCCTTTCATGCAAAAACAACTTACTACACACTACTAAAGCCATCTCCCTGGAAAGGGTGCCAAAGCTATTAGTCCTCACCGGGTCTCCAGATCCATCTTCAGAAACCTCCTCATGTGTAGGAACAACGTCCTTTGGAGCTGTCGTTGTGGGGGTGGCTGTGATGTCTCCCTCATGATGGATGGTAGAGTGGGGCTCAGGCATGTCTTTAGTGTCTGGCACATCAGAACTAGGGATTTTAGGTTCAACCTCATGGACTGTGCCTGAGGCTTCCGAAGGAGCTATGTGAACCACTGAAGGAAAGAGAGTAGTGGGGCTTCTCAATGTTGTAACCGCATCACTTGTTGGTTTCTCATCAAGTGAGCCCAGGATGCTTACTTCATCCTTCACAGCTACAACCGGCTCCTCTGTCACTACATGACTAGTTGCAAAAGGAGATATTACTTCCTTTTCAGTTCGGTTCTCAGTCCCAGGAAATGCCTGTTCGTTGAAATCCATTGGTGTTGCCAGGAATGAGGAATTAGTTGGTTCTCCTGGGAGTCTCCAGGTGCGAGACTGGTCAGTCAGGGGACCTGCAAAACAATAAAAGTATTATCCTTGGCCAGTTTAGAGACCAGGACGCTGGTCTAAGGAGGATGCCTAACTTGCATAGCCAATTTTTGTCATAACAGTAGTTCAGTTTGTAATTCCATATTCTTTTCAGTAGGATAAGGAAGGGACAGACCAATGTACTATTCAGCAACACTCTGTTAGACACCTGCTCCTCCCCAAGGCACAAGTGCTAGTCTGTTCGTGGACAGGTCAACAACGGAGACGCCTACTTTCAGTACACTGGCTGCTCACAATGGTTATCTGACTTTTCCCATAAATCTTTTACATGATCCAGAGCAGTCACTGATATACTCAACACCTTTAGTCACTTGTACATTTGGCACTATTTCTGCGTTATATTCCTGCAGAATCTACTCTAAAAATACAAGCACGTGGCTGAAGGAAGCAGAAGGATACCATGCCTTTAGCTTTCAATAGCTTGCTCTTTCCTTGGTAGCATCTCCTCAACTTCAGCACTGAACACCAAAGGTCTCTCTCATGCCTTTTAGTAATCATGCCAATAGACTTCTTCCCCACCCTAAACCCTCTTTATTTCACGTTTTTAAAAAATATGGCCCATAGGAACTCACACTTCTGATAACAGATATAATTTACACTTGATCTATGTTGGCAGGTTGGGGTTTACACATCCTCAAATGTTATCTCCTACCAGCTTGTAAGAGAGGACAAAGGCCCTTCCTATGGTCTCTCTTTCCCATGAGTAAAGAATCACTCCAGTATGATAACATTCTTCACACAATATCTCATATTAGCAGTCACATGGAGTATACCTGCTTCTGCTCCCTTTCAGCTCTTACAACTCATTTTCTGCTAATGATTAATATCTGAAGTAATGCAGGATGACTAGATTAGACTCTTTCTCTGCTCCAAACTCTCATAAGATGGGGCAGGGGTGTGTGTGTGTGATAGCACCCTCCTCTCCTGTTAGCTTGGTTGCTTATCAAGATCACAACTGCCACATTCTGGAAGGATCAAACACTGACAGTACGAGTGCTAATAACTCACCTGCACCTGAACCTGAGAATGCATCATCGTCATCACCAGACGAATCAAGATCTTCAGGAGGAAGGTTCAGATTTGTAGTTTGCTTTAAAGAGAAGGGAAAAAGGTGTGTTAGTGATGAGATTACTTAAAGATATCACGTTGCTTGTGTAGAGTCCTCCAAAGGCTCCTGAAGGTTACACAAACTTTGTTAGGATTGCATTTTCTCATCTTTCTTCATTCCATCCCCCTCTCTCTAAAATACTAGTTTTACTTAGTCTATTCAGCATTGGAAAGGTCAGTCTTGCTGTCTCCCTTCTCTGTGCTGCTTCTTGCATTGTGAAAGGAGGAGGCAAGGAATCCATTCAGAGCTGTATCCTGGTAGCAGCAAAAGCTCAGCCCTTACACAACATAACCATTCTGCTTCAGGTTCTGACTGCTCATGTCTTTGCTGTCTACCAGCCACTTCACCTGTGAATTACTGCATTACTTCTGAGGAGCACAAAGGAAGGGGACACAAAGTAGTCTGGCTTCTCTGCTGTTTTGACCCTTTCCAGCACCATTCATATCTGAAACTATGGCATCTAACTGGAAGTGGAATGAGATCATGTTTTTGTAAGTGTGGGCACTCAGACCAAGTCCTGAGGTAGAAGCCAGCCTTCCATGAAGGAGTATATAGCCCTGTAGTGTACGTGTCGATGAGTACACTAACCGACATAGAAGCTCAGCTGCTGAAACAAGAGGCCAAATCCCTGTTCTACTGCATCGGTTTGTCACAACACAACATTCAAAGCCGTTCAGGATATCCAAAGAAGACAACACTAAATAAAGCAGAGCGATTACTCCATGCATCTTGTTGATCTCTGCTGTATACACTTACTGTTCCTATTGGTAAAGCCCACTTGACTCTCAGCTTGTGACTAGCCCCAGGTTTATTCCTGCAAGGCTACCATTACCTAACCAATCATTCTCTCTTCTCAGATTTCAAACCAAAGCCCTCTGAGTCACTTCTGAATTTCATCTTTCCCCATCTACCTACATTTCCTGTTTTCCAGAATTTTGACTTCTAGCCCATCCTCAAGGTGTCCTTCTCATCCTCCTCCAGCTCTGCCCCATTTGCAGGTTTAAGAGACAGCATATTGCATTGTCCAAGCTGATCATGGTTTTATGGGAAGGCTGAAATCCCAATTTTATCATGTAAAAAGAACATACATTCTTGGCAGCTTTGCAACTAGGCCCTCTGTATTTGTCTAGCTCACATTAACAGTGTCACTTACAAATGAATATAACACTCATTTTCATCATAGGAAGATGTTAGCCACTACTAGTATGACCTGTCAAACAAAGCCATTGAGCTCTCACATTGTCACTTTATTACCTACATGCCTATAGTTATTGGCCCTATCTCCTTTTCATTCCTTTAAGATATCAGGTTTATCCAGTTTTCTCTTCCATCCTTAACACCTTACCTATTGCCCACATTTCCACAAAATGAGTTTGCAAGGTGGTCAACTAGCCCATTAGATTCAACCTCTCTGAAGACAAGTATGGGAACTGCCACCAACCTAATCAGGCCTAAGAGCTTACCCCTTCTAGGCAATCATTGCAGTCAGAGGATTTTTTGTTTTAAATAACAAGAAACTAAAACCAAAAAACCTCACATAGACATTAAACTTTTTAGCATTTTCCTTCCTTACTGGAGAAAAAAAAAAAAAAAGCAAAGCAGAAACACCAACAAACCACCTTTCCTCAAGCTTCTGCAAGCATATTTCTATAGTAATTTCTAAGAAGAAATTGCCCTTCAATCTTTTGTTTAGCTGTGTGTCATGAGGTAACCTGGATTTTTAGATCTGCCCCTGCTTGCTGGCACTGTGCTTTTGTGCTCGCCCGTGGAAAGCAGGTCGGGTAAGTACTTCCTGTGTGTTTTCCGTGTGTCGAAGGTCAGTGACTCACACAAGCTGATCTCACTACACTTCAAATATTAAAGAGCATGAACTGCTGGTGCATAAAGAATACAGAAAGAGCTGCTGCCAGGCTTCCCAAACTCTTCTTCCTTGAGCGTCCTTTCCAGTACGTTCAGATGTGAAGTCAGACTTCAGAAACTGCACCG
Source organism: Eurystomus gularis (assembly GCA_013400335.1). NCBI lineage: Eukaryota > Metazoa > Chordata > Aves > Coraciiformes > Coraciidae > Eurystomus > Eurystomus gularis. The sequence goes on from VZZY01015304.1 coordinate 15,367, forward strand.
TTTTGGTTGATGGGGGGTTAGGGACCATTTTTCTCCCTCCTTCCTTGCACTAGCAGTGGCAACCACAATCCCTTGTTCTCCCACTCAGCTTGGTTTTGAGTGCAAAAGAGAGCTGCACTGCAAAAGGGATAGTGCATCCTCCTCCCTGGGGGAAGACTTTCCCTTGAAGCAGTTAGAAAGCAATCTCTCCAGCTTTTTACTGAAGAAAGGGACTGCCAATACAGCTTAAGACATATGATCATACACCTTTATCTAGGATTGAGACTAACTTCCCCCCAGATCTGAACCCCCACAGGATTTCTGAAAACACCTAGACAGATGTGATGGTCTGCAGATCTTAGCAACACTCCTGAAATGATCACAGACTGTCAGGAAATGAAATAGCAACTCTTGATCTTGACTACCAAGCCAGCACGCCTTCCCCTGGTGTTAATGGATGAAGCATGTTCGGTCATGCCATGCTTCATTTCTTGTTACCCAGCATGTTCAGCCAGCCTACCCATACATTTCCCCCACACTTGAGCTTTTAGCCTCTTCCCAGGCTGCTGCAGGTTCTGCTTCTCTATAGCTTTTGTCATGTACTTATTTGAGTCCTAGTTTGATTTCTGTTTCTTAGCAGGGATAGCTAGGTCCTCCTCAGAGGAGGAAGGTCCAGTGCAGCCCAGTCTAAACCAATGGAGACTCATGCTGTTCCAGTGTAGAGTTGCCCAGCTGCTGCTCAGCAGCCACCCTGCAAACAGGAAGGCAGACTCAGACCCGTTCCTGTCCCCTGAGGTTGTCTACTGTACTTCAGGAAAATATTTTTTAAAATGATGCAGGATTAATAAAGTCAGCTTTCCACAGCTTCATATGAGTACTTAGTGAAGATGCACTAAATGTGTCTTCCTACTTAGTTGTCCCAAAGGGTCTTGTCTCAAGCTGCTCCTCCAGGAGCTCCAGCATCTCCCTTTGACCAGTTAGTTTGAAGCCTTGGATCTGAGAGGGACTTACTTTGTCCCAAATATTCAAGGGCCACCATAGGATTATGCACATGTGGATACCAGTCAGAATATCCACAAAGTGATGTAACTTCATGACATCATCCAAATTCACAACACACAAGCATTAAGGAACATTGGTCTAATTTCTGCAACTGTATGGCTATATGAAAGATTACATGTCTTGCTCCATAGGCCACAGCTTCAGGAGGCATGAAAGGCAGTAACCTTTCCTTATGGCACCACAAAACACAAGTCCTGCAGAAAGGTCAGGCTTCTACAGGGATCTGCTGCTGAAGGATTTCCGACACAGCAAGGTTAACATAAAACACTGACTCAGGACAGCATTGGAAGCGATTGAACTAATTTGGGTTTGCATCAGGAAGATGGACTGTGCTGTTCCGAAAAACACCTCATGGTCAAGGCTTTCCCCTGGCCTTTTATTGCAGCTGAGTTACACCAACGAGAAAGGTTTTCATTAGTCAAGAGGATTAGGGGCACAGAACAGATTGAATCACCAGGTTGTTCTATCATATGAAAGAGCTGAAAATAAATTCCAGCTTAAAGCAAGATTACTCTACCAACGCCTTTGCATTACTTCAGGTCAAAATTTTATTATCAGACTATTAGATATAATCAGCTAATATGGACGTGCTTTTAGAAATTACTTCCATCATCATCCACTTTATTTTTCACTCTGCTGGGACTATTTGTGGACCATTCACATTGTAATTGATGCCAGAGAAGTTGGATGAGCACATATAAGTTCAGTCAGTGGAGCCTTTAAAGGATCTCTGATGGTACCTCAGGTATTCTAGTCCAAAAACTTTCAATTCTTTATACTTCACTGAAAACATGTTGCTTTTTTACCTTTAACAAGCACATATTTTTCTAGGTTTTTTTGTTTGTTTTGGGTTTTTTAGCAGCTCAGGCAACTGATTAGAAATACTTTTGATATGGTGTCACTGAATTTGGTTGCCTATGAGGAGTAAAATTTTCAACAGTGTTTTTGATAAACATTAACCAGTTCCCATTAATCAGGGGAGGATCCCCTTCCCCAAGTATCAAAGCAGCCTGTTTAGGAGAAGCCCTGGGGACACCATTAGCCCCTGCTCTTGCAGAGCACTGTATTGTTGCAGAACAATAGTCATTCCCTTCTGCTGGGACAACCAGAAAGCTGCTTAGTGGCATCTTCAATTTAATCAAGAATCTGTCAGGCTTTCACAACTCATTAGCAGTATTATTGGCTCCAAGAGTCTGACACACTTGACTTTTTTTTAAAAAAAAAACATAATTTTTAAACTATTATTCGGTCTTCATCCTGGTTGCAGTCTCCATATGTGAATCTTTCTGTGCTTGTCCCATCAGCTGCCAGAGTCACCTCCTGCCACAGCACAGACCTGAAGTATTCTCTCATGATGAAGGGGAGGTTTGTAGCTTATTAGCTGATCTCACCCCACCCAAAGTGGGAAGCACATTTCATTTGGAGCCATGGTATATATAATTTTGAGGTAAGCAAAACCACTGGCTTTGCCACAAGCTGCCACAAGCCCTGAACTAGATTAAGGATTATTTGTATCCCACTCTTCTTAATCCAAGTGTGTGATTAGCCTATTACAGCAGTGTCAAAAACACTTGAAATCTTCCATTATCTGAATAATGACATTAAATATGCACATTTGTTTCTCCTAATAAATCCCTCTTATTCAGCCGAAAATGAATGAGTTGCAATTAGCTCTCCCACCTCAAACACCTCCCTGAGATTCTCCAAGGTTCTTCCAACTTTATGGGAAGCAAAACCCCTGGCTTGCTCTTTTTTAGAGAGACAGAAGAACAAGACAAGCATTTGCCCTGTGATTTGCCTACTAAATATGACACTGGAGCACCTAGAAGATGACTCACAAGGATTTGAACAGCTCTAAAACTCAAACAGAAAGGTTTGTCTTTCACCTTTTTCTGTACATGGAAGAGCAGAGCTAGTCCCTCTAACAGAAATGCTATCTGAGCGAGGGCAGTCTGAAGAGCTTCTAACCTCAAAATACTAATATTATTTGTGGGAGGACAAAACCACCTGCTGAAAAAAAAATTTAGTTTTGTTAAACCTTGATATTCCGCAGTTAATATGCCCATGCATTATTAGCTCCAGTCCCAGATGTCCATGGTCTTCAGACAGCTTAAATAGTTAAGGGGAAAAGGAAAAAAAAAGAAAAATATCAGCCTCCTCACCTCTCCCCCTCCTTCTGCAGGCATACAGACTACTAGCACTAAGTTGACCATGCACACCTTCCATTTCAAGTCCTCCATAAGTTCTGGAGTAGCTGAAACAGAACTGATGCTTTTATGTGGCAAGACAGAAGTGAAGTCTGCTACATCAGAAGTCATTGGCAGGGTGGCACCATAGCAGCTAATGGCTCTTTCAGTTGTTTCTCCTGTTACTCCACTGCTCAAGAGAAGCACCAGTGGTGCTTGGTGACCCTGCAGGTTAATGAAGTAGATCTCTTCCTAGAACAGCCAAAGATACAGACTGACAGTACAGGCCAAAGAGCAGGAAGACATCTACAAACCCATCCCACAAACAGCCCATGGACTAGATAGCCTAGATTTAAGCAGCACTTTTATCCCAGTCCCAAGACTGTTCAAAGCTTTACAACTATCTGCCCTCCCTATTTCAGATGGTGTCATTCCCCCACTCCCTCAATGAGCTTTTGCTGTGTACCAACAGGCTTCGGCATCCCTGCGCTTCCATCCATCAGTTTATACAAACAGGGGTAAGGCTGGAGTAAGGGAGGTGGTCAGGTAGCTCTCAAGTGAAAAGCAAAGGATGCTCTTTTGCTTGAGAAGGCAAGAACCATTTCAGCTGTTTCTCTATCAGATCATTTTTAGTATAATGAAATCTGGAAAATCTTAGTTAATTGAGTTCCTACTGGCCTCCTCTTCTCTTTCTAGCCAGTGACCTGAGAAGGGAACTGTCTTTGAGGGAAAGGTCCTAGCTGCAACAGCAGTTCCTTTTGTTTGAAGCATGAACCACCTGATCATCACACAGCAGCTACCTCTTGGCCCTCAGGCTCTCGAGGCAATGAAACACTTTCCAACACCTACTCAAAATACCATGAGAGCTTTTAGGATCTGTTCCACTATGAGCAGAACAGACCAGACTATAAACTCTGCCCGCTGTCCACTTGGCTTTGATCCTCCTTTTCTGTCAAGTTTTCTGGCCACAGCTGCAGAAGCATGCTCTGATCCTTTGAACAAGATGTGGTGGCCAAGAAGAACATCCAGCTACTCCATACACACAGCAGCTACAGTCCCAATACTTTCAGAAGCTCACCTGATAAGTACCACCCTATGACCCAGCCAGCATTACATTTTCTCCTCACTGTGACAGGGCAACTTTTAATTGAGCAGGGCTGAAGCACAGCAACCAACACGCCAAGAGTGGAAATGAACCACCCTGTCACCCTCAGGTTGGGTTTCACATTCTGCTTCAAACTACCACCTCCCACAAGAGCATGTCACTTCATGCTTCCTGGACCCTCCCCTGCATAGCTGTTCACCCAATCTCATGGTGAACCAGATCCAGGAACTGGTCTGGTTAAAAAAAAAAAAAAAAAAAAGAGACAGGACTTCATGCAAAGAACTTTCTAGCAGGACCAGTTCCCCAGTCCTGCTGAGTGCATGAATGCACAAGTGTTTGTATTGGCACAGGGTGGAGCATGGCAGCCAGGGCTGCTTAAGCAACTCACAGAATCCCAGCCTGGCTTCCCAGGATGCTGACACACATTCACCTACCCTGTGGCAGAGGGGTAGTAAAATACCCTGCCACACCGGGCATTATGGAAACACGCATCATGGAAACCACCCACAGCCTGCGGGCAACATGCAAAGCCACCACTGACTCAAAGGGCTGCGCAGGTTTATACAAAAAGGAGCGAGGAGAGGGGTTGTAGGCAGAGTTCTCTTCTGCAGTGTTTGCTCACGATCGATAAGGGTTGTTCTGAGGTCTGGCAACAGTGCTTTTGACTTCTCCCTGACCTCCTAAACACAGTAGCAAAGGCTAGATAGATGTCTTATTCAGAAACACAGTCCTTTAAGTTTTGTCTTGGGTCACCAGAACTTTACAGGAGGCCAGGTGCAACTGCAGTTTAGTACTGGGCAAGGAGTATATTGCACGTCCTTAGAGAGGGCTGAGCAAAGCCAGGGCTAGCTGGAGACCCAGCAGGGCTACCTATGGACTCCACAGCCAGGGAAGCTTGTGGCCACGCAGCACACACAGGATCAGTGACAACTCATCACTCGGGTGTGCTGCTGGGGGTGTACAGAGCACCACGTCAGTTCTGATGCTGCAGAGCTGAGCTGCCCCCCAGTTCTCTCAGCCAGCTCCACTAGAAGTCTGGTCAGTCCTTCAGCAACACAGAGAAGCAAATTAAAAGTCTGTACTCCTGCTTTTCCACCTGGAGGATGTAGCAGACAAGTTACTGCACACAGCTTTCATTCACACCAACCTACTCCTTGCTATTCAAGCAATACAGCCCAGGCCAAAGACTGAACCTCACTGACAGGTCAGCACAGACACGGCAGACAACAAACACACAACTGTATCAGTGGCAGGTGTGGGTTTTCACAGGTGGCCAAAAGTGGGGTACCTTTTGTCTCCCACATTCAAGGCAGCCTGTGTTTCGAAGAGGCAGTCTAATGACAGAGCTCTTTTCCTTGCAGCTGATCTCATGAGAAGCAGCCAGTTCAGTTTTACCCTATAACTGCTTCTCTTCAAAGAGCCTTCTCTGCAGCCCTTTACCATACTTGATAGTGCAGGCATTCATTTCTCCAGAAGAAAGCCACAGTTGACATATAACCTCAAAGAGCTGTGCAAAGTAGGGGCAGCTCAGCGAGGCCGTACAGCTAACAGCTCCACTTCATCCTGGGGAATTAATTTCAAGCTATTTCAACAGGCTCGAGAGGTGAGCAGCGAGCTGCATTAGCTGAGGCCAGGCAACTTGTCTTATAACCCTCTGATAAAAAGTCACCAGCGCTTTTTACTTTCTAGTGTAGCAAAACCAGCAGAGAAGATTCAGTTTTACAGCAACAGCCAGTTCATCTGCTTGTTCAGAAAACTACAGATGGGGAATTGCTTAGTTTCAGCCAAAGCCAGTGGTGGGCTGCCCATCCCAGGAACCCTGAGAAAGTAAGCTTCAGAGGGGAGTATGCTGCAGGTCAGGAAATATTTATGAAATGGAATCTCATCCAGCAAAGGACTCTAGCAGCCCGAAACCCACTACCCACACATACTAGTAACTGCAACACAGATAAACATGACCTTTCAGATGGGAGAAGTTAGAAATGACAGGATCTAAGGCTCTTGCTGCCTCTTCCCCCCCTGGCTACCATGTATTCCAACAAGGTTCCTTGAGGACATGGCTATTTCACAACCTGTAGGATGACCACAACATACAGGAGGCCCTGCTGTGGAGTTCAGGCAGGTGAGGTTGAGCAACTCACCTCAGACAAGTCATCAGCAGTTATAGCCACTTCAGTGGAGACTGGACTTTGTATTGTTGCCCTCCAACACGTATCAACGCATTGACCTTATGTCTTCCACAGCAGTCTCAACAAAACCTGTCCCGATCCTTAGCCAATTACTCCCATCTGTGTGCTGACCTCTATAGCCATGAACAAACAGCCTCGCTTACATCTGGGTGCGCATTCCTTTCTTTGCCCCATCTCCTGCCACCCACTCACCCTGTCTTACGGGATCAGCACTGAGGACTGTCACTGGAGTGAAACTTGCTACAGAACCACCGAGACTTCCTGGCAAGTACAATTGTGTGCTTCAGACTGCCTGATTGCTCCTTGACAGCACGCGTGGGTTGGAGAAGCCAGTCTCCTCTCCTCATAAAACTAAGAAACAACCCAGGTCCCAGTAAAACAGACCAGTCAGCACTACAGCCCTGAGACTGACGAATGTAGTCCAAGACTGAGTTTCATAGAAGAGCTGCAAAGCAGCTAGTGTCTCCATTTATCCCATTTGACACTGTCTTCTTCCAGTAGATCTGTTAGCTCAAACTGGTCAGTGAGCAGCTGTAGGCCATGTGGCAGGATTCCAAGAGGCTCAACCCTGACTGCTCCTTCTGCTGAGGCCATCACTGCAGAACAGAGAGCAAGCCTGTAGCACACCAACATCAGGACACAAGAGAGGCAATTCAAGGACTCTGGTCCCACAGGAACACAACTTTCTCCATTCATCTTCAGCCATTCAGCTCAGGGAGTCCAGCTCAGAAACAGGAGAGGTGTCCATAAGAATCTGTGATATATTCAGTGGCATCTCAAGTCTTCAGATCACTCTGGCAGCACATTGTGAATCACTCAGGTCTCTCAGCAGCACCAGGAAAACATGTACTGGGGAAGCATGTTTCCTGGAGACAAATGCCATATAACTTGGCTGGTGGAACTACTACCCATTTCAAACGAGCTTCATGCCAACTTGTGTGATCAGCGAAGAGCCAGAAGAAACACTATGGCAGCATGAGTGCTCTGACCTGAGCAGATGTCAGAATGACTTCCCAGAAGTCAGAAGTGACCTCATCACCATGCTACACAGTATTCTCGGGGGGGAAGAAGCTTTTCTGCTTCACCTGAGGAAGGAAAGTCAACATGCAGCCAGGAATACTTCCTGCCTCCAGGAACTATTATCAGGCAAGAGTAAGTGCAACAGCCTTTGGTATCCAGGTACAAGCTAGAAGACCGAGGTTCTTATCTCAATCCTGGGAGTTTCCTTCTCCTTGAACTGTAGCAATTACCTAGTGCAAGATATGCCAAGGAGCCAAGAGACAAAGCTGTAACATCTTCCTGAAGGATCACAGAAGCATTTTCACTCTATTAGTGATAGATCTACATGTTTCTAATTTGAGCAAACTGCTTGCAGTGCTACAGTAGGTCAGTGAAATCCAAGTGTCAGGGAAAAAAACCCACTAGTTTATCATCAAATGAAAGGTTTAGTGGCAGTAGCTCTGGTTCCTAGCAGCTAGAAACCTATTTAAACCTTGCCAGAAAGACAAACTCACAACCCTGGCGTACTAAAGGTCTCAGCTAAAGCAGGTTAGTTGGTAAACTTAATGAGACTACTTAAACCTACAAATAGCCTTACAACAACAAAAAAGCTGACAAAGCATTCTGACTAGTTACATAAAGTTACAGTGGAACCACCCAGACTTCAGGTTTTATAAGAGGATATATCCTATAGCAACTGGATACATCCTATAGCAACTGCCTATGCGCAAGACAACCAAAATGACTATCTGCTGACACTTCAGTGGCAGAAACACCTGCCAGCTGTAAGGCGTGCTGCTACCAAACACCACTTTAGCTGCCCAGCTGATCTGCTCACAGCTGACCCTGCAGAAGATAGGTCAAGTCCTTTGTATCATGACAACCAGCCTGAGACTCAACAATCCAAGTCAAGGCCTTCTTGACCACTTTTGTAAACCCCACATTTTCTTCGGGAGGAGACATGATGAAGCCTCCAGTGTTTCTGAAATGTTTGGGTTTTTTCTTCCTGACAATCTGTATTTTCTATACACATATCCCAGACATCTGTTAACTTTGAATCACAGAATGCTAGGGACTGGAAGGGACCTTGAAAGATCATCTAGCCCAGTCCCCTTCCAGAGCAGGGTCTCCTAGATCAATACTGCATTTCATTATAAGTCTCACACCCAGCTTCTTAGTCACAGCACCACCAACAACCCTTTTCAGGCACACTCCACTGAAGATCAGGGAACTGGAAGCATCCAGAAAGAGCTGCCTGGCTTGAACAGACACTGTCCCAGTCTCTGTCTCACACGTGCACACCAGATGGCAAGACTGATCACAGCCCACAACCTGATCCTGTGGTGCTGTTACATGTCAGCCTTCTATAGAAGACCTTGACTATGTGCAAGAAAGCTGCAGAAGCAAGTCAGACATGGGCAGCAAAATGAGCCAACAGTCGGCATCCAGCAGCTCCCTTCTGATTTGTTCATGCTCCCTATAGCTAAGCTCTAACCAGTTCTAAGAAATTGTTCTTGCACAGCAGGACTCACACCCGTCAGATGCTGGTCTGTTAAGAAGGAACTTGTGAGTCTTAATCAGCAGCCAGTTGCTGAACTCACACCAACCATGCAAGCAGCTTTAAATTTTGGTTTTGATCCCATGCAGGGCAGTTCCTGCATCTTGGCAGGTCTTACACTAACACACAGTGTACTTTCTGCATTTGTTTCTATGCCTCAGCATGGATGTGAAGAAATCAAGTCTCTCCCTACATTACGAGGCATGCTATCCCATCCTGTTTTATCCCCTGGATCTTACAGTGTTGACTAAGCCTAGATTGTTTATAATGCAGAAGCCTTCCCTGCCAAACAGATGCAGTTAAACCACCATGACTAAGCCGTGCACGAAAGGACTGAAACATCGCCACCAGATGCAGGAGCCACATCTCAGATCAGGAATGTTCTGTTCCCCCACCACAACAATCCTCTCAGAGAGGGACTTTCAGCATCACCCCTTCCTTCCACATAGTCTTAGCAGGTCCCAAGTGCAGGTGGTGAAGAAAAGCAGCACCTGAGTGTTGCAGGTGCTGCTAGTCTCCTTGGAATAAACAGCAGTGGGTCAGATTGTCTTGGGCACAGGCTGGACCACTTTTCACTGAATTACTCTAACACAGAACACAGTTTACACTGCATGAACTGCCTTTGAGAAATATGCATGCTCATAGCCACCAGGGCATACCACAAGTGATCTATCCATATAAAATGGTGCAGAGATGAAGCTTTCAGTGCCTCTTCCTAGGATACTAATGGTCTCTCTGTTCAGGTTTACAAAAGCATTATTAATTCTGCATGTAAAACAAAGTTCTGACAGCAGTTGCCTGCTACTGCCCCATTTACAGTTAAATTATGCAACACCTCAGTGAGATTATGGAAGCTGGCTGATGCGCTTCCAAGCTGAGTCATGAGGGTGTTGAAGTATCATTTAAAAGCTGAAGCATCAAATGAAATCCTCCTAACAGAAGCAGTCTTAAAAAAAACCCTGGTGCTGCAATAGTGCTCTAGCCACCCATAGTTCTACTCATTTCAGAAACGAACATCGGGCATTTCTTGACAAAACACCCAGTGTGTTGAACTGATCAACTCTGACCTAGAGTCACTTGGTTCCACTGTTTAGTACCACTCCTGTACAGCGGAGCCCTGAACAAGTGACTGTTACAAAGGCAGGAGCTTCCCTTTGATCCAAGCTGTTATCGAAGTCTCACTGTAACGTACTAGCTCCAGCCACCTCATGCCTTCATTTTTGAGTTGACAGCTTGTGCACCTGTCTTCCCCATGGCCTTGTTTCAGAGCAGTCACCAAATCAGCTGAGGAGGTTAGAGTTGTGGGGAGAAGCTACCAAATTTGTGGAGTCTAGATGTTCTCCTGCCTCATATGGGCAACTGTAAGACTTAAGTTGTGATCTGGACATCCCTGAGTTTTACACATCTGTGCTGTGAAGAGAAAAGCGACATCACTAATGCCGCCTCTGAAACACTGACTGGTATTAAGACAAGTCAATAAAACAGTACTAAAAATTGCAAAGTCAGGTGAAGTGCTTTAGTACCAAGTTACTCTTAGCTCAACATATCCCTTGAGTTCAGACATGGAGTGTCACCAGGATTGCTAGATACTGCATCACAACAGATCAAACTTGTAAGGCACTGTTCAAACACCACTAAGTTAAAAGATATTTCATATGCAAACTTCTAGATCTACTCACTGACTACTGACTCTAGTCAGCACAATATACCTCTAAAGAAAGTAGAGCATAAAATGCTGAAGGACCGCCTCACAGGCCAATTCTAAAAGCCCAGGCTGAATCACTGCCACGTACCAGCACCATCACTACTACACCAAATGCTTTGCTGTTCCAGGTTTGCAGCAATCTCCTCACAAACCTCAGCTCATTGACTGCAAAGGATTTCTCAGGCAACTGTAGTTGCTTATCCTTCTGAAGCATCCAAAAAGGTTCCATTTTCAATAAGAGAGTCCTGATCTCCTATCACTTTCACTTTCTTTTACTGAATACTGAAGTTTTCACAATTCCATAACATTCTGGGCCTGCTGCCAGGGACCCACTGGCTACATCCATACTAGTAAATTAAACAACATCAGGGAACATCCCCAGGCACTGGAACACAACCTACACCATCCAGTTATTAGAATGATCTCTGGCACAGTTTCGAGCCTTGCCAACTGGTTTGCCCCCAAATAACGCATGGGAAGGTTTCCCACAGGCAATCTGGTGGGGGGAGCGTTAAAGGATAGGTCAGAAAGTAAGATTTACTGTATGACTGGGACTGCAGCATTTAAGGTGGCCACAGGACAACTAGCATGCAGCATGTTTTACTTACTTGAATCAGTGTAAGGAGGCTTGGTGGGTCTTTTTAACCCCTTCTGGCTGCATGCTGGGGACAAGGGGGCATACTGAGCATTTAGCACTCTCCTGTTACTACAGTAATAACTCCTAATTATTAATAATCACATCTTCCAGCTTCCATAGCAAGAAGCTCATCGCCATTTCACAGCTCAGTGTGACTGCAGATGCAGACTGAGGAACTTTCTGCAAGTTCAACACGCTTCAGAGCGGAGCCGATGCTGCTGGAGGATTAAGTGCGCAGCTTTCCTCTTCAAGGCCATGAGTCAGTTGATGCAAGCACACGATAGCAGAGCACTCCTTTGCCACTGCCCAGACATGCCAGAGCCAGCCTCTTTTGTTAGGCGCTTTGTTCACTGATGGGAAAGTAGTCACAATCTAGATTATTCTTCCGTTAGGACAGAGAGATATTTAGAAGTCAAAGCTGTCTAGCTGCAGGCTGTTAGGCAAGTTTCGATGCAAGCCTCGCTACCACTTTTCCACTGCATGTAGGTGCCACTTACACCCTGTTAGAGCCAGTGAGGTGGACAAATCTCATTTGGCCATCAAATCTGCCAGTGTGAGAGTCTCTATTACAGTTTCATAAGCACAGAGTACAGCAGGGGAGCAAGAAAATCCCACAGATTAGTGGTTTTGTTAGATATGAATTCAAGCAAGCTTTGTGGTTCCTCCAGTTCGGGCTTTCACTCCTCTTACCCCTTAACTTCTTGACCAAAGAAAGCCTAGGCTCTGTCCCTAAAAAAGATCTGTATTAAGTTGTCAAGAGGATAACAGGTTCTCTCTTCTGCAGAGATGCTCTCAGCCAGGACTGATGTTTTGGTAGATAGACAGGCTGCTCTGAGCTCAAATCTCCCAGATCACCACCCCAGGGTCAGGGCATCCAGCCTCCAAATCCTGCCATGAGCTGGCCAACAACTAGCACGTGACAGAGATAGGTATCTCTCTCTATATATATAAATACCTACCTATTTATATTTCTCCACTCTACTGGTCTCAGAGCATACAATAAGGCAGCAATAGGGTCCTGTTCTGGGACTACAAGCTTCCGACAAGCACTACAGCTGCCAGCTCCGATCCCCAGGGAACATACAAAGGCTCCCACCAACACAGCCCCAGCAGTACCACTGCTACAACACAGAGCTTCACAAGAGCTCTCATCTGGAAATCGTTACATTAATCACTGCTTGCTCTCCAGATGGTAGACTGGCTCCACTCTCCCCTGCCCACCTCTGGCTTCAATATCCAGTCTGCTTATCTAGTAAGCCCTAGACGCAAGGGGCTGGACTGGGGCTACTGACTGGCTCTGACCGGGATGTGTCCTGCCGCCAGCATTAGAAACCAATTAGAAGAGCTTTCCTGAGTACAGCACAGGACAGTCATGGTCTGCAGTGCAGCCTAGAAAGCATTCTGCCAGCACGCTCCCCTTACAACTGGAACAGAGTTCAAGTTTCCTTCCATTTAAGAGGCAATAATCTCCTCCTCACGTGGCACAGGCGGACAAAGAGCAACCCTCGTTCTCTGGCTGTGACTTGTGTACACTCAGGTGATGGAGCCAGGGCACTCAGAGAAGCTGTTGCATGAACCAGCAGTACTTTGTAGAAGGCTGGTTGGCAGGAGCATGTGTCTGGGACTGCCCACAGCCAAAATCAAGACTGTCAGCCTCTGTCTCCATGACTGGCATACCAGACATTGTCATTACTGCACAAGCAGCGCAGAAAAGTTACGGGGTGGAGTACAACAAGAACGTGGGGCCTCCATGAAAGGCAAGATATCCACGAGTATTTTAAGCTGGTTGGCAGGCAGTTCCCTATCGTTTAGCAATGCCTTTGATTTAGTCAGGAGTCATCCTGCAATAGCAATCCTGAAGACCTTTCAGTTATTAGAAAAGCCCTAAACACTGAGAGGCTAGATGAGTGTACATTGAAGAGAACCATATTGCAAAAAGAAGGGCTATGGAGAAGCCAGTTCTGACAGAGCACAGAAGCAAGACGCATAAGTGAAGCAGCAAGAGCTCTTCAACTGATCAATACCCAAGGGAGTTTCAAACCAGAAGCCTGGCAGGGAAAGCCATGACTCCCAATACCTCTGTGACTCAGTCGTAACTGCAGCTCCAGTGACTCAACGGGAAGTTCTATTACCAACTCCATCCAAGTCCCACTAGCACACTGGTTCCTATCCAGCAAAGCAAGCCTCACTGGTGAGACTGGTCTCAGCAGTGAGATAGAAACATTACAGTCAAGCATGGCAAGGAGCCCAAGCTAACAGACTCTGTTGGACCCATGCCGGTTCCACAAGACCCAGAATGTCAACTGCAGCCAAGCACTGCTTGAGAAACTGAGAGGTTGGGAAACCACCACATTAGCAGATGTTGCTCCACAAGAGCTGCTTGTAGGAGGTCCAAATGTTATCTCACCTTGAGGTAAGGCTTCACAGTGCAGTAGTTTTTCCACTAGCATCTCCACAGTAGAAAGTGCACTGTCCCAGGTTTCTAGCCAGGCCAGATAAAGCTCATTTCTGTGGTATACCAGTAGTCCAGCACAGCAGTAGTTCAAATGAAGTATGCCAGTCAACTCTAACTTAAGAGACCTGTTAACAAAACTGACACTCAGCACTTCTAAGGAGACACCACACGCTCTCTGCATTTTAGAGTATCTTCTCAGCTCAGAAGAGAAGTGAGCCTATAAGAAACAGCAGAAGTCCTTGCACTCTTGGTCAAAACAACATTCACTTTGCAAGTTCACTGCCTGCACCGAAGTCTAGGGAATAACAAAGGTCCCTCACTTTGAATCCACAAATAAACAGTGCCTTTAAATACTAAAATGCTCTGATGCCTCCTCAAGAGCTCACAATCCCCACCCTCCCCAATACATCCACTTATGTTCCTGCTCATATTCCTCACGTTGTTTGGAGGAGCTGAACCAGGTGCACTAGAACAGAGGAGAGCTGTTGTTCTAGCTGAAAGCTGATGTTTCCCACTGCTTTGCTAGTTCTCCTGGCACAGAAACAGCACCTGTCCAGTTTGTTTATGGAGAGCGTTATCATAAAAGTTTCACAAATAAAAAGACTATCACTTTGAGCTAAATTGCTCCCAGAGAAATACACTCAAGTGGAGGTGTCTATGCTCCCCTCATAGGCAAATTGAGATCTAGTCAACAAAGCTCCGACAAAGCAACTCACCTTGAAGCAGACGTGCAGGGGCTGGTCAGATAATCGCTCTCTTTGGCTCCACTGATTACATCACCAGGACTATAATGAGGGCTTAGGCACCTAGCACACACACAGACACCTACATTTAGGTGCCTTAACATCAATTGAACATTGTCCTGAGGGACCAACGCCATTTGAAGTACCCTGTGTCTCAGCGAGTGCATCAATCTCCAGCTATCCTGAAGTGCTGTATTAATAGCTCTGAGTTAATAAAGAGTAGAAGACATCCAAGACGAAAATACTAACGCTGCAATGCTGAAGCACTGCAATGTTGTCATTGACAGCACCTCCTCAGGAAAGGGGGTCTTCTCTCTCCCAAGAAGCTCCCTCCTGCCTGCAGCAGGCCCTACTAAAACCCCAGCTCCCCAGATGCCAGATGACACAAACAAGTGTGGAATGTCCTTCTCAGAGGCATTAGTATGCTTCTTGGACACAACAGCCACTTCAAACAAGGTCAGGATGAAGTGCTACTATATAGGCCACCTGGAGACAACCAAGCACTAGCAATGCAAAACACATACTTAAAATGGACCAATTTTGCTGCTAAACGAGCAGCCTACATTTCAGGTTAGTGCACTAGCTTAATTTTAGAAGGCTTACAGGTTTCTTGCACTTGCTGTAACATGTCTCGGGTTGTTAGAGAAGATTGTTTAGTTTCCAGAAGTTTCAGAGTGCTGCCATTAGAAGTGTTACCTCTTCTAGCCACCTGAAAATGGGGAGAAACCTGGAACAAGAGACTACAAACTTGCACCAGAGCACCCTTACACGATACAAACCACTGCTTATTTGTCTCTGCTCTATCAGAGTTGACCAAATACAACAGAGTCACCATTTTACCGGGAGGTGGCCACCAGCAAGCGAATGTTCAGATGGAGAAGCATTGCTTATAGTGCTTGATAATGTGATGCTGCTCTGCATGCACTATAGAATAAAGTGTTTCCTCCTTATCCACTGCCTACACCTTTAATAAGCACGATGGACTACCTAATTTCTTCTAATTAGTTTACATTCAGATAGGAATGACATCACCCTTGGAAGAAGGTTCTGCCTGCTCTGCGAAGCTTCTTTTAACCGCCAGCATGCTCCTGCACCAGATGAAACCATCAAACCCATGTTTTCCCTCACGATACAGGCAGGACTGTCCGCTGCCCTCCTGCAGCAGAGTACACATGGCTTCATGGCAGGCTTATGGCATGTAAAAACTTCCATTTGAAAGAGTAACTGGGTTAATCCACTAAGATGCATCAGCCTTCTTATTTCTAGGGAATCAATCCCTCCATCATAACAACAGAGTGCAATTATTCTCATACAAGCTGTTTTGAGCGATAAAGTGTCACCTCGAAGAGCAGGAAGCTCCTCAACCATTCCTGCGGGTGGGAGTACTCAGAAAGAAAACAGCTTTCATTTGGCCACCTTCTTGCTCCAGCTTATCACTTCTACAGCAATATGCATGGACCAGTCAAGTTCAAGGGTCAGCTGATGTGCCAGCAGCTTTCCAATAATCAGACCACCAAGAACCCAACACAACCATGCCAGTGTCCACAGCCCTGTGATCTGGCATCTGCAAAGGACGGTGTAAGGTCACTCTGCTTTCTGTGCCCAACACAAGAGGTTTGCTGCCACTTGATGCTCCCAGGGCATAATTATTCCAGATGCCTGCGAAAGCCACCTTAGTCTGTGTCATTGACATTTCAACATGGGATAAAGGCTGCGTGATCACTAGAAGAGAAACGGCCTCAGCGCTGAGTCACCCCAGAGAGCCCCAAGGACTTCTGCTCCTCCATGTGCTCACCCAGGAAACCCCTCGATCTGAAGCATCATCCAGGCCTTCGTGTCTCTTACGCACAGGAAAACTCCAGACAAGCATTTACCTCATGTGGTTATAACTTCTAGTAAGGAATACTTATCATAGGGGAATTTAGTCCAAATGCACTATAGAAGCTGCAAATCAAATGCAGTTTTCCCCCTGTATTCGGTAGAAGGCTTATTCAGAAGCTACGAGCAGGGCCCTCTCCCCGTGAAACAGGGCTGATGGCACTCACATGCTTGTCATTTTGAGCCCCCTCACGACTCGCTGCCACGTGGGCTAGAAGGGTGCACCTCCAGATCTACAGGTGGAGGATGGTGCACCAAACCCGCAGCTACTTCAAGCGGCTTAGATCCTGCCGCGCACTTTCTTCTGCCCCTCCAGACAAGTTTCAAACCAATTCCTCCCTCTCGGAAAGGAAAAAAAAACACCAAAAACGCCAGTTCTGACGGCGATGACCCTGCCTGCCCACACAAAGCCTCACATGCCACGTTCTCCTTCTAACTCACCCGAAGGAGAGGGCCCCAGGAGCGATGTGCACACAGGTCCGGCCCCCACTCTCGGGGAGCGAGAAGGGGCGGCCCCGGGGCTCTGCGCCCCGCGAGAGGCGCCCACGGAAGGGCTCCCACCCCGCAGCCGCTGGCCCCACCCGGGGA
>VZZY01015309.1:0-13689 GCA_013400335.1 Eurystomus gularis
TTTAAACTTCTGTGAAAGTAAAGTGTGAAGGAAATTGTCTTTTAACTTGCAGGCACTATTACAAGTTCCTGTAAACTACACCTGAATTACAGCCTAATGATCAAAATAGCTTTTTCTTTATTTTAGAAAAAAAAAACAACAAACACGTTAGTAAATGGCCGGGAGTATGTGAAGCATTAACTCATGTTTTGTATTTCATTTGTCTAATGCAGGTTCCTTCCTAGCTCAGTGTAGGTTAAGCAACTGGGATGTGATATGTGCACGAAAAGAATCCTTCATGGCATTCATACAGCTGTGCTGTAGTTTCAACAGACAGTAGTTTGTACTTGCCAGCTGGATAGCTAGCAGACAGATTTTTGGGGCAGACCACCCAGTGTGGTTAAGTAGATAGAGAAAACAGAGTAATTTACTAATCCTCTTTTACAATTCAGCTGTTTTGCTCTCATCCTTTGAGGGTATAAGGT
This sequence comes from Eurystomus gularis, assembly GCA_013400335.1. Lineage (NCBI taxonomy): Eukaryota > Metazoa > Chordata > Aves > Coraciiformes > Coraciidae > Eurystomus > Eurystomus gularis. The sequence continues at coordinate 465 of VZZY01015309.1, forward strand.
GGATAAAAAAAAATCTGGAATGTTTTACAGATTAATTATTTTTAAACTGTGTACTTAGATTTGGATAAACTAGCCAAGATCCCTCAGCACCTCCTAATGTCTCTGCAGCACCTTGAGATGTACATTCAGAATTTATGCTGTGCACAGATAAAAGATCTGTTTGGTCTTTATCTGAGTTGGTGACATCATTTCTCTTCTGATTCATTAATATATTAAAAGATTCTTCCCTGATAAAATGCACTGAAAGTGCTAGTCCTCAAGATATTACTAGTATATAGTAAAAAGCTAGGTCATTGAATTTGATCTGATTATGTTAGTTACTAAACTTATTTCATTGACAATCATAAACTGTTTTGTATTGGGGGATGGGCTTGGATTAGCCTTCAGATAAATGATCTCCAAATCCAGCTCACTGAGTTTGCCAAGTTGTTTCTTCATGCTAAAGTTATTATGAAACAAAAAAATAATAATATTTATGAGTAACTTGTACTTGCATGTGGGAGGGGAGCATCTCAGATTATGATCCCTGTTCCCATGGCTATTTTTGTTTCTGTATCCTACAGTTGTTGGATAAAATACTAAGATAACATGGAACAAGATCCTCTTTCACTTCCATTCCTGCCTCTGTGGTATAGTCAGATGTTATATACACTTTGATGGAACCTTGTTTTCTGCATTTGCTATTTCTCTTGCCCAAATAGACTTGACCTCCTACAGCATCCAAAGTTCAGCAAGAAGCAAAAGTCCTAGATGTAGACTACACATGGTGTTTGTGTGTCATTGTCGGGGAATGAGGACATACGGTATTTAACACCCTCTGACTAAAAACTGAATCTTTCTCACCCATGTTGGAGTGACTGCTTTGAGAAAGCCTCCCCTCTCTCTGTAGTCAGAACAACATCTGATTTCCAGAAACTGATTAGGTGCAGCCTGACACCTAGCTCATACATATCTAGCCTTGTCAAAACCCAGTGTAGTTCTGACTGTGGCTGGAGATGAATATTAAAACCTTTAGGCTAAAAAGTAAAGTTCCTCAAAAGGCCAATTCAGCTTAGTTTTTTGCTCACACAGCTCTGAACTTCGGGTGTATCTATGTAAAAAAATTAGTTTGTACGAGAGCATGCTTTTAAACCACAGACTGCCATGATTTAAAAAGCCTTGCTTCTTATTGCAAAGTAGCATTGTAGCGTGGGGATTTAATTCCTGTTGAGCGAAGTTTGAGTCCAGGAAAAAACATAACACACCCCAGCTACTAGTAGGTATTTAGTTCATAGGACCAGCACACCTGAAAGTAAAATTGCCAAGATGTGTACTGTGTCATTGCAGAGTTGTCACTGGTTATGATTTACTCTTTTACATGACAGCACTTTAAAGTGCACTTAGCTTAATTCTAGTCTGGTCTGTAATTTGATGACTTTTTTCTGGATTTTTTTTTTTGGGGGGGTGGGATTTTGATTAAATATTTAGTCTCCATAATGTTAGAGTCATATGAATATCAACTAACCCTGGTGAATGGCTAATTTACTTATACAAATTCAGTATTTTTAAGCCATGTCTATAAAACACACAGCCATATATGAAGTGACATTTCACTGTTCTTATTCTAGTCATTTTAGCGCATGTAAATAAATGCAGGTTTTGAGTGTAGTAGTTTATCAGTCATACATAGAATTAAGTGATCCTTGTTCTTTTATAATGTGACGACTTTATAAATTCAGCTGAAAATCACACTGGTCTTCCACTTCATGGTGTAAATTACTGCAAATCCACACCTAATTTACTGTGCACTTATTTTTTTCTGGTATTATGCATCTTCCAATATTTTTTTTTTTTGAGTTTTTGCTTCTTTAACATTTTCCTGTGGATCTTGTTCTGCAGTTTTCTGTCTATGTGACTAATTGTTTCCTATTCCCTGTGATTTTTTCCCATGTTTCCCTGTAAGACAGGCAAGGGATTATTACCACCTAGCTGATTTAAAATAAATAAGTTAATTGAACTAATCCCATCAACTGACATTTCACTTAAAATATTTTAACTGAGTATACTTGGTACAATGAAAAATAATAGCTGTGTATCAGTGAGAAAATGGAACATAGATGGAAAAACTGGTTTTGAGACTTTTTTCATATGTTAAGAGAAAAACTGCATCCTCTTGTTTAGGTAAAGATAGATTCCCAAATACAGATCAGTGCATTGAATCAAAAACATTTAGAGTTTGTATTTTGACTGCATTGTCAAGTGTATTGTATGGGTGTCTGTCTGCCACCTATTCTTGTTTTTATTTTGACAATAAAAATATTGTAAGTGCAGCTAAACCACAAACAAAATTCAACCAAGAACTGGTTTGTGCTATGATGTTTGTTCCTTATTTAGACTTAACTTACTGTAAATTTTGACAGTCAGTGGATAACGCCCTTCTACTGTGACAAACAACAAATGCCTGAGTATCAGGTTAACCTCATCAACCAATTGCTTGTCCAGTAATGGTTTAGTTGAGGTGAACACCAGAGGTGTCCAATTTACTTTACTTTCTTAGTTTTTAATACTGTATGTATTTGACAGTAGGACTACTGAGAGTTTAACACAGTGATGCTAAACCAGGGCACACGGAAATGTTAAGAAACACCTATATTTTGCTTTTGAGCAGCATATGGTAACTCAATATGTATACTCATTTTAAATTAAAAAGTGGCTAGGAGTTGAGTCACCCTCCTTCTTCAAAGGGAAGAGTCAGACAATAATGGAGTATTGCATACTAGTGTCTCATTTATTCTTCCTTGATCTGTTTTGCTTTTCGTTTAGATCAAGATATTTTATATATTCTGTTATCTGTGATCTGTAGTTCTTTATGAGAAAAGAGAACAGCTGCTGGTCGCATACTAGGAGTTGACTCTACATCTGCCCACCCTTCAAGTACACTGTGGCAGTGGGTAAAAGTAAAAGTATACTTAGGAATGGTAATTGTATTTAAAATCCATCTAAGCAACAAATTTCACTGAGGTGTACAGAGACATGTGAATGTGTTGTAAAAAGAGCTAGTAACAGATGCTGGCTTAATGAATTATCAGCAGTAGTTTAAAGGATGAGACCATTTATTTTTCTTTTTAAACAAATTTACTAAAGAAAGATGAGTAGAAAAATTAAGGAAGAAAGGATAAACTATGAGACAGTTTTTCAAGATTAAGAGAGTGCATAATCATTTTATTTAACCATAGGTTATGATATGCCTACTTCTGACCAGACCATAACAGCAGCAAAGTCATAATGCTGTGAATTTGGAAGGCAATAGCCAATATATATAGTAAAACAGTGTCTTAGTCCTGAGCTTCTAGTCCCTCTACTAAGACAGGCAATAAATAAGACCTAGAACTTAGATATGCTTGCTGTATTTTACACTTTGTTTGTCCTGGTGGATTGGTGCTACAAACCCTTACTTACAGTAGCAGGTCCATTCATTTAAATAAAATTGCACATAAACATGAGGATATTTTTATGAACAAGTTAATTATGATTTGACTGTGGTAATAGAGAAACTGTTAGATTACCTGTTTCAGTTTAAGCTTAGCTTCAGTAATAAAGCGAGCACTGAATGGTGGGCAGCACTGTGAGTAACTGTAAACCAGCAGACTGTGGATATTTCCATTCTGTGAAAGGCCAGATGGAAATAAAATACTCGAGTGGTCATTTTTAATTTCTGCCATATGAGAAAATTCACAGATGATTGTACTAAACTCATCAATGTTACAAGTTTCAATACTGGAAATTGATGAGATTGCAAACAATGTTGTTTTGCTGCTCTGAATTCAGACTAAAGATTTGATAGTAGCAAAGGCTCACCTTCGTAAGTCAAGCCACAAGTCTTCAAGACCCTCTTTGAAACCTCTACACGATTTGTTACAAGAAGTAAATAAAGATGCAGTATTTCAGCAGCTGAGTGATGAGACCACACCATATGCCATTGCAGTATAGTCCCTTGTTATGAATTACATGCTAATGTAGTGCATGGTATGTTATTTCCATCACAGAACATTGTCATGAAACTGTCATGAAATCTCATGGAAATATAGTAAGAAAAAGATATTTTTCCAGTCAGTGTTATCCAAACAATCTTGTTCCAGTTCATCCTGCTCAGAGATCGTATGACTCTCCTATTTTTGTAGGAAGTACTGTAATACACTTCACTACAAGTTGCTAGTGAATAATACGACAATGAATAAACTCCTCTGATCAGAGTATTTGATCCTTTCCTGTACCATGAAATATCCAGGATTTTCACATATTTCAGAATGTGTCTAGATCCATGGAATCTAGGAAAAAAAATATTTTCTCTTCTGGACAAACCTCAGTTATAAAAATATATAAAATAGAATAAATACGTATGGTCTTACATTGTTCATGTTGCTTGGGATTTAAAATATTGGTCCTCATTATATAGCATTGTGGTGGGACAAAATAACTGTAATCCTGTAAGTGGATTTTTCATAACAGTATGCACTCTTTTTCTTCAGTGTCTTGTATATGCATTGTTTAATGGGCTGAATCTTCTGAAACAATATTGCAGTGATTAGCCTTTTATAGTATAAATGTAAGTTGATTCTTTTTCAGCAATTAAATGCTAAGCTTTTTTATTATCTTTGTGCAGGTGCTACATTAAGTAGCACTTTGATCATGGGGACCTGAGTTCAAATAATGCATAATTTTTAGATAAATAAGAAAAGAATAATAACTTTAGCAACCTTTGCATTTTCAAAATTCTGAACTGATATTCATAAGTATAAGTTTATGGGCATAATCTAATTGGAGAATCATAGTACTTTTTGACACAGCTTTGTAGTTGTAGGGAGGGGATGATGAAAGATGAGTAAAGGTTTGTGTATGTGAGAACTCAACAGTGTTAACACGTGTCAGTATTTCACAACATACTCTTTCATGATCAAATTATTATTATTCCCTTTACCCAGGCATTACAAATGACTTTTCAGAATAACTCATTACAAATCTTTCTGGAGGATGTTAACAATGTCCTTTTATACTCCTTCTGTAATAAAGTAAGAAATGAATCCTAGTCCAAAAGTTACACTAAGCAAAACTCTTATTCAAAATACTGCTGGTTATTTTTTTTCCCCTTAAATTATATTTTTCAGGTAACATTTCCATAGAATCGGGATAAAAATCATTAGGTAAAAATCAGAAAAAGTTGCATGTTCTGCAAGACTGATTTACTTTCAGAAACAAATGGTAGAGATGTGAAAGAAGCTGAAGTTTCTGGGAAGAAAGCTTTTATTTTTGTATACAGTCTTAATATAAAATAATACTGAAAAAATTTTACCCTTACCTAGTTTTATTTTTAATCTAGACTGCATAATTAGTAATAATCAATAGCTTGTCTTTTTTCTTTCCAAGATATGAGACAACAGATACAGTGGAAGGAATGACTGAGTTCTCAAATTTCTTTTTATTGAACATGATTCTACTGACTTTATTAGGCCACCTGTATCTATAAAGTAGGCGTGATTAGTATGCATTCCATGTGGAGCTGTAACAAAACTGACATTTTGAAATACGTAATTTCATATTCAAAAGTGTTACTGGATATGCCATAGCCAGAATAAGATCCTGAAACCAATTACTGGGACTTCATTTATCAAATATAGCAGCATTGTTACAAATATTTTTAATAGAGTCATAACAGTAAATATGCATTTGTCTGTCGATACACAGCATTACAGAGTTACACTATACTGCTAATGCAATGAAACTGTCATGATTTGAACATTATCACAGCTGTTTTCCATGTTGAGGAAGCGTCTGAGAGCTGTAACATCTTCCAAATACTGTTAAGACCATGAAAGTCAAGGAAACCAATACATAATGTAAATATAGTCTGGCACACTGTTATTGTTTTGTTGGGTTTTTTTTCGTTACAAACAAAATTACATTTTTTACAATACGGTAGGTTTAAGTGGTCATGAAAAAGTAGAAAATATATAAAGATTTGTACATTTAATACCTAACATTCATAAAACAGAAAAGGAATAATAGAGATGCGTAAAGTTTTTACTTCCTAGGGAAATAATAATTTAAGTTTTTCAGATGGCTCTTCTATGAAGTCTTTGAGTCACATAATAAAAATGTATGTGAACGTGTTGCAAGGACGTCATAGAATATCTTAAATTGCAAGAGACCAATAAGGATTAGCAAGTCCAACTCCTTGCAGGGCTATCTAAAACTAAACCGTGTGTCTAGGAGTGTTGTTCAGATGATCCTTGAACTCTGACAGGCTTGGTTCCCTGGGAAGCCTGTTCCAGTGACTGACCACCCTCTCAATGCGGAACTTTTCCTACTGTCTGATCCAAACTTCCCCTGATGCAGCTTCATTCCATTTCCTTGGGTCCTATGGGTAGTCACCAGGGAGATCAGCACCTCCCCCCTTCTCCACTGCCCACCTTGAGAAAGTTGTAGACTGAGATGAGATCACCCCTCAGCCTTCTTTAAACAAACTTGATGAGAAAATGCTAAACAGTTTGCCAAATAGTATTTTCACTCCCTACAGAGGTCCTGCAGTGTAATTATTGCCTCTTCGACATACAGATACTGCCCCAAAATCCAGTTTTAAAAATTCTGTAAACATCTTGATGCATCCTTTCTATTTTGGTATTCAGAAATGTGAAGATCAGAGACCTGTGTGTCAGCCAGAGTCCATCTACCTCCCTACTGAGTGGGTTTTTACACTGAAGGAGACCTGTTGATTTCAAAGGAATATTGTATATTATTCCTCAAAGAACAGGATAGAATATAGGACTAAAATAATTAATTTTCATAATTTACCACTTAGCATAAAAAACATAGTGTATTATAGCATAGAGATTTAAGAGTAGCCTCTGATTTTTATTTCTTCAGTTACTGGTAAGGTTTTGGGTTTTCTTTTTTGGTTTTCTTTTGTTTGCTTCTTTTTAATCATTTTGAGACTTTCTTGGCATGAATGTTAGAAGTTCTAGGCATTCCCAAATATTCACTGAGCTAGTGGGGGTTCTTAGAGAAAACATGTGAAATCAAGTTGTGCTCCAAATTAGCAAAAATGGGCTGCCCCAAAATTGAAAGCCCTTAAAATCAAAAACTGTTTAATAAAACTTTCTTTTACATGATAATACTGTAAATGTGCAATTTCCAAAATGTTTTAGGTAATATAAAATAACTTTAAAGGTGTTAGACATCTTGAAAGCACTTTCTGTAGATTAAATTGAGAATACTAGTAGAAGCATTTAATAAAAAAAACCCCGACACATAAATCAAATTCTGTGCACACTACTGAACAATTAAAATAAAAGCATAAAGAGCAATGAAAATGTTTGAACTATGTAACAGATTAATTCTGACACTCAGTATAGAAAGACTGTCAATTCTAACTGTTCAGCTCTAACTCTTTAAAATACTCCAGTCAGAATTAAATTGAAACAAAGTTGTGATAGAAAAGGAAACCTAACATTTTCCATATGCACTGTCATATTCCATCCCTTTTCTAATATTCATGTTCCATTAACATTCAATATTGGATTAATCGAGGCTTGAGGACACAAAAGATAAAAACAAACTAAAGTATTTCTCGCTTGTTTTGCTATTTGCTATCTATACAGTATTTGCTCAGCCTAAACCATCCTGTTTTATGAAAAAAAAAAAGTACAACTTCTGAGGCAAATAATCAAAATCTTGATTTATTATACTATTGGATATAGAACTGCCACAGAAGCATACTACGTTGGCAAGACTGAGATTTGCAACACTAAACACTACTACAGCTTTGATCATTTCAATGCTAGAAGTTAGTGTTGGAAAATCCTACCCTCGGCGTTGAGAGTTAAAGATATCAAATGAGCCTGGGAATGGAAGACCTCAGTTTACCTGCAGGCTATCTACAGCAATGGTAGTGTTAATGCATGTTTTTCTGTGCTACCCATGAACTAGCTGAGTTAAATCACTGTCTTTCTCAGAAAAAGCTTTGCAGAAAGGTAAATGTGTAAGGTGTCTCAGAAAATCAATCATTGTTCTTTATATGTCTTTGTACACAAAAGTGAGTTATACTAGACAATTATTATATTTTGTATTTTTAACCGAACATACAACACTTGAAGTGATAAATTTATTAATCTGAAACATACTTTGTAGTATTTAGTAGACAGAATTGTTGCAAATGGCTATATATACATATACTTCATAAAATCTTGTATTAATTATACAAATATAATTCACTTGAAAATCAAGCAACTGTATTTAAAACAAAACATGTCTAACATTTTGGTACATTAGAAGTACTGAGCTATAAATTCTTCATATCTCTCAACTGCAGAAAGCCACAGATATTTGGCAGTAAGTGTATTTAGTAGCCGTCTAATGGGGTAGCTTATTTTTCTTTATGGTTAGAAATTTTGGTTTATTAGAATGTTTGATTAGCAATGGATTGATTTATTATTTACATGATAAGCATTAATCATGGCTGCAATACCTACCACCTGTAGTGTGCCTGCAGCAGTGCATGTTCTGTCTGTTTTATATACAAATATTGTATGTCTGTCATGTGTCTACAACTTTCTGTAATACACCTGTAAGTGTATGTGCTAACTAACCTTTCACAGGTGCTGCAACCAGGCTTACCAGCTCTCCAGATTTTATAATGAATCTTGCAATATTTGATGTATGTGTGCTTTCTTTGCTTAAGTTGAATTTTCAGTCCAGTCTCATGAATATTGGTAGAGAACAAGTATATTTGTTCTAATTCCTTGTGAATCTGTCTTCCGTTACATTCATTTGGGCTTAAGCCGTCAAGATAATTGCTATTTCACTGTGCTTTATGCACTAAAAGTGAGGTTGCCCTGACCCTGACCCAACATGCTTACCATATTCTGTTGTTCTCAGACCTACCTTTATATAGATCATTAAATACTCAGGGAAACAGGGACTGGAAACTGAATCTTCCATGATGAAGGTGAGTGCCTGAGACATATGAGTAAAAAAGTAGACACTCTTCTTCTCTACAAACCTAGTAAATAGTTTGTCGTTATAAAAAATGGAAGGACAGAGACATTAAAGTAAAGCTCTCTTGTTCCTATGTCTGCTGGGCTGCTAAGAGGTTCTCTGGCCATCCCTTCAAAAAGGGCTTACCTCACTAACCACCTAAGGTGGTCAAGCAAAAACAGATCCAATGAGAGTAGTCATATGTGAACACCTTGTATTCAGCTTGAATTTGGTATTAAACCCCATCTTGTCTCACTGGCATTTGCTTCCAGCTTGCTTCAGCAGGTTCCTTCTCAAATAGCGTTCAAGAGTTACCAGACTCTCTACACATGATGTACAGAGTAACATAGTACCACTCTTATGCAGAAGCTGATTAAATTTATTCATATTCTGCAAGTCTTCTGTGGCTTTTCAAAGGAAGAAATAGTTTTAGAAAAAGAAGTCTTTCTATAACTGAATGAGTTTATGAAGATGATCCCTAGTTTGATAAGCTTCTTTAGAGTAAAATGTAACTGATTCAGGCTGTAGCCTTGCTTAATATGAAGAATTACTTGGTCTCTCTCATCCTGTTTGCATGTAAATGGTGGGAACGTATAAACTTTGAGATAACTACCATGTTGTCAGTTTAGATGTAGATTGACCCCAGATCATTAAACAGAGCTTACAGAATGGGCACATAAAATCAAGCTCTTTAGGAAAATGTTTCCAACTATTTTGTGTGCATTGCCAACTGTCAGCATATTCTTTACTTAATTTTAATGTTTCGATATGTAAACATTTACCCATAACATAACATCATCAGAAAGTAATGCAAAATAGACCTTATTTAGACATTTAAGTGATTTTCTTTTTGTCCTAAACCAGCAAGACAAGAGCATAAAATGGACTTTTTGAGTCAGAGAGAATATGAGTTAGTAATATACTGTAATATATTCTAGAAAATTTAAAAAAATATATTATTAGAAATGACATGCAGGTACAAAAAATGGTTTATATCATGTAAGAATTTTGTGTGGATCAGTTAAATATGTTAAAATGTTTGATTTTGAACTTTTTTGTGACTCTGTCTTAATGATAAATCAAATATATGTTGTATTTCCTGAAAAAGTAAAACAAAAATTTTCTAATCCCTCCACCAAATTTTATTTTAGTCTTCTATTGATTTAAAGCATTTGAGAACCAAAAATTAGGAGATCATATGATAGGAGAATAAGGAACTTCACAGGTATACTAATGACGTGACAATAGAGGAATTCTGCAGGTGCCTGAGTTTTATTGCTGCGGTCATTTGTAGGGATGAACGACATTATTCTGAGATTTATCTGGAAGAAGCTTTTCTCCAGGGAGTAATGCAAGTCTCAGAAATATTTTCTCTCTAGCCTCTTCTTGTAGAATTGTCTGCCTTTTCTGCATATGTGTTAAAGAACATATGAAATCCAAGATGAATATTACCATTGTATGTATCTGATTCTGTGATTACATGTGCAGTCACAACAGGTGTTTGTAGGCGTAGCTATGTTAGTGGAAAGTGTGATTTGAACAAGGTGGCTAAATCAACAAAAGTTTATTCTGTAGAGATGGTGATTTTAATAGTCTGATGCAACAAATAGTTTTCATGACATAACATCTTTTCCCTGGATGTGTTTTTCTGTTGTATTGAAATATGAGGCCACTGTGGATATAACAACAACAACAAAAGGAACATAAAGAAATGCAATTTAAACACAAACAACCCAAAACCAAACCAACAAAAAAACCCCTTTGCACAGGATAAAAACTGAGGTGGCCCTGCATTCCTAGCTCAACTTTTTGAATAAATTGAAAGCTAAATCTTCTTGAAATGTATCAATTTTCATGGCTGATTCGAAGGAAGAAAAAATGTCTGGCATTTGACAAATGTAAAAGATCAGATTATGAGACCTTTTATTTCCTAATTGTTTTTCATAAAATTTCTAAAAAAACAAATAAAAAGTTAACATCAAGGTATTTAATAAATATGGACTAAGTTAACAGATAGAAAAATGAAGATGTTAAAACCAAAACAAAACCAAAATAGTGATGGATGCTTTTTGCTGCTTAGGACCTGAGTAAGGTTTCAGGCATGCAATCAATTGAAGAAAAATAAATGTCAAGGGGACATTAAGTAGCTGAATTATTTCTTTTATGGATACATTTAAGAGTGATGTCATCTAAGTGTTCTGACTAATGCAAAGCAAGATCTTGCTTCACACAGCATATAGGAGAGAACCCAGAGTGCTTTCATAGAGATAAATGCATTATGTGTTCAGTGGAACAGATTCACTTGCTCTGTGAAAGCAGAAACAATTCTAGGACTAAATGCAGAATTTGATGCTCTCTTTCAGGGGATCTGAAACCACCAGTGTTATTCTTTTTCCTCATTATCAGACAATTAAAATCGAGGATGATGTATAAGAATTCTATTTTCATTCAGAATGTAATTGGTTTTAGCAAACTTTGTCGGGAATTACAAAACCAGATTTATCTCAATTTCGTGTTTATTCACTAAGATACTTTCAATTTCTCTCTAAAAAAGACACTTAATTCTTTGACATAGTTTTATTTTTTCTTTGAGGATGAACTGATAATTCATTATAATATTTAACCTTTCAATTTTCCACATAATGATATAAAGTAACCTGCTCTACACCATGAGGCCACAAAATAATTACTTCCTAAAATATGGATGTATCTAATAGATTTGCTTCTTTCTACTTCGGTAAACAATTTTAAATTATGCTTATATAGTGTTTGCTGTCCCCTCCCTCGTAGCTTAGTAAATCTTTCTTGAATCTTGGCTTTTAATGAAACTGACTTCTTTGATCTGTATTGTTAAGGCTTTGTACCAACTGTCTAAGTATAAAAGAGATCTTTTTGTTTTTGTTTTTTTTTTTTTTTTGTCTGTAGCTCCTTAGATGTTGACATGAAGAAATGAGCTAATGTCAGACAGGGAATTTCTAAACCATGTCCAGAATATGATTCATTTACCTCTTCTTTGTCTCTATTCTAGTCCCTGTCTTTATTAATTCTGTGGGTTGTTTTTTTCTTCCACTGTTCTTTCATTTTTGTAGGATTCTTATTCATAACCTTAACAGTGAAGGGTGGTTGTGGGGGTACATTTAGGTTTGAAAACTGTGTTCAAATATTCCTCTGATGAGGGAAATAATGTAAGGTTTGGGGTTTCTTAGTTCTCTACATGTGGTGTAATTGTAGTTTCTATTCATTTTCCTGGGATGATTTTATAATGCAAATATTTATCTAAATAAATTGGAGACATCTTCACAGTGTACTTATGTGCAAGATTAATTCAGAATTGTTTTAATTATTTCCTTTTTTCTTGCAGTGAAAATGATTTAAACTAGAGCTGGGAAAACAGTTCAATTATTTTGTTCTCTGGCCAGAACTAGCTGGGTTCTTAATTGCCAGAGAGAACTAAAGTAATAAAATTAGTGGTCCCTAAATGCACTGCTATAAATACTGGCACAGTATTTATTTGTTTCATCATGAACACTTACTCAATTAAAAGCAGTTTCATTTTTTTCAAAGCACTCTTTATAATTTTCTTGTTGTTCAGCTAATATTTCAAAGGAGTGCTATAGAGTTTAGAGTTACATTTGCTTAAGAAAAATATATCTGTAAATATGAGATTTGGAAAATAATGTATTTTTAGAAAACATCCTAACCTCTCTGATTTTAGATGAAACCTTATTTTCTAACCATTGAAACAGTTCAATGTCTAACCTGTTGAAACACTGAAGTTTAGGCCAAGGGCATGAAGTGTTATGATTTATTTTAAGTTTAAGGAAACACAGCTCAGGAATTCCACTGATGCATTTTTAATTCAACATTAGATTTAGGAATGTTTGTGCCAAATAATGATCAGCTGCCCAGATCATTGTCACTATTCAAAACTTAAGAGCATACTAGCTGGACCAAACACTGCAGGCAGCTTTTTGTCCTTGCACAGTGAGATACAACAAGGTGTCCTGGGCAAGATCTATCTTTTAAGATACTCATATGCAGCATGCAGCTCTTCCGTACACACCCATTGAAGTTCTAAATGTAGGTATTGCCTACACTTTGCCGAATTAGGTGTTCAGCAAGATGAATAGACAAAATATGATCTATGATTTAACTGGATCATACTCTATCCACAAATAAGTAAAATTACTTTCACCGACTACATTTTATCACGAAC
>VZZY01015315.1:0-69120 GCA_013400335.1 Eurystomus gularis
ATATATATATATATATATACCCATCAGACATCTTCTTAACCTGAAGAAATACACTCGCAATGTGTAGACCTTTGCCTTGATTTGAGAAGATTCTGGGAATCAAGAGTGTGGTACTGACTTTTCTTTGGTTAACTCGCGTTGTCACATCTGGAACTGCTGAAACAGTTGTTGCTATGTAGGGTCTAGTAACACTGGCTAAAAATAATAAGTTTTAGTATAGAAGGTAGTGTTACTGAAAACCCAGACCATAGCTCTTTGGTTCATTATTCTCTTGTTTAGAATTTATGACCAAGCTGGGAAAAATACCTGTCACAGAAACCATTCGCATGACACAAACAAATACTTTTAAGTGGTGTAGTTGTTAAATGTACTTTCAGCAGCTTTTTTGTACCTTGAATGTACTTTTCAGTGAATGTGGATGTTTAGAGGTCAATTAGCAGCCACATTTTACATCATTAGCATCAATTTTTTTAAGAATTGGCTAATCTGGCTGAACCAAATACAATCTCCAGTCAAGACCATTTAGAATTAGTTAATGCTACCTTAGTATATTATAACTTGTTTTTTATTAGCAAATACAATGACCTTCAATATTCATCTAACAATAGACACTTTAAAAAACTTTAGCTAGAACTAAATAACACAAGTATTGATTTATAAAAATTGTTTCTAAAGTATAGAGAACACTGACTTCTGAGATTGAGTATAAGAAACCACTAAACATTTTTTGTTTTGCTTTTTTTACAAGGTAATCAGTATTAAAAAAAAATAGAAAAAAAGCAGTTCTGATCTGGAATTGCTAAGCAAAGTAGAGATTGATTAATGATCTACAAAGCTGATCACAACTAAGCTGGATTGTCCTGTCCTATGAATGTTTAGAGACTTAAAAAAATAAGCTAATATTTGTATTGGCTTAATCTAGTTCTTGGAGGTCAGTCACAGTGAGAACATCCATCTTCTCACTAAACTATAAAAAATGATACAATTTTGGAGGCTTCTGTGGTTTGTCTTATTTTTCTTGGTTTCCTGTGTCTGGCATGCACATTTTGCCAATGCCAGAGTCCTGAAATGATATGAGCAATAACTTCCCACTGGAAGATGTGTGCTCACAGGAAGCTGAACTCGTCATGTGTTCTCTGTTACCACTTTCTGACAGACTTCTCACAGATCTTAGAGCAGAACATTTTCTTGGTGAGATGATTGTAACTTCTGTTTTTAATATAGAAAGAGAGACATACATTAAACTGGAATGTAAAGAGCAGAGGACACTTTCAGTCTGTTTCAGAAATGTGCCAGTGAGTGAATGTTCCAGGTTCATGAATTCTTGGGTTGCAGTTAAGTACATTTACATGCACTGGTGTACATTACAACTAAGTTATGTTTATGTTAATTTCAGCATAGTAACAGGTAAAACAGGGTATGGTTAGAAAAAAGATGTAGGACAGTATCTACTACCTTTCAGGGACTATCAGAGCTGACTGCCACCACTGTGTATTGAGAGAGGAAGTCCAATTTGGTTCTTTTACCTCTACTTCCCACCCTCAATCCACTGCACAATGACATTTAAAAAAAGCTTTTTCAAAAAATGTTTTGTATTATCAAACCATAAGATGGCAGATGGTGACATGGGTCTGGCTCCTCCATTAAGACTGATTGTCATCTTCAGTCATTTTAATGAAGCCACCTTATCACCAGCAACTCAGAAGGTTTTTCTCTGATTTGTTAAGCACTGCCAAGATGAAGAAAGGAAGAGGAGGCCAGGGGTAACTTCAGTGGATCAAACCTCTGCAATGGTATCATGACTCATTTTCTTCTGGGCTGCTCTTATCTAGTCAAGGATGAGATAGGTGTTTCAGACTGCACTGTGAGCAATGAACAGCACCATTGTAAAGAGATTCTTCTGGGGTAGAAAATGCACAGGTTCTACCTACGCTTCTAGAAAACCAGATGTCTGTGGATCTGAAGCTAATTTTTTCCCTATTAATGAATAGGGTTCTTCACTAAGATTGTGTCAGACCTTTACAGTATTCCAACTTCCTCACATTTATTACACTGAGTTTCTTGAGGTTTAGTCCCATTTTTGTGTACTTTAATGACAGATGGTCTCAATTTGCCTAAAACTACATTATTTTTTGCAGCAGCCCAATATTATCTTGTGGCTTGACACACCACCACCATCTGCTCTCCTTGCCCTTTCGCCATCCTCAGTCCTCTTTTGGAAATCTGCTGTTAGAGCCAAGAAATATCCCTGTCAAATATCCTTGTCAAAGGCAGCAAGAGTTAAATGATGCGAAGTCATAAACAGAACAACCAGGGTTTCTGTTTTTGAGAGACGGTACTTTTTGTACTGGATATAAGCAGTTTCAAAATACAAGTAGTTGTATTTTGAGCAAATTAATTGTGTTTCAGACTGCACTGTGTTGGATATTAATTTCTAACTCAACTTGCCCATTCTAATGCTCAGGTAGTCCTTTTATTTTCTGTGTTGCAGGATAAATGAGCTGCAGATTCTGCCTTTTTCATCCCTATAAATTAGGGCAATACCAGCCTAAGAAAAGAATTTCAATGGAGCAGAGCACGTGTGACGTTTTGTCTATGGGGAAGGTTGGTGGCCAGGAGACTGAATATGTCTGCAGGCAGGTACTGCTACCAGAATTGCAGGGAAAAGATGAATGTGGCCCCAGATTAACAAACTCTGTCAGGGGTCATTTCAATTGTCCCTGCCAGTGCTGCAGGACTAGACAGGGGCTCCTACTGTGTGGCTACTACTAATATGTGCTCTAGCACAGCCAGCTGTCTTCTGTGAAGAGATTGAAACCATATGGAATTTGAATTACACAAATCTGTAATGTCTAGCGGTAATTAATTAGTGACACAGGCAAACCAGTGTTTAAAAACTTGTGCTTGGGTTTTGGGAGCGGGCGCGAATGCATTTGGCTGAGAGGTACAGAATGCAAATGAGTGAGTGGAGCTCAGCAGTGATGTGCTCTGCCTCGCTCATTCACAATGCTGCTCTGAATTTGCTCATGCTGCATTGCTGAATGCACATTTGCACAGCTACTTTCATGTGTGTGTTATATAACAAAATTGGTGGAGTTAAATAAATAAATAAAAAAAAGTCCACATTAAAGCTCTGTACTGCAAGTAGATTTGTGGGGGACAGAGGCCATCTTAATGGCAGCCCTGCGTGGCCAGCCATGGCTGCTGGGGACTAAGGTCCCTTATGCCTCATCTGATTCAGGTGCATAAAGGATAGCAATACAGTAGGGAATAAGCTATTACTTATATCCATTGGCAAAAAATCAAAAGCAATGGTTTTAAGCTGCAACAAGAGGAATTTGCATTAGGCAATAGAAAAAAATGCTTGAAAATCCACAAGATTTATCAGTGAGCATCCTCCAGAAATTTTTAGCAGATACAGTCCTGTATCTATGACATATTCTGAGTGACTTCCAGTGATTACCTCTAGCTCTATGGTATTCAACTGTGCAAGTATTTCAAATACAAATAAGGAAATAGTTGTGAGTAAAAACTTTATTGTTAACTCTTCTGTTCCTGAAATATTGCACATCACATTTAGTGCAGAATAGTTAAGTTTTATTGCTGTTGCTCAAATATTATTCAGAGATCAAAGGTCTATTATACTTGTTACTGGGCAAACATGAAACAAAATCGGCATGTTGGGCTGGTGTTTATAAACACTTATTTCAATTCATGGAATTCAGTGTATCTCAAGTAAAATGGAACTTTCTCAAGCATATAGCAGAGGAAGGCTAGGATAAGTATATTGGAAATTATTCCTCTTTTATGCCAACACTAAGCAAGTCTACAACTTAAAAGAGTGAAAACAGAAATTAATAGCTGTAGCGTTCAACAGGCCGTGTTTTTTGCACTGAAGACAAATCAGTGATCTAACTTCAAGTCTGGGTAAATAAGGTTAGAATAACAATCTATACCCTAGGGAAATATAGACATCTTAAATAACTGTACTGAAGACACAACAAACAATCATTCATTTCAGGGAAAATGCTACTGCAGGCCACTGTACCTTTTCCAGAAAATTCACAAAATTCCTGCTCCCCACTTGTCCCTACTGGCTTAAGAAAGAAGAAAAAGAAATGTTGAATTTTTTTATATATAAATAAATTAAAATGGGGGCTAGGGCAAAAAAGGGAAGCCTTCCATGTTATTTTTGCTGAGGAAATGCCAGAATGGCAGCCAAATAATTTTTTAAAAATTTTATCTCTACTTGTCTTAAAACTTTGACCACTATGACTTATCTGTAACCCAAAGCTTTAAGGTGCTTTAAACAATTGTTTAACAAAAGAAACAGTATGCAAAAGTTACAGTGATACAAATATGGCGGTATTTATCTGTTTTTTATTGGTTCAGCTAAGCATTGGCAGTGGATGTACTTTTGTTTTGTTTTTTTTCCTTCTTTAAAGCCAATTGAAATTTCATCTAAAAATACTGACCAGAACCTAGGAACATAATTGCACCCCTGAAGCTAATAATGTCTCCAACTAAGAGTGGATATAATCCACTTTAACATGAAGATAACTCACAAAGTCTCTTGGTCTTTCTCCATTGTCAGACAGAAATGTGTCTAACAATAAATGTGTAAAAAAAAAAAAGTTTGTTTTGGAAAGAATATAAGAATGTTTTTTCTGTAATAGCTCATGAAAGACAAGGAGACACATGGTAGTTAAGTCATTTGTTCATTCTATGCAAAGAATCTGTGGAAGAATAAGGAATAAGTTATTTACGCTTAGGACATTTCTATTGCTGTTCTACGTCCTTCCTATGTTCTCTCACACCAGGAAATAATCCTCAAGTTTTGGCAGCAAATCCCGGTAGGATCTGTCCCAAATCTCTTTGTACAATATTATGCAATTTAAGGCAAAACAATGAAGTAATAGTGGTGGAGGGGGATTATTAATTATTAGAATAAATATTTATGCTATATTAGTCTTTATAGAGCATTAACTAAGACTATTTCTGTAGACAATTACAACTAGTAAACAACAAATTGCTACCTATAAAGTCTTTTGAGCTAATGGTGAAATCCAAATTAACAATAATGCAATTGACTTTAATGAAACAGTGTTTCAGTTTAAAGGTACATAAAGGTAACAAGGCTTTGTGCTTTCTGGGGCCCCCAGGAGAAGGAAGACATGAACCTTCTTGTGCAAGTACAGAGGAAGGCCATGGAGATGATCAGGGTGGCTAGAACACCTCCGCTGTGAGGACAAGCTGAGAGAGCTGGGATTGTTTAGCCTGGAGAAGAGAAGGCTCCAGGAACACCTTATAGCAGCCTTCCAGTACTTAAAGGGGGCCTACAGGAAAGATGGGGAGGGATGCTTTATCAGGCAACATAATGATAGGATGAGGGGTAACAGTTTCAGGCTGAAAGAGGTTAGATTTTGATTAGATATTACAAAGAAATTATCTACTGGTGAGACACTGGAACAGGTTGCCCAGAGAAGTTGTTGATGTCCCTCCCTGAAAGTGTTCAAGCCTGGGTTGGATAGGGCTTTGAGCAACCTGACCTAGTGGGAGGTGTCGCTGCCCACGGCAAGAGGCTTGGAATTAAATGATCTTTAAGGCCTTTTCTAAACCAAACCATTCTATGATTCTGTTTGTAACAGCATACTTATCTCACAAGGTATCAGTGCTCTGATGTTTCTTGTAGATAAAGCTCTTCTCAAATTCAGCTACCTGTGTCTAGTACAAGGAGTACTGTTTTGGGCACCATACTTCAACAGAAATGTAGATGGACTGGAGACAATCCAGAAAGGAGTAAAAAGAATGAGCAACAGCCTAGAGGGAGCATGAGGGAGGGTGGAAGGAATTGGAATTGTTTAGTCTAAAGAAGACTGGAAAGATGGGATGTCAGCCCATAACCATGAACAATGTTTCTATAAAGAAGAAAATACAAACTATAAATGGGAAAAGAAGTAATAAAAAACTGCCTCAGGGGAGATTCAGCGTCATTGCTAAAAGCAACTTTCCTTGGATAGATTGGTGAAGGACTTAGTAAAGTTTTATGACTAAATTTCATTTTCAGTTTAAAACTTAAATGTCAGTATCTGGCAAAGATGTGAAGCGCAAGTTGTAACTTCTAGGCCCATTCTGAAAACTTAACAATAAACTTTCTAGGATCTCTTGGAGATTTTTATACTAAACAAATGTTTTAAATAGGTCGTGCCCACTTGGGATGATGGGATGCTAGTTCCTGAATGCAACTGGGTGGAAGCTGAACATAATTGGTGTCAACTAAAATAAACAACACTAAAATAAAGTTTCATTTGGGTTTTCATTTCATTTTTCAGACTGGCAAGAAGATTTTTTACTTTTTGTATCAATCTTCTTTAAGTAATTTTGAATGTTTTGAAGCTGAGTTTTCAGCCTTATCTTCCTACTCCATGCCCACTTCTTTCTAGAGATCTAAATAATAAAATCACTGAAAAGTACTCAGTATAGCTATAAACAAGCTATAAGGAATCCAGAGGATATTGTGTAGATATGCACATTAAAAGCACATAAAGATTACAGGATATTTTATACTTGTATCCTTCTGAACAGAATCTTGAAACTTCATACTTCCCTGTGTGGAGAGGGGTCTGCAGTATTTGTGTTACTCACATTTACTCTGTGTTTCTAGAGACCTGGTGTCTAGGAAGAGACCATTTACCAGTGATTCACCAATGCACTTGGTCAGAGAAGATGAAGAACAAGCTGATGAAGAACAAGCAAGAAGATGAAGAACTCAGCGTGCTGCTAGAAATCATGAGACATGGCAGGTAGGTGAAGTTACCCCATCACAATTGTATTTTCTCTAATATGTTATATTGTGCCATACCTTTTTATCTCCATGAGGATGAAAGTTTCTGGAGTATTTACCTGATTGACATGGCACAGTAACTGTAGCACGTACAATTGTAGCAAGAGTAGCTTCTGAGTTGCAGTCAGTGCTAGCTTTTATATTTTTCAGTAGCAGATCTCAAAGCAATAGAGGTCAGCTGTGCAATCCACATTTAACAAGGAAAAAAAGAAAGGAAACTGTAATATTGGGGCTGGGAGGATTACCCACTATTTTCCTGTTAACCAGTGACAGAGTCAAAAATAGCTACCTTGAATGCCAATCCTGCACTGTAACAAGGAGACAGCATGCCTGAAATCACCTGAAAGCACCTTGAAAATGGTATCAGCAATGAAACCTGGCTATAGGACTATTAATGGGACCCTCTGCAATGGGTCACAGATGGTCAGAAAGGAATGGTATAAATTTTTAAGCCAAAACCCTTCAATTCATAAGGATGACTATAAACTTAGCATCACTCACCTTTCAGGAGGTCTAGGAACACCATTGCCTCTCTTGATGTATTTTAGATTCTGCACCAGAAAAGTGAAAAAGAGGGGGATCAAATAATAGAGATGTATAAAAGGAAGCAGGGGAGGTGTCCAATCATTTAGAACTTGCCCCAGCCTTCATTCCAAGAACAAACATTCATTACCCCTCTCTCCTGGCCCTGAAAGTTGTTGTTTGCATATAACTTCGGGACATAAAGCAGTATTCTTGGAAAACAGTTGCATTTCAGCAGGAGACCAGAGATGCATGTTTATTCCGTACAGTAGTAAATGTGTGGATGACGCACAAGAATGCATCAGTCCAGTGAATTATATGTCTAAGCCTCCATTGTCTGGAGTATAACTTACAGAATTGTTTCTGCACTTGAGACGCGTACCTAATGCTATCCTAATATGCCTGTTATGAGATCATCTGAACATCCCTCAGCTGTACCTGCAGGAGAATGAGTGCAAAAATGTTAAATCTCTCAGATTTGCATCTGTTGTGAAATCTTGGCAAGCTTCAGCAATCAGCATTAATATTTGATTTGGTTTTGTGGGTTTCTTATTAAATGCAACTAATTTAAGTGTGGAAAACTTCAGCCTCCCATATGTGATATGAATTTCGGGTGTGAATGTATAAATATCTGTATGTGTATCGGCAATGAAGAGGTTGAAATAGCCTTAGGAGTCTTCTGTAATTCTTAAATGCCTCTGGGTCAACCTCTAAATACTGCATATGTGTAATTAACTTCTCCAGTGCTGCATTCCTGGACAACTACATGGGTATGTAGGTGCAGAAGGAGTTGATTTCCAATGGTTTCTATAATGCCGCTGAAGTCACACAAACTGAAGTTTAAACATCAAGAAAAATACTATAACTTAATTAAAAAGAAAACAAAGATGACTTCTGAAGTGATGTAATGCAGTATATTTTCATGTATGCGATAAACTATTTCAAAGAAATTAGTAGCCAGTGAGATCACTCAATTGGCTTTATTTGTGCTTTTCCAAAAATAGATGTGGCTTTGTCCACTGAGAGGTGTATTCCAGTTGTGCTGCAGGAGAATCCATTACTTATCATAGATCTCTTCTGAAAAAAACAGACTTGTTTTTTTTTTTTAGGACAGATTAAATGTTTGGACTTCAGGACTGTGGGAAACCAGGCATCAGTTAGAGTGTCCAGCTGTTCTCTAATCCAGGGATTGGCCTGTATCCTGAGCAGTTGCACCTGGGGACTCTGAATGTCATTCAAGCCTACCTTAACCCTACCCATCAGGCTTGCCTAGAGCCTGGCTTGATCAGACCACATTCTGTCTCGCAAAGTGTCTGTCTCAGCTAGTGAGAGGCAAAATAATCCTTGAAAAGCATGGTAAGAATGATTGCAGTTGTGTTTGTTTTCTTTCTAAATGTAGATTACTGGGGGGTGGGTGTGGGTGTCTTTTTTGTTTGCATGCATATGGCCCACTGAAAGTAGACACATTTTGCTGGAGAATGGTTAAATCTGGCAGATTTGTTTTCGGTCAGAAATACATCTCTTTTTTTCCCTTAGTGACTATGTTTTTTCAAACATCACAAAAATTTTGCTTTGAACAAGTAGCATTAAAGCTGGACATTTCAAAAATGTTTAGAAAAGGTGACACCTCTCGGACGACAAGGCAGATAAATGCTCAAACCAATGCATTCTAGCAATGTTATCTAGCACCCATGAAATATGAAGGAGAGATCTAGCTTGACCAGACTAAATATCTAGCCTCATTAATCCAGAATGCTATGTTAGCCTTTGTTCTAAACTCTGTATGCTGCCCAAGAGGGTATCCTAGGCCATTGTTACCTCGTTACTTTAATCAAGCAGATGTCTGCACTGCTTGCAGAAAAGCTTGGTCTTGTCTTTTCTGCTTCTCTCCAGTAGCACACTGCCTTTTCCCTGCTGCTTTCCATGTCCTAACTCTAGTGTGCACATAACAACCCTGTGAATCAGGCCAAGGAACATTATCTGTCTGAAAACTAGCGTCAGTCAGTGCTCTTACAAGGAAGACTGTCCCAGGGTGCAAAGGTGGGTAGGAACTGCCACTTCATGGAGTACTGTAGATTTATACTGAACTGAAGTGACCATATAACCATACTCTCAGGAATTCAGAGAAAATAGCACCTAGAGCTGTAGAGAACCACCTTATCAGGAAATGGGAGGAGCTATCATAAATCCCAGATTCTGCGTGAAGATCTCTTTTTCAACATTTCACAGTTAAAGGTGGAGATGGATACCTACCATATATGGTACATCAGTAATCAGAGCCCACAAAAAGAGATCAGGATACTCATCTGCCACCTTTGTTGAAAGTGCTTTTGCCACCAGCCCAGAGGTCATCCTGGAGCTGATGTAGGGAAGTCCTTCATTGTGGCTGAAGGTGGAATAACTCTGTGAAGGAAGGCATTCCAGACTGCCTGGGACAGGCCTGGGTGTGAGAATGCGCATGATGCTCTTGTCAGCAGATTTGGATGCCTACCTGGGAAAAGAGGCTGGAGTTCTGCTCTGGCATAAAGTTTACATGTTTCAAAGTAAATAGAATGTGGTGAGGCCAAGAAGAAACAGTAGATGTGAAGAAAATAGAAACCTATTTAAGTTCATACTGCCAAAGGCCAAGGGTGCATAAAAGCTTCCTTACTACAAACTGCACCTGAGATGTTCTAAAAACCTTTGTAGATAACATTTAAACTCAATAAGATATCTTAAGGAAAACCAGGCAGCCATCCCGAGTGAGGGACTGAGACAAAGTTTTTATGATTATTCCACTCCAGACCAGCAAATTGGCATTGGAGCAGGAAGAGAAACAGCAATAGGTCAAAATCTTTTAGCCATCAGCAGTTAAATCCAGAGATATGTTTGACACTGTCCCTGTAACTAATGTGCACAAGCTCAGCTTAATTCTATTATAAAGATATGTTTTCCCTGCCTGTTAGGTGACCTAGGCTGGGAAAGCTTGTTCCACATCAGTTAGGTATTCTTTGAATTTGAGTCACTTTTTCTACCACAGCAACGCATAACTGACATGTATGATTTTATTTATGCCATGTAACCAAGTTAATGTTCTTATTACTCTGCTGCATATCCCACGACACCTTTGCAGGAGGGATGATTCATCTCAACAGGCTTAGCTAGTGAAACTCTTTAAATAACAGTATGTGAAACATACGGTTCAAGACAGAAAACATTTTGAGAGTGGAGTAAGGCCAGGAATAGCAGCTGTCGCTAATACAGTATAGTGAGATTAGATGTCTCACAGAGCTGCACGTAAAGCAAACTTTAATCCCTCCAAATCTTTGTGTTTAGAGACTAGTTAAAAAATACAGGGCTACAAAGGATGTGCTACTTTTAGGGTAACACCGACTTGTTTTTTCTACTATGGCTCTATTAAAACATTTTGCTTTGTAAGTAGGGCAACGTTTCCATGTGTAGACAGGCAGAGACAGCAGGGAGTTATCCAAAAGATTCCAAAAAGAGGAAAGCTGTCAGGGAGGAGCTGGGGTGTGTGACAGCAGATCAGTTTCAGGACTCAGAGGGACAGGAGGGTATTCTGCTGATTCATTGCTTGGGCTTATGTTAGAAGTCAGAGCAGGTGAAACTTGTGTTTGTTCCACTCTAGCTACTCCAAATTTTTGTGCGCCTCGCTTCACTTTGGGGAATCCAGTGCTATCAGGAAGAGATATGTGAAAATTATAGAGAGAAATCTGTAAGTAGGAACAAAACACACGTTAGGGTGAACATGTGAGTAATTACAGTTGTAGCTGAAGAGAGTTTATATCTGAGAGTGATGGACCAGAACTTCAAGAGAGAACCTGCTTCAAAGGCAATTTTATTTTTTTTTCTGGTTCCACTTGTTCGAGTTGAAAATTCTCCCTACATTATTCCATTTTGTGTATCCTCTGAATGACAGTATCTGTGAGATAACCAGACTAGTTGAGCACGCTTTCCTAGAGACACTCTTGCATCAAGAGCATCAAAGCATAGTACCTGTCTTTTAATCCCTTCCCCAGTTTTTCTCCTGTGACAGGATGAGGTTAATGCTTCTCTGTTTCAGCTGACGGTGCTGTGGCTTGTGAAGTGTTCACACAATGCAACTGTAAGACTCAGCCACCCTGAAGCTGTCACAGAAAAAGGGAACAGAGCACATGGCTGTGGCTATGTGTGGATCTGTGTGGTTAAAAGGTGATAATGAGTATGGCAGTGATAAGACCATGGAGACAGGATTGTAATGAATGGAAAAAGACTACATTTTCCCTTGGGCAGTTTATATTTGCTGGTTTTGTCTGAAAGAGAAATCCTCTTACACAAAAGTAACATGTTTTGCTTTTTGTATGAAATCAACACTTGTACCATCTTTCACATCTGAGTAGCCACAGACTGTTAAGTAGGGAAAACATAGAACATTTCACTTCGCTATGTCCAACCCATGTATTTTTCCATGCCACGTCAATTTGTTTCTAGAGCTGACATGGGAAAACAGGAATGTTAAATGACACCTCCTAAACTGTAATCTGTTGAATACCCTTGACAGACAAGATATATTTTCAGTAAGCACATATTAGCATCAATATTCATCTTCTTTTAAACTCGCAGGTAATCAAGTCCTTGATGTCAGGCTGGAAGGTGTGTGTTTACCTTTGCTAATTCATTTACTCTTTCAAAACACTGTCACAATATTAGCTTTCAGTTAGTTCTTTCAGAGTTTTCAAGTGTCTTAAATGATATCAGCAATGACTCTTTTGTGGTCCAGCAATTGTAATTGCTATTTGATTCTTGGAAAGTCAGAGCACAACTTCATTCTTCAACTTAATTGTTAGGTTCGCTTCCACGAGTGGCCAAGTGATTGAAGATGTTTTGTCAACTACATGGGCTCTACTGACTTCATGGGGACAGCTGGATCATGGACCTGGAGTTTGTCAGGTTAGTTTCAAGCATTAACACTTTCAGCCGCAACATGGATTGAAATCACCTCATGCCATATACTTGCATCAGTACAAACTTTTTGAAAGCAGGCCTATAAAAGTAACTGCATGAAGGTAAGGTAGCTTGTACATCTCTTGTGTGTGGCAAATAAAT
This sequence comes from Eurystomus gularis, assembly GCA_013400335.1. NCBI lineage: Eukaryota > Metazoa > Chordata > Aves > Coraciiformes > Coraciidae > Eurystomus > Eurystomus gularis. The sequence goes on from VZZY01015315.1 coordinate 12,452, forward strand.
GACGTGTAAAGAAAAATTGGTTTTGCTTAACCTGTGTGTTTTCAGCCTGGTGATTTTAAAGAGATTTTAGGCATCAGAGAGATGCATACACAGGCAAACACACATGGCAATAAAACTTGACCCACAGTGTCTCTACTTCATGATGCACAACAGAGGATGAAATTCCTGTTAGAAATAGATACGTGGGGGAAAAAAAAAGTCATGCTGTATAATGTAGTTGAGGTAATAAGCAGATACAAAACCAGAGACCAGACAGAGAGTTGTAGAGGTCTGGGGCAACAGTGGAAGAGGCTGATTTTTTGATGGAACAGCTGAAAACCATCTAGATGATCTGCAGTGCTCATGAATTCACTCCCTGTGTGTTGCCCTGTAAAATGTTAACAGTCTGGTACATCTCAGCCATTGTTACTCTGCAGTTGTGTTGTGTTTCTTTCTAGATATTTTTAGAATCCAGATAGCGAGGCTCCATATTTCAGCTAAAGCCCAGCATGAGGAGATGGGCAGGGTCTGGAAAGCTCCTTTCTAATACATAAGAATGTGTTGCACATGGGCATTAACATCCTGTTTTAACGATGTTTTGTTAGTTTCGCATACAGGGGCTGGACATGACAGTAGGGGTTGAGTTCATGGTGTCACAAACCTTTTCTCGAGCACATATCTCAACTTTTGCTCCACTCATACACAGATGCAGAAGTATTTGAGTGGCAACCGTGACTGGGGCACTGTTGCAAATGAAAAATATGGTAGAGCTGCACGTGGTAGTGCCAGGAAAATAGAAAGCGTAACGGGGGCAGGAAGGGAGAAGCAGTGAGGCTAGAGCAGCTAAGCCCCTCTATCCCCAGTGTTGAAGTCTCAGTGTGGTGGGGCTTGATTGATGCCTGTCAGCATTCAGGAAGCTCTCCTGGAATAAATCTTCCCTTGTGCTACAGTGATCTGTTGAGCTTACCTTTTTCTTGATAGAAAAAACAAAATACAAGAAGATGCCATATGCCCTCCACAGTTCTGCATCCCCTTCATTGTGATTACACAAGTGTGCGTGGTCCAATAGTATAATCTAAGAACTTTCACTACCAAGAAAAATGTTTTCATGTCTAAGGAACAAAGATGTTTTAATAGAAAACATAGAATGTAAGGAAACAAGGACTGGGAAAGGGCCTCCAGAAATCTTCCCCTTGCCTCACTTTCCAGAGATGGACACTCCACAACTTTCTAGGCAAGTCATCACAGCATTTCACCTCCTTTTTAATTATGAAGCTTTCCTAGCTTTTTTCTTACTGCAATTTAAGCCCTTTACCTCTCCTAATAGCCAGCGTAAATGAGAGAAAAACATTCTCCTCCCTCCTTTTCAAAGAGTATTTGTTTATGAGGAGTACCATGCAGAATATCATGCCCCTTTTCCAGCCTTTTCTTCTTGAGGCTAAACCACATCAGTTCTTGCATGTTTTGTCACAGGATACAGTTGATATCTCTGCTCATCATCATTACTCTCTGAATTCTCAGGTAATTCATATTCTTCTTGGAGTACAGTGCCTAAACTGCACACAGTATTTTAGCTAAAACCCTACCATTGTTGAGTACAGCGGAGGGCTTATTTTACATATCTCACAGGCTTTACTCCTGTTTAGAAATCCCAGTGTGGTGTTTGCTTTTTTCACAACGGCACGATAGTATTGACTCATGCTTAGCTTGTGATTCAGTGTATCTCATGGACTCTTTTAAGAAGAAATGCCACCAGCCACTTGTTTTCCATCTGTATTTGCACAGCTTATTATTCCTGTCCCAATGTAGTATTCTGCATTGCCCAGGCAGCGATGAGAGCCCTTTTCACTCTTCCCTTAAAATCTTTGCCAACATTTTTTATGATTCTTATTGCAAAAACCACAAGATACACAGGACTAGCTATTATATGGATTTTTTTTGCCTTTGGATTTATGTCTGTATTTGTCTAGAAGGCATAGGGAATAAGAGTGTTAGATGAGCACCAACTCTGTTAGCAAATACTTTGTATGTGGGCAAGAAGATAAGAAGAGAAACTTCTCTATTTGTGTGGCAAACTCCATAAATTCTGATTTGTTTAACCAGAGATTAAACCCACATGTGAAGCAAACAGTGTTAAGAAGAAAAAGGCAGGAGCTGACACTTATTAAACCTTTGTAAAGTTCCATGACGTCAAGCAGATAATTAAAATTTTAGTCAGGAGAAGGATCTCCACCATTATAGATTTCCTTGGTGTTCTCTTGCAATGCAATCCTGACTACTGGTGCAAAGCAATCAAAGAGTTAGTTAAGAAGAAAACATTTCTTTCCCATATTTTTATGAAGTGCTTATCTCACACTTAATAACCAAAATTAAATAAACAGATATTCAGGAACTTATCTAGAGCCAAAACTGGTGATGAGAATATGACAGAAATAAGAAAATGTGTATAAATAAAAGTATCACTAATTCTCTCACTGGTAGACATAAGTATTCTGGTTGTAGTAGCAACTATGTTATTGGATGCTAGGCTGCTTTATCATGTTCGCTTCAAACTCCACAAAGCATCAGGATTTGTTGTGACCTCACTTTTACAGTTTTGGACTCACTGTTCGACTGTTCTCTGTTTAAAATTAGTAAAACAGAAACTGGAACAGATTCATTAATTGGAAAGACACTTATATTTTGAACACTGAGATCTGTTTGAGCCTTGAATTCTGGCCTGGTGTAGATGTTTTTTAATTAATCATCTGATTTATTTCCTCTAGCGTCACAGAACTAGACCAAGAATAACTTTGAAGCACCTATTATTATTGTTTGCATAATCTAGCATTGCTGAAAAAAATCTCAAAAGTTCTTGATTAAGTTTGTGTTGCAGACTTCAGCGAGGCATTAACTTTAATAACTACATAAATACGACAAACAGTAATCATGGGCCTAGTCAAAGGGTCAGAAAATACAAGTGTAGTAAAAGATCCTGGCCTGTCTGCAGGATTTTATTTTCAAATGTCCTGAGCATAGGTGCTGCCCTGTTATCTGTACTCCTTATAGTTTTAATCTCACAAAACCCAAGGTTAACAGATTTCCAAAAGGGTAGGCCCTACATCAAAATGAGAAGATTAGACATACAGACTAAAAGATTCAGTTTGCAGCATGACTATCCTTCTCAACTTCTTCCGAAGAGTTTACCAACAATATTCTGCTGAGTTTCACAGTCCATGCATAGACAAGTTATGTTGTACTCTTGCTCCATTTACAAAGACAATGAAGGCAAGCTTGGTTTAATATTTTCTTACTTCAGTAAAACTCTGTTGAGATTCACAGATAAACCCACCAATGGTCAAAGTAATTCCCAAAACTTTTTTGTGGCTCTACAAAATTGGCTCACTCCTTGGTGCTGTGGCTTTTTCTAGTTTGAATTTGCCAAAGTGCTTTCAAAGAAGCTATTCAAACCTTCCCTAATACTGTAATTTAAGCTTTGGCTCTGGTTACGTAGAAAGATGGAGCAGGACACAGTTTCTGTATCTCTGTATAAGTACAAGGAAAACTAAGAGGTAATTACTTATTAAAGAAGTATTTTATTTAGCTACCAAGCAGGGGACTGCTGCATTAAAAATTAATTATCAACAAGCAGCCAGCATGTCCGGTTTCTGCTGCACACACACATTGGGACAGATTGTTCCTATAACTGTTTCAGCCATTCATTCTCATTCTCCTCTGTCCCACCTTGTGATAAGTGTTGAAGGATACCTTGAAGCTCAGTCTCGTGGCACTTTTGATAACAAGAGCCTCAATCCATTGCCATGTATAACTTTCCTTCCCTTTTTCTCCCTCTGTTTTAGAAAGTCTGTACTTTTGGCTATTCCCCATCTCACCTGAGGCTGTGTTTCGTGTATGTGTGTGTGTAAATTTCATGCATTTCATAAATGAAGTGCTTTAGAAACAGTTGTGGGAGAGGCAGGGCAGCTTACCACTAGAATCTCCTTCCAGAGTTTTCCCTAAATCACCAAATGAGGTAGTCATCTAATCACTCAATAGACAAGTTAGGCAGGAAATGCAGAAAGTCAAAACTAACCTTAAGATGGGCTTATGTCTCCAAATGAGAACCCAAACATATTTCTTTAGTTCTGTGTGAGTACTAAGCCGCAATCCTAAAGCCACTACTGTTTCAAGATATGCATTATGAGTAGAGAAAGCTCTGAGAAAAGCATCACAGCCTCAGCCTGCAGGAACTCTGCTGACTCGTTTACTGCACTTTTGGAGAGGCATTTTGATAAAGTACATCTTTTCTAACTGCTCATTTTCTTCAGTTTCTCATTTCTTGTTCTCTTTGATGAAAATACATGTAGGGTGTCCACTCTGCAAATTCCTGTTGGCCATCTCTGGATTCTACATGTGCAAATATCATGAATTATTTTAGATTTATTTCCTCCATGCGCTGGCAAACTGGTCCCTGCTGCAGCTCCACGCGCTGTTTCTTGGAACATGACATCTTACGTACTCCACTATAGCTTGTTATGCAGTACTGCAATTAACAAATCATTCCCTTGTAAAAGATTGTAAAACATAGCCTGACCAAAAGTGTGTGGATCTCATTTAGATGTAACCAAAATACATCCAAAAAGCCCCACAAAACTTCCTGTGCTGAAAATTAGCAGAAAGTTCCACCTCATTTTAAAATGAGGAGACGTCTATAATATAATAACCTCTTTCAGCTTTTCAGTGTTACCCGAGTGCCTGCTCCCATATATATTGCAAATTTTTATGGCAGTCACACAGGTATAACAGTATAGTCAACAAGCATTTTCTTTATCTTTTCCCTCATAAAAAAAGTTGAGATTTGGGGTTTCCCTCCTTACAAACCAGCATAAGTAAAATTAATTTGATGGGAAAAAAATACAGCACTTTGAATTGGGAAACATAATACTTGGCAAAACCGTATTTTGAAGAAAAACTTTCCAGAAAATTAAACATCGAACCTTTCATGTCTGCTACAGTGCTTGACCTTTCCTTCTTCTTTCCACCTCCTGTGGATAAGTGCTTCCTCCCACGAACTGTAACATGGGAGCTTTAGCTCTGCAGCCCTTATGGCTCCGGGCACTAATTTCAATGCACACTCCAGCTTCCACTGGAATTGCTTCATTTACTTTATAGGGTTTTGTCTAACGTTTCCACTAGTAAAACTGAAGCCTCTCACAGATCTTACAGTTGGAAGTTATTTTCAGAAAGGAAAGGTAGGCTGGGGGTCTAGTTTGGGAGCTGGGTTCAAGCCACTTAGCCACACACCTCTACTGTCACTCTAGGCTTTACCTACCAAGGCCCTAGGTTCTAGGTACAGAAAGTTAAATTTCTCTGCTCGGTCCAGGGAGATGGGAACTATCTGGGGTGCACAGTGTGGAGTGTGTGGCTCAGGCTCATCAGGGAGAAAAGGGAATCAGCAGGGTCTCCCCAACACTTTATCCATGGAGTTACAAAGGATGCTCCTCTGTGAAGCACGACAGCAATCTTGCTCAACATTTGCGTTATGGGGCAGATTCCTTGGGTGTCAGAGACAAAGGAAACATTCCTTTAGGGTCCTGACATGGCCTAGCCTGCAGACCCATATAATCTTCAGGATCACGGACTGCCCAGGGAGGCGGTGGAGTTGCCATCCCTGGAGGTGTTTAAGGAAAGGTTGATGTAACACTTAGTGAGATGGTCTAGCTGATGTCATGGTGTTGGGTCATAGGCTGGATTTGATTATCTTGGAGGTCTATTCCAGCCTGAATAATTCTGTGATTCTGTGATCTACCTATACCAGGAGCAGTTCCCCCCCTCCTCAGTTTCTTGTAGCCCCCTCTCAGCACCAATCCCTTCCTTGAGATTGCCACTTCTCACAAGCCTACCACTGGGTGAGCCCAGGTGAGGCATCCTCCTCCTTCTGTGGCAAAAGCAGCTGCATGAGCTGGCACAGAAAATTAAGCTGCTACATTAACCTACCTTGTGCCTGTAGCAAAAATAATTGACACAGAAGAGCAAGGCTAAAACACACATCTGTTCTTCAGCTGATTCAAGAAGGGATGTGACACCTTTTCTGTTGCAAGCAAGTTCACTGGAAGAGGGGAAGCTACCTAAATAGCAGTAACAGCCTCAGTCAACCCATTTGAACTGCTGCTCCAGACCTGAGAGGCTTAGAAGCCTGAGAGACCGAGGCATAGCCAAATTTTGTGGCTCCAACACAGGCTGAATTAGAATAACAGAACAGCTGTGAATTCTCATACAAGTTTGTTACATGGCAGCTAAGGGCATATTATTTATAGTTTTCAGCAATCTTGGAATCTGTACCCAGGTTCTGCAAACACAGAAGGCCTGGTCCCTTTCCAAAAAAAGAATGGGAACAAAAGTCAGTGAGCATGAGGATGGCTGGGAAGGGCTGAGATTTAAAGCAAATCCAGCTGCCTCGTAGGAAAATGCAGTATTTCTCCTGAGGCCTCTCTTGACAGCTTTGACAGGTTTATAACAGAACCAATATAGTTTTGAATAACAAAATTATCTTCATAACCCCTGCAATGCCTCGGTTACTCCAACAGTCTAGACAGCACAGATGTGTCTGCACTAAGCTGGTGATCCTGCCCTCACCTGTAGCACAGCATGTTTTCCCTATTGACCGCGCTTTTATTTTGTTGATGACTAATGCATCAAACTGCTGGAAAATTAGTTACTCTTCCTCAGCCAGTCAGCATTCAAATATGCAGCTCACATCGCTATCTTTTAATTTTTCACCACAGATGCAGCATTTTAGGGGAAGAGAGTCAGACAGAGACCATACTTATATCTATCACTTGATAGTAAGTTTTTAAGTTCTCAAAGTATGGGCCAAGCTGCCTTGGGAAGTAGCACCAGCACCAAGAATAGAATTTCTTTACTTACCATGTCTTCCTTTCAGCACCCTCCTGTGTGTTCTTTTCCAATTGACAGAGTTTGGGTTTGCTGGGGTTATTTTTTGGGTGGTTGTTTTTTTGTTTTGTTTTGTTTTGTTTTCTCTCCAGGAAAAGGCTATATCCACCCTCCATCTGTGAGCATGTGTGCCTGTTTTCTTTCTCATAACTTCTTTGTGAGCTAGTTGGTGTAATAGTTGCCTTAGTGAGGTCATACTGAGGCTCAGGCTTTCCAGGCAGTCACAGGCAGGCTTGTGAAGAACACATGGCTGCAGCTGCTTTGGGTGGAAGTACTGATACACGTGCTTAAGCCTCTGGCCCACTCCATCATCTCTCCTCACCCACTGGTTAGCTGACCTAAAGATTTCCCTGCAAATCCAACTGGCAGGCTGTAAAGTCCTGTCCTGGCTCTGTTCCTGAGAACGGGAAATAAGCTTTGGGTCTACCAGGGATGTCTCGATCAATAGCAGTTGAACCTGGTTCTTTTTGCATCATCTCAAGAACCACACCATTAATACCCTTCTCACCTTTCTGACATATAACAGCCTTGGACTAAAGGCCTGATTAAGATCCAGGACCATGCTGGATCACACACAGAAAGAAAGTAATGCCAGGGTCTTGGAGTATTTGCAAAAATAAACACCATCAGCCAAGCCCACCCTGCAACAAATCATAAGCAGTCTCATAAAGGTTCTTTACAATCCCTGCTGGACATGATGTAAGTGTTGAGTGGCCTAAGCAGCCCCTCCTCAGTCCCTGCCAGCTCTGGAAACTCCATGTGCACCCAGCCGAGCACACTCCCTCCCTCCTGAGGGTCTGCTGCTGTCAGGGAAGGGACAGTGCAGCTTTTCAAACTCTGGCATCAATTCTTGCTGTGTGTTTTTTCAAAACACACCTGGACTACTACACCGCTACAGCTTATTTATTATAGGACCTAACTGCCTTTTCTTGTTGTGGACTGTATAGGAACAAGTGGCAGATAACTAAGAAACTTGTGCTCTTAAGCAACCTAAAAACATAATGGAAAAAAGTGGAAACAGATAGCATTACAAAGCATCTTAGGAAAGCTAAAGAAACCAAGCACATATCTACAGGCAGAACTCTTTCCACCTCCTCCCCCACCCCCCAAATTTGACAGGGTAATTCAAAACTGCTTGAGAAGAATGGGATATTTTAAAATTCAGGAGAGTTGTCTAGGAATCTTTCTGGAACAGCAATCCATAAGCAAAGCATGCATGCCATTAAAAGGTTCTACTCTAACATATGTAATACTGCATTTCTCAGTCACCTTTCAGGGATCCCTTGGAAGTTTTCCACAGAAACCCTCCCTCTCTCCTCCTCCACTTCATAGCCCATAAGTTAAAAACTAACAATCTAAAAATAGCTTCTCTCTGGGTTAGGTCTTTTAGTTTTCTCCCACAGCTCCTATAGGGGCTTTCTTCAAAGGCAAATGCAGCAGTGCAATTGGATGCTGAAGGTTATATATTCTATCCTATTATTTCATTTGGCCTTCTTAATTTACTGTATCCTACATAAACCCATTTGAAGAGGAGGATGCAGTCTGTCATTTAGTGTGTTCAACATATCTTTAATATTTTTTACCCTGAAGCTACCACCATCTGGAAATAGTTAGCATGGGAAAACAATAAAAAGCCCATCTAAGTTGACAAGACTTGCTGCCTGCAGTATTTGAGATTAGTATATCCCCCCTTAATTCATATATTTATTCTACCCACATACCACGTTAAGAGTGATTTTTAAATCCAAACTGTTTGGAAAGCCCCTGCTGTTACTTATGTGCTAAAGCCCAAGCTGAGGTTATCATGTTTGCCTTGCAGCAACAAACTTCAATTTGCACTCCATAAAGCATTGTACGTAGTTTGTAGCTGTCTGTAGGACATCAGCTTTAGTAAGGGAAGTACAGAGAGCTGAATCTCTAATCTTAGCAAGCACAGGAAAAAAAAAGTTATCTACCCACTTGAAAATCAAGTACATCAGTAAGACTTTTTCTTTTAACCAAACCCTAGAGCTTATGGGTGTTTTTTTTAATTGCTACTGTGTTCTTCTCCAGTTGCCCTTAACAAGCATTCAGAGTGCGTGCAGCCTACAGCATGCTCCTCAGGAGTAAAGTTTGTTCTGGTCTTGAAAACAATCCTGTTCCCAGACCAGTCACAGTGCAAGTACGCATTACAGACAGGAATGGCATGTTTCATTAAAATATCTTTTTTGTGCAGCAAGGCTGCAGCCTTATATTTTAGCTAATCTTGTATTTTCCTTTTAATAACTCCAGCAGTATTATAACATGTTACTAACATTAGAAATTTAGTACTTTGTTGAAGTTATAAAAACAGAACTTTGTTATTTTCTGTATGATTCCGCTTGGCTGCGTTAAAGAGTATGAGGGAGTTGTGACTATTTGACACAATACTCAAAAAAGACATCAACAAGGGCAATTTCAGCCTTCATCCCACACTTACATTCAGTGTCCTTACAGTTTGATTGGTTTTATATTTGAAAATGGGACACGGTGCTTTGTTTTACAAGGGACTGAGTGCTGTGGACCTAATCTAACAAGTTACTTCAGCAGAGCATGTACATACTTAAGTGCTTTGCAACCAAAGCACCAAGCACCTTCTAGGATTTTAGCTGGTTCCGTGGCAGAAACAGAAGTATCCTCATAATGTTTTCTGTGGTGGATATTTTTGATATTAAAGACTACAAGTCCATACAATGCAGAAGTCAAGATACTTTTACAACAAGTGGCATCTCTGCCTTCCCTTTTTACATTATGGGTATGCTGGAAAGAATTATGACATTTACTTACCACAGCATTGTGTCCTTCATTGCAAAAAATATCTACTTGTCTTAATCACTAGGTATTTGCTCAAGCAAATATTAGCTCTTCCAACAGCAGCTACATTGGAAGTAGCTGCAGTTATCTCAGTTGCTTATGTCAGCCAGAGCACAGTTTTTCTGTTTGCTTCTTGTCTAATCCTTGTTCATTGCATTTCAAGAGACAGTAGGTTGAATCCAAAGCTCCTAGTCACACCAGAGCAACCCCACAAGCAGGAAAATTGATTTATTTAGGCATCTAACTCCTAGTTTATTTGAAGACCTTTTGAAAACTATCTTTGGTGGTTAATCCTACCTGTTTTAACACCTGGTAGAAGGGCAAGCCTATGACCATTATCCAATGATGAAGCTTTCCCAGTGCACAGGACTTCTCTCTAGGTTCAGCAGGCCAGTTTAAACAGGTTTATAATGATGCTTTTTACCTGCAACTGACCTTCTCCTTGTGTAACTTTTTGGCTGGATCTGTGACTCAGCCTGTTAGACACCATAGCCTAATGTCAATAACTGCTGGAGGGATCAACACTTACACCTCAGCCACTACATTACAAACCAAAGAAAGTTGGCTGTCAGACACCAATTGCTCCAGCCAAGAATCTGTAATGCTTTTCTCTACACATCCAAAGTAGCACACAAGACAGGAAGACAGAGGAGCTAATGAAGCAAAATATTAGCCCAGCTCTTAGGCAAGAGAGCTCGAACATAGCAAGACTTCCCTTTGCTCCCCCCACCTCAAGGTTCCCACAGCTGTTCAAGATTGCTGTGTGGTACTCCTGCCAAACAGGTGTCTCTGCCTCCCTGAGGACTGGTAACAAATGACTATTTGAGTTCAATTTGTGCAATGGAAACTGTTTCCATTACAAACATAAATGAAATCTATCCAAGCAACTGATTCTGGGATCCCAAAGCCTAAATGTTTTCATAACCTATACTGACATAGCCTTAGCATTTCCACTGAGTCAGATCAATGATTTCTTTGTTCCTCAGCTCATGAAACACAAGTTGGCAAACACCACCTTCACTAAGGCAGGTACCCCTCTAAACCTCCTGGTTTAGAGGATTGAACCCAGGTCTGCTCAGACCTTTAATTTAAAGATATTAACGCAAGAGAACCACTGCAAAAACCTTACACACATTCCTTCCTTATGCGCAATTTAAATACTGTCAACACTTCTTTCTTTGCAGTCTAGTAATTCCTACATTAATCATTCTGCAAATCAGTTTGGTACTAAGCAGAAGAATTGCATCATAATGTAACCATTTAACCACCCTAAGCTGAGGCTGACAGAGGTTAATTAACTGCACACTGTGACAGATTTTTTAATGACCTGGTGTTTTAAGTCAATCATGCAAAATCAGAACCTTCACAACTTTCCAATACATTCCTCATATATGAGAAGGCCAGGAAGGATAGCTTGAGCTATGCTTCAGACTAAGCCTCATGTCAAGTGTTCATTTAACATGTTTCAGAACCAAGTCTGTGTGTTGAGTCAGCATCTCACTACATGACAGCTCCGACATTTTCTAGAGACACTGGTATACCTCTTAATCACAACGTACATGACATAGCTCTATCCACCCTTGGAAGAGGGCTCACTGAAGTCCTTCAGGGAAGCTGACGAGCAGGTGCCTGTAGGGGATGGATATGACAGTCTCTCCACAGAGACTACACTAGCAGAACTCTGCAGTAAGAACAGACTCCTGAACACTTGATTGAACTACAGTTCAAGTCATGCTATCTGTGTTTAGGTTGACTAGCAATGAGATTTGCTTATTTAAACAAGTAGTTAACTATATCACAGATACTCAGTGTTTTATGTAACAGCTGATAGTAGTTTATCCAGGTGTAAAACTTAACCCTGCATTTGAACCATGCTCTAGCACTAGTACAGTCTGCTCAATCTTGCAGCTCAGATATCTAGCTTAACGATCCATTTATAGATACGCTTTTGCTCCTGTGTGACCTGACAAGCTTTGTTATTCCATTCAATAATTCAGAGTAGCTGTGCAAGCAATGCTTCATTTAAGAGGCGCTGTGCTCAGATTCAGAATTATTCTAGGACCTCCTCCTAGGCAGACTTTTACATTCCTTCCCCAGATTAAAACTAACATTCAATTCAATACTTAAAAGCTTCTTTATTTTACTCTTAGACTTAGGCTTTAAGGACACCTTAAAAATCAGTTACATAAAGATTGATAAATTGCAAAAAAGTGGAGGTGCAGTTCCAAAAAACCCCATTGTGTCTTCAAATATAAAAATATATATCCAAATTTTTATTTAGGAAAAGCATATCGCCATTTCTGCCTTAAGCTGGTCCTGCCAGCTTTTGGGTCATCACTCCCCACTAGAGAGCTCAAGAGCTTATATTGGAAGGAGCATCTCCAAGGTTCCTCTCACAGGCACGATTCATAGCTAGCTGCTTCACTGCAGCACACAGACCCAACCTTAAGTTTTTTGAAGACATTCCATAGTTTTCCCATGAGCAGTAGGTAAAACGCATCCGAACATCTCCTGTGAAGCATATGTCATATACACAAAGCCATCTTCGTCTTTGTAGTCCCTGTACACTTCGGCCATTGTCAAGGACATACTGGCTAGGCTTTTGTTGTTCACCAGCAGGTAGAAAGCTTGTGTAGCAGTTAGAGCCATCCTGCTTCTAATGGAAGGGAGGAGAAAGAGGATTAAGCATTAGCAAGTTTAATAAGTCTTCAACTTTAGTCTATGAAATACATTAAGCATAGCAGTTGCATGAATTATGAACAAGAAGTGCTATGTGAAGTCACGGGGCTTGACCTCTACAGCAGCAGGGAGATAACTGGTACGTTTGGAAGCTGAAAGGCTTGTGCTCTGAGGAAAGGCTTGCACTGCAACACCATGACTGCTACTGAGCCTGGGCTCCAAGTTCCCAATTACCAGGGAGAAGTGCTGAGTAGAAACCAAAAGCTTCTGCAGTGCAGCTGTAGTAAAGGATTCCAGTGTGGTCTGTTACACTTATTATGAAGTGTGCCTTCAAAAGAAGAGTCCTTTTCAGAGACATTACATACAAGGATCAGGACCAAAGTTGTCCAAGAGCCAAAACCATCTTTTACATAAATAATCATCTAGAAACACCTTTTCCATACTTTAAAAAGTGTGCTGGAAAGCACACAGCTTTCATACTTTGCCAGAGAACATCACTAAATACACTGGGAGACTCCTTCCCCATAGTATTTTATAAAGAATAATTTAGAAGCACATTTCATCCCACTCATACCTAACAGTTGCTTTGAACTTGAGCAAATTCAGCAAGGCACAGTAAGAGAACAAGGTGGTAACAGCTATAAGCAGCACAGAACCACAGAGCCCCAGTGCCAAGTTCGTCCAGCAGAAAGCAAGCAGCACAGGACTCTGACACAGTCCTCACTACAGACAGGGGGAAGAGAGAAGACTTCATGAATGCAAAAAAGCAGCGTCCACATTTTTCCCACCTCTTGATTTTCTTTAAGTGCTTGCAAGAAAGGGAAGCCATCACTAACACCTTTATCGTCCTCCCACCAAAGCACAGCGTTAGAAAGCAGCTGCTTGGAGAAGTCGGGGAGCCCCGGCTGCAGCGCGGAGCCGCAGGTGCCGGCCACCCACCTGATGATGGTTATGAACTGGGTCATGGTCAGCTCCTCGGGAACAAGAAACTTGGTTTTGTCCAGAAGAGGAAGGTATTTCTCCTTATGATATCTCTCAACGATTACCTGTGTAATTAGAGCCACGCTTAGCAAAGCCCAAGACATCCAGCACCCTCCCCCCACCCCGCTCCCCATTCAGAGAGGGGCTCCCACGGTTTCTGCTTGAACAGCAGCCATAGCCTCTGGTAACGAAACAGAGATTTACCGGGATTTTTGTTGGGAACTTCGCCCGGATTCCTGCTACTTCTTCCAGCCGGGTGGCTGCGCGGGAGAGAGGAGAAGCGNGCCGCCCCGTCTCCCCTCGCACCGTTTCCTCTCCCCGCCGCGGCGCGAAGGGGCCGCGAAGCGTGCTGCCGGTGAGCCTGCCTGTCTGGCGTGGCCTGGCCTGGCGGCGTCCTTCCCGTTCCTTGCTCTCCCTGGTAGGAACGACCCGAGCTGCGCCATCCTTTGCTCTCACACTTTGTGAGAGGTGTTTCGCTGCTCTGCCGGGGGATTGAAGGGTGCAGCTCACGGCGGCACAGTCTCCATCTGTCTTCCCTTTCTAGATGGCCACTCTGGAAGGCCAAGTACTTTCTTCATACTTACAAACTGCTTTCAAACTATTTCTTTGGTTTTTGGAAAAACAAAGCAAAAACAAAGCAACACCCCCCAAAACAAACAAAAAACCAAATCCCGACACTTCCAACCCAAACCATTCCATGATGCTATGATTTTTTCCTATCAGCAGGCTACCAGATTGCTTATTTTCTGAATTACCTGGGAAGTGAGCTCTTAATCTGCTTTTGTCTGTAAGGCATGGCCATGATTTTAAAGGTTAACAGGCATCAGGTCTGTCTATTTGCCAAATATGATGAGGCAGATTCCCTGCCTTTTGGATGGCTTCTTCACCTACTTTCATTCAGCTGTCAAGGTGGCTTCACAGCCAGACATGGCTTAGCAAGGAGTAAAGTTAACGCAAGACTGGTTGTTGTGCAGATACGTCATCTGAGTGGATGACTGGAACTGATCCTCATTACTCATTTGCCTGCTTATGGCTTTAAACTATTGTCATTTTCATTTTATTTGATCTACCAGGCTAAGCACAACTGGAAGTTTCTAAGGTTTATGAGTTATGGGTTTGACTTTTTCAAGGCAAAGTCAATGACTGTCACCTAAGAGCATTTTGCAAATGAGCATCTTCATTACAGTTTGTGTGCACTACGTATGCATATGTCACAATTTTCAACCAGCCCTTCCAGAACACAGTTTCCAGCATCTGAAGTCCTTGGTGCTGCTGAGCTGTCCTTCCCTCTTGATCTGGAAGTGATGAGCTTTAGTCTCAGCACAAGCTCCCCGGTGTGGCACTAGTTGCTCCGAGAAGACAAAGAGTTTTGCTTTGAGGAGTTCATGAGCAAGAGCTCTGATCTTGGAGGGAGGACTTGAGCCTACATTGGAATGGTTTGGATACAGCTCTTCCCCATGAGCAGACCTCTGCATGAGGGCAGGTAAGCTCAGGTGTTTGCTTACAGAGCTGGGTCTAGCTTCAGTTCTTTTGAGTAGAGGTGAGGTGACAGATTGGGGAAGCGTTAGTGGAGGAGGACATGTGCCAGGAACTCAGTGTGGTGATACATGTATTTAAGAAAATGAAGGAACAGAATAATAACTGGAAGGGTAAAGAAACAGCATAGACCTACATAAAGCACAGAAATATGGGAGGTAGAAAGATGGGTGGAGATCACCGAGTGTGTATTTGGAGTTGTGTTACTGTGGGGCTTCTCAAAGCTGTTCAGGAAGTGAACGAGTTCTTCCACACACCCCTGCTGGTTTCTGCCCAGTAGATCCAGTAGAAAGATCTGTGATCTACTGTGTGCACACAAGAGGAAACCTGCCACACCAGGACTCTGCTTTCCATGTCACCTCTCACTGCATGCAAAGTATGGAAGTGTGGCTCCCTATGGACATTGGTGGCTCAGCTTCCAGAGAGAGGTAATTTCTTTTCATAACCATTAGCTCCTACAGCAGCTGCTAGTAGGAAAAATTAATACCTGATGAGAAGAGGAGCTAAGAAGAAGAATTCCCTGGTGATCAGCTACAGCTCTAACTCCTGTGAGAGCTAAGAGTGAGCACAAAACCAGGCTGTAGTCAGCATGTGCTAACTGACAATGTAATATGTTTTACTATATGCAGGCAGAGAGAATGGGAGGTCTAGCGTGTGACTACGTGGCACCTGCGCTCGCTCTTGCATTGAAATACCTGCTTTCAGACCCAAACGTAGAATTATTCCTTCTTCTCTCCCTTCCCTTGTAAGTTTTTCTTGCATGCA
Organism: Eurystomus gularis; assembly: GCA_013400335.1. Classification (NCBI taxonomy): domain Eukaryota; kingdom Metazoa; phylum Chordata; class Aves; order Coraciiformes; family Coraciidae; genus Eurystomus; species Eurystomus gularis. The sequence continues at coordinate 28,157 of VZZY01015315.1, forward strand.
CATAATTGATGAACTGTTAGAGCCATTTTGTGTAGAGAACGGAGTACTCAGAGGATGCTGCTGAAGCAGAAACAGAAGGACCAAAGGGAATTGTTACTCTATTTTTACCTGCTCGAATGTACAAAGACTGCACTCATAGGAGTCCTGTAAGTCCCTGAACATTAATGCACAAGCCTGGAGTTTCACATCTTATCTAGTCCAGTCTTATTGCCATACTCATAGCCTCTCCTAAAGTCCCAGGTTTGCAGCTGTGTAACTGAATTCTGATATATATCCATTGCCTATATACTGAAGTGAGCCCAGCTTTGTGGACCTAGTCTTACACAGAGTCTGGCTGAAATGAAGTTAGCATAAGAGCAGCAAAGAAACAGCTTGTCCTTCATGTTGGCCTGTTTCCACCGGAGGACATTAAAAAACTTGTCTCATAGCCTCAAGTTGTTTTAGTCATGGAATTCTTTTCCCTATACAGCAGGGTGCAGGGTGTCCAAAATTTGAGGATACTGTAGAGTTTTAGTTTCAGTAGAAATGAGAGAGCTCTTGTGGAAGACACAATTACGGTGTATGAAGAGAGTCTGAAATAAGCTGGTAGGAACTTTTTGGGAAAGGACAAACTGGTTTGTCGCACCAGTGTGGCTGAAGTCTGAATATGCAACACTGCTGCAAGGGAGAAGTGAGTCAGCTAACAACCAAGCTAATGCCTGTGGGCTTTGCTTCCTGACCAAGTGAGGAGGAGCTTCTTTCATAGACTTTCTAGCATATGAGAGTTGTCCATCCTAAGATCTGACTGCTTTGCCTGCCAATTAATTTTACGCTTTCAGGAGCTCTCACTGCTTACCTTGTTTCTTGCACCTTTTAATTCCAATTTCCTACATTTTTTTGGAAGTTGGGTAGGGAAGCAGGGGAAGAGTGATGAATGGGCTCTAATGTAAGGCCTTTTTCTTGGACTGTTCTATTTCGTTCATGCTCATGTTGCTCAGAAAAAAGGTCTTTATCAGTGTTAGATAAAAGGCCTGAAGATTTAGAAAAAGTACATTTCCTCAGCTTGTTCTTGTTTGATATCCGTTTGACATTCAAATCATATAGATCCGTATGGATATGCAAGTATCCTTATGCTAAGCAAAATAAAAGCAGCTCAGAAAAAAATAATCCTGTTCTGAAGAACTCCAAATCTGAATTTCCCAGACAAGATAAAATGAGGTACAAATAATTAACAGTAGTGCAAAAATCCAAGATGCAAAGAATGGGTGCAACATTTTGAACACAATTTCATAAGGAAGGCTACAATATAAATGATAGCTGATTCCATATTTTTGGAGCATAAACACATTTTGTTGATCACAGGACCACCCTACCTCTTACAGAATTTAAAAAAAAAAACCCAACAAAAACAAACAAACAAATCAGTATTTTATATGTAGTTGTATTTAAAAGCTATAGAATCCCTGACCAGCTGCCTTTACATGGCTGAATGCTGCATACTAAAATCACACTTCCAAAGCTGTCCAGCAGCTGCTGCAAGAAGAAAAATGAGATATAAAGTACAGAGTGCTTGAGCAGAGAGGGACAAGTTGCTTCTGAAATGGTCTAGCCCTGACCCGTCACAAAGTCAGGAGAACACCATAATGTTAACCTGTTGAGTGTGGCCGTGTATATAGGTCTAGTTGCCATCTAGTGGATCTGCAGCTTAGTATTTCCTTAGGAAGAAATGTTGAGCACCTCTCTGAATGGTGAATTCTCCTTGAGCCTTGTGAATTCTGCTCTGTTCTTTCTTGCTCTGAAGCAGAAGGTTTAAATTACATTACTGTAGCATGCATGGAAGTTTGAATGACATTATCTGTGATCTGCTATGGCTTGGGTTGGTTATAATAACCTTTGTAACAACAACAAAAGGTGTAAAAGACCCTGAAGTTTTTGCCTCGGTACATTGAGAACCCTTCTGTCTCTCTGCAAGTGTTTTTCAACACTCGGATGTGTTGCAGAGGCACTAGGACACTTTTCTCCAGGTGCTGTGGGAAGAACAGCACTGCTTTCAGGTGGATCTGTGAGCTATTCTGGAGCTGAGGATCAGGAGCTGCCTACATTAACCAAGGGACGGAGATGATCTGATCAGACTGCTCAAGTGGCACAAGTCAGTACTATGAGCCAAGATTTTGCATGTTGTAAGAAGCATACAGCTAAAATCCAGTAACTGCACTGCAATCTGCCTTCAGAAGCCTCCCCAGTGCTCTCTGGTTCTCCTATACCTTCATGATCAAAAACCCTGTGAGGTTTAAGGAATGGGGCAGTAGTGTCCAGCACATTGGTAGGATGGGGACAGTGACATTTTAAATTGCCAAAGCTTTATCTGCCAGAGCTCAGGAGGCAGGGCTCCCAGCCTGAAGCTGAGCTGAAGCTTCTTAGTCTGTTCTGCCAAGCTAGCTGAACAGTACGATGCATAACGAAGGGAAACTCAAGGGTAAGACTTAGTAATGAGACAAACTCAATAAATGTGAAAATATGGATGACATTGGAAGTGATTTGCGTACCAGTGGAAGAGATTTGCTCCGCTGTCACATGGTGAAAAGCACTCTAGTATGCCATAAACTGAGATTAGCTTTTCTTCATAAGTCGGTACACAGGTGCCACTGAGTTAATCAGTGTAGCAAAACTTGGATGACAAACAGGGCTCCTCTCTGGCTATAAATTCAATCCAGCACCTAATAATGCTGAACACAAGCAGATATGTAAGCAAGAAAGGCTGAGGGATTAAGTGCAGAAGGCACAAAGCAGTTATGTGTAGAGTAATAATTTAAATATGAATGATACAATGCTAGAGGGACCGAGATTTATTTATTTAAGCAGCCTAACTGAATAGGAAGAGAAACTGCAGCATGATGTTCTAGGGAAAAAATGTGACCTGGCAAAATGAAGGCTTATTTGTCGCACTGAGAAAGCCTGTGAGGTTCTACAGAACTATGCATAGTTATCTTAAATATGTGCTTTCATGAGGATTGTCTTTAAGTGAAAATAAAATAGTCAAGAGACATTTGAAAAGATGTCAAGCAGTCAGACTCAGCCAGCCAATTTAATAGCTTTTAAAAGAGCCATCTTGAATATTTGCACGCTCCTTGAACATGGCTAATTACAGATAGGGAATCCTTTGCCTCCTTCTTCCCTTCTGCACCTCTGAACCTGTCTATTTCTCCTCCTGTGACACAGAAGCAATCCAACACTCTTGGGCAAGTCTGGAGTAATTGTGTGCCAGTAACTAACTTTCTGCATTTGTAAGTCTTTATACCAAAAATATAGCTGGAGTATTCTTATGTTTTAGGGGATATTTAGTCCTGTATCTCAGATTTATGGTCCAAATTTATCTGCTAATAAGACTCAGATCACAAAATGAGCCCCTTTCAAAATGCTGACATATGTTTAAAGGTCACCAGTTATATTTCTGGGTTGATTGGCTAGTGTTTATATGTACTTCTGGTTCTTTTTCTTTGTCCCCTAATTTTTTAACCCTTATATTGAACCTAGATCATACCTCTGGCTTTTTGGTGTAGCCACAAGGATTAGAAATGAGTTCTGTTACTTTTAAATGAGAGACTACATGACTCTTTTGCACCAGAGCTTGGGATTCTGAGCTTAAAATGTCTCTTCTGCAAAGGAAACTTCAGCCAGACTAATTTAACCTAGAGTCTCAGTAATTTTTTGCAAGTGTTTCTTAAATTGGAGATTCTAGCTAGATGTAAAAAAAAAACCCCAATGTCTCTTTTTGAGGAAAGCTGGCATAAGCTGGCAACCTGTTGGTCAAGGTCCCTGCAAGGACATCTTTGATTTTCTGTGTCCAGCTACACCAGTGGTTCAGCAGCTTTCTGTCCCACAGGGACTGAGCTCAAAGTGTAGAAAGATGCTAAAAAGGGAAAAACATAATTGGATCCTCCTTTCCCATCATCTGGTCTCTTGTTATCATTGCTAAGATGAAATATATTTTGCTTTCTGTGTACAGAAGAAACAGAACTGATGTTGTTGTTGCTAGCCAGTTCATCAACTTTTTGAGAAACAGAAGAAATGTTCCTCTGTGGACAAGACACTCAGTTTTTCCTTGAAGTATAGTGCTCCAGTTAATGGATTTCCCTTTGTAAAATGTTGTAGCCTTCTGTAGTCACGGCTGCTTTATAGCTAGCAATAATTGAATAATGTTGTTCAGAGTTTCTTGATAACAAGGCCCTTCTGTGGGACTTGAGCACTGTTGCTGAATCATTGGCATTTTTAGGAGCGTGCACATATTTGCTTGTTATAATGGACTACTGCTACTTCTCATGCATACCAGCAACAGTTAATGCAAAGTCATGAAAGAAAAGGAAAAGCTCCGAATTTAAGTCTGATTAGAATTTACTGAGCATCTGTTTGGATAAATCTGATTTTTTTATGTCTGTTATGGGCTTGAATTCTGGGAACACAATTTCTTCTTCTGTTGCTGTGTCTGCTGTTTGCCTTGGTAGCACATTTGCATTCTGTCTTGATGGTTTTAGTATTGCTCTTACTATAAGTACAGATCTCAGTGCTTGTGCCTTGGTGAGAGGGAACAGCATCCTGTGCTTTGCAAAAATGGATTTAAAAGTTACACTTTGACCATATATGATGATAATCTTGTTTGAACAGGTTTTCCTTTCATATAGGGTTTTGAAGTGTTTTCTCCAGTATGGCTGAGTTGTTTTCAGATAGGATGTCAGTGGCTTTATGTCCAGCCTGTTCCCGGCCTCCCTGTTGAGACTGCCAAGAATGTGTCAGATGGTGCCAAAAGTAACTCTTGGGCTTTGGTTTGTAGATGCTGGAAACTGATTTCTATTTTAACCCTCAGAAAGGGTGTTATAACTGACAGACAGCAGAGGATTTTAAAAATAGCTTTAGCATGTCCCTATGAAGCTGGCAGCTTTATTGTCATCTTGCTGGAATGCCTGACAGAAGGGTCAAGGGACTTGAACTCTCTTTTGGGGCTGAAAGCATGCCTCACCAGGAGAGCAATGCACAGTTTCCAAGAGTGGCTGGGACCCTTGGATACCTTGCTTTTCAGGTGCATGTTAAAGAGGCCTGATCCCAGCTGAGAAATTTCTCTGCACTTACTGAAAATCTGAACTCTTAAGGTGCCCACATTAGGTACTCCGAAACTGTGGCTCTCGGGACTTACGCCCCTTTTAAATGTTTTCAGCAGAAATACATAAGGCTTAGATGGGTCGTCACCCCCAAACTATAGAAAAGAAGTCTTAAGTGTAAAGGAAAGATTGAGTTCCTGCTCTACAAATTCAAGAGTGTCATTTTGTCTTAGAAGTACTTTTTTAGGGAATTTTGTAAGATGTTAGGAAAATTCCAAAATTAATGGATGTAAGAGAGAGGGATGTTGCTTAGCTATTTTAGAAGGGGGACACCTATATAGCTATTCCCAGTGTCTCTACTGAATTGTGTGATCTTAACAAGTCCTGGAGCCATGGCCAAGCCCCTAAGCCATGTTATATACTTAGATGCATTAAAATCTGTTGTGGAGCTGAGTTAATACCCATGTGCCATGGACAAAGTTCTGTAGAAATGCTAAACATTTACTGAGTATGAAAATGCTGACAAGTGCTTTGGACTGATACGAGATTACTGCAGATCATAGCCCAAACGTGTACATTAGAAGATATTCAGAATTGTCTACTTCAGAAATCTAAGTGGAGATGACTAAGTCCAGAGTCCAGGTGTCCCAGGTTCTGTGTATGGCCCACAGAGAGAGAGAAACCCTTGCAGAGGGTTCAGTGTCAGTGCTCTGAACTGTCTTCTGCATGAGTCCTTCCCTTTACATTGGCCACACTGAGTGCTTGATTTTAGTACCTGAAGTAGGTACTGTGAATGCTCTCCAAAGAGCTCAGCCTCATAGGAATGGGCTTGAGTTCTGCTCTAGTCCTCTTTCAGCTGAATTTCCTTTACCCAGTAACAGGTAGTTTTGCTCAGTTCCTAAGTGCTATCAAGTGAAATTGTCACAATAGGTTATATGAATGTAAACCAGCATATTTTGCATCTTTAGCTGAGTTTTGGTTAAAATCTTTACAGAGATATATCTGAGAGAAAAATAATATAGCCTTGCACTGCCAACTATCTATGGGAAATTGATTTATAATGGAGCACTGAGGAACAGTATGTGTAAGATACAGGTGGGATGGGAGACACTGAACAGAGGTCAGACTGGTGAGTCCAAAAGTGCAAAAGACTGGCTTGTTGCACAATTCATAGGCTTTAGTTTGTGTAACCAACATGTATGCAGTAGATAAGCCAATTCTTCCCGACCTTTGCGGTACTGTGGTTGCAGTGGGCAATCTTTACAAAGGGATGAATTGTTCTTAAACCACAAATGGAATATATTGCGCATGAGGGGTCTGTTGACTATGGACAGCATGTGCCACTGTCTTCTCTTTTGTCTTCTTGAGTAGACCTAGCTTCTTTGCAAAGAAGAAGGCTTTCATTACTATTTGCTTTCAGGTCCCCCTATCCTCTTTCAAACACTATCTTGAAAATGCAAGGTTCACAGTATAGCAGACAAGAGCTGAAGGCAAGAATAGATTTACAATTGTTACGGTTGGCGACTGTGGCCATACAGTGGTTGCCAGCAACAGAGAATGGCCTTTGCTCAGACATGCCTGTAACAGTAAGGGGAGGCTCTCAGAAGAGTAGGAATCCTGCATAAGAAATACTAATCAAGAGGATTTTTTCCATGTTTTAAATGAAATATTAAGTAAAGCAGATCTGAGACCCGGTGAAAGTCCCACGTTATATAAATGCATAGGTAAGTTAGATAGATGTGATAGATGGCAAGTGTGCCGTACAGGGAGCCTGTACTTAAGGATAAAATGACTCACAGAACTAGTATCTGTACCATACTAGGTTCCTGATGTGGGTCTTGCTTATTGTCACTATCTCGTATCAATTTGTCTGTGATGAAGACTATTGGAACAAATGCAGAGGATAGTGCCACTTTAGTGTCTACTGTGTAGTTTCTCCTGGGTAGCATCCTTTTTGATAGAAAGGGCAAGCAAGAAATGTGAATTTTCCTCTAGTTTTAAAGGGGTTCCCTCAAACACAAGATTGAACCACAATTAGAAAATAGTGGTCCTTCACAGGAGACAACCGTATCCTAAATTCAAGAGCGACCACTGGCATTGCCCGCTAGTGGTTGTGGACAAGCATTAGATCCATGGAGCCTTCTGGGAAATAGAAATCCTCTCCCCTCAGGTGCACACTTGGCTGTTTGTACCAGCATGATGGATGTTTTACGCTGCTACATAAAAGACTCATTGTATCTTGTTCTTACTAGCCAAAGGCGTTAATCTTTAAAACTGGCTCTGCTTGCAGACTAATTTTTCCTTCAAACTAAACAGCTCCAAGAGGGCTGTGATCAGAATCTAGAAGGAAACATTGGACTTTTAGAAAGAAAAAACAAGATTTGTCCTCCTTTTTCTGTTCCTTAAATATTTCATCAGATGCTTTTCTACATTGTACTATTCTCTACTGCAAGTAGCTTTACCTTTTCCTTTAGTTCTTCATATACTGCATTACTTAAATTTATTTGTGTAAGCAGTATCATGCTATGCTGAATCATGTTGACTGTTGTACTCCTGAAATACAAATACTGAAGTGTATTTACCTATATTGCTAAGAACTTATTGAGAAACCAAGTCAGCTTTAGAATAGCTGAGGCATTCATTTGCATCATTGTTTTACTGTGGACAGTCAAAACAAATTAGTCAGACTCACTATTACTAATTGTCCCTGTCTCTTACGTAGCATTAGCTCCGTGCAACTGTTAAGTGCAAAAGCTGAAAAACGGTTTATTAACATACGAATTCTTCTTGCCTTTGAAATTTCAGCATTGTCAGTGAGCTGAGTTAAAAAATTCTGTTCTTGTATTTTCTTATTGTGAGATGCCGTAATCACATCAGACACTGCAGGTTTTTTTGTGTATATACTAGTATATAAAAATTTATATTAGTATACATAATTGTAAGTATATGGTTATACACGCAGAGATGTGTATATATGTATGTTATTTCTTCATTTTCACTGAAGGTTTGTAGTCAGATATACACAGTGGATTAAGTAAGTTGCTATGGATGTAAATGATACTAAATGATTAAACAGCCCAGCTGCCTGTGGTCAAATGCAGCATCTCACCAAACACTTCTTGAAAATAAAAATTCTTCCAAGGAATGATTTCTAATTTAGGCCTGTAAAAACGTTTCCTGGATAGCATTCATTTCCCCATGTGTAATGTGGTTTGAAATCTACTTTCTGATCCAGCTTTCTGCAGTTGTTTCTGAAATGAGCTGGTGATGGATGGTGGCAAACCGCCTAAAGATGACTAGGTATTTTGCCTCTCTAACATATGTCTCCAGAGTGTGAGTTAGTGTCTAACGTCATGTTAATGTCACAAAGCAAAGGAAGTGGGGTGAGAGAGTCACTAATCAAAAATTACTTGAGCTGGACTCACAGAAGAAGAGCTAGGGAGCCAACTGCCCAGTCTGGATCCTCTTCTTCTATGAAGCTTTACATCTCTTCTCAGAAGAGATCTTGATCAAGCAGAACAACCTTTGAGATTTTCTTTTTCCTGAACAGGAGCAGAATCAAAATGTGTTGAAAGTTTTAATGAAAACAGAAACAGTGTTGAGAAAATCAAAACAACAGTGTGGATCAGAGTGAGGTGTATCATCAGTGTGGTGGTGGAACACTTGGTCTAGGTGCTAGAAGGTGCTAGAGCAAGCCTCTGCCCAGAGGAACAAAAGCAGAAAGTTTTCATCCTTTATTATTTTCTGTGTTTCTTTTTGAGAGCCTTAGTGTCCTGTGCATAGTTAAGTCCCACTCATGAGGATACAGATACATGAAACTTCCTCTGCTCTCTCATGCCAACACAACCTCCAATGCAGTGCTGTTTGGTAACTCCCAGTGAAAATATTCTTACCACTAAACCCCATGGAGCTGGGCATCTTGCCCCTTTTGTGTTGCTCTTTTTTTAATTTCCCATAACTTAAAGTGATGTTAACTAACCTGGGCCAGTCCCAGCCCACTGTCTGGGAGCTGACTGTAGTGTTCTGGCACTATGCAGTGATCATTATAAAATCACACTTTTTCTACCAATGGAGAATTAGTCCAAGAAAAATTTGCCTTGTGTGAAGCCTCAACACTTAGGTCCCGGATTAATTTCCTAGCTGTACTACAGCCTTCCTGGATGCCTTCAGAGCCTCCTTCTCTTCTGGTGGGATTTTCAACCTATACACAGGAAAGAGATGCCAAATTCCTCATTTGTACTTTGTGCTGCGGTTAGCCCAGTATACTACCTTGTCCTCATTTGGAATATGGTTGATATCTTGAAATCCAGAGAGAAACAAGTAGATACTGTTATTTACTATGTTTAGAATTGGGGATATCCTATGAATATTCGTACAGAAAACTGATTTTCAGAAGGCTATTTCTTTGTTAAAAACCAGAATTGAACACTGTGACTCGTGCATGTACTTTTACATTATGAACTAGGTAATTTTTGTCAGATTGCCTTGAATAATGAATAAATTCAAAGAGAGTGAAATCTGTTCGGACACCTAGTAAAGGTGCAAGAGCAAAATTCATCAAGTTCAAGGTTTACATCGCATTGCTATAATGTCTAAGGAAGAATATGAGAACAGGAAATGACCCTTGTCCATCTTCTGCCATTTGAAGTGCAATAATTTCCCCAGCTGGAGATAGTACTTAATACCCTCAGAGATACTTTCTCCCATGAATCTCTCTGGTAGCCTTTTGAATTCATGATGGTATAAACTTAAGTATCTGCAGTTATTTCAGGGTTATTTACAAAATAAGAGGGGTTGAGGTTTCCATAACATTAGCAGCACTGACTCAGATACACAAGGAGCAGGTCTGCAGAGGGACAAGGTGTAGTTTTTCATCAAGATAATGAATACTTTCAATTTTCCCTGGCTTCAATTTTATGTTAGAAGTCAGCAATCTGCAAGACTGCATTCATGTACTAAAGGATAATATTCTTACCACAGAACAGCTGGACTGCTTATTAAAAAATACTTTACATCTCAAAAAATAATATCACTAAATAACCACCTGTTAGAGAATTATATAATTTGATAGCAGTTTTAATGGGGGGGATATTATTTGTATTTTCTTCTTGTTTGCATCAGCTGAGTGCTAGAGAGCCCTCTTGTGCTGGGTGCTATACACATCCTGTACAAAAGAAGCATCTGCCACAGTTTCCAACCTGAGCAGTGGAGAAGACACTTGTGTTTGTAAGAGGGCGAAAGAAAGAGTAAAATGCCTTGGAGCAGCATAGGGGACTGGTTCTGGAGTGCAGCCAGCTGAAGTTCAGCCACTCCCTGGACATCACACTTGAAAAGAGACCAGAAAAAGGTTCCCGATACTCAGGTATGTTATAGGAGTTTCTGTAAATGGAAACTTCAGTTCCCATTGTTGTTAGTGTTATTGCAACTGCATTACATATGGTCCTGTATCCACCATCCTTCTCCTTCATGTTGTGAAAACTGGTGCCTTAGAGCTTTCAGGTGAAGAGATTAGGTTTAAAGTTTTCTCATGAAACAATTTTAAAAATATATTCCATGTTTTAGAGACTAACATTTCTTGCACTCAGTGAACTTTTACTGAATGTTGAGAGTCCTGAGGTAACCTCATCTCCTTCTCCACAGATGTCTGCCCACAGCCGTCCCCTGGGAGACTGGCCAGAGAGTCAGGGAGTCTGGGAAGCCCCAGCCTTCAATAACACTGATACTGGGCTTTGCTGTTGGTATTAGGATAGAGGCAGCTTAGCTGAGCTGTTCCAGTGTCTGAGCAGCTTCCTGCTGACTGGAGGATTGGGAAGAAAAAAAGATTTCATCTGATTCAAACTGAAACCCAATTTGGAAAAAGATGAAGTTTCCTGTTTAGCAGGAAACCCCCTTTCCTGGCTGTCCTCAGTTCCTTGGATCCTGTCATCTGAATTCAGGATGCTTGTGCTTCTTGACTTCTGTAGTTTCAGTATCCAGATGTATAAAGACAGTTGATTATAATGATTGATGTTAATGGGAAGTGCAGAGGCGAATTATCTGCATTTAAATTACTAATGTGTCTCCTAACACTGTTTCTCTCTAAATCACTAGGAAAGTTAGACTAGATTTTAACAGATGGTGTTATACAGTTCCAGAAACAAATAATCTGACTACTATGTTTTGAAGGGAATTTGCTCTGTCAAAGTCTAGACAGGATTTTAAGTCAACAAAATATATTTAGCAATTAAATAGATTTATACAATGTGTAGGCCAGAAGCAAAGGTGAGGTCTTCCACTCTCACATTGCATGTAACACAGGCAATAGATTTTCACTTTTTTTCTTCTGTCTTAAGCCTCTTCTTACCTGACAGCAGATTCTACCACATTATCAAGTAATACTTCAGGTCCATCTTCTCCCTTGCCAGAGTTTCAGGTGTTCTTGTTTATTATACACTGTGCATGTTTCAAATGTCATCACCATAGAGAATGCAGTATAATATGAGATAGTGCAAGTTTCAAGGAAATAACTCACTCATACTTCACAGAACTGCTAATGAGGATATTAAAGGAGTTTCTCTTCTACCTCTGAACTTCAGAATGGCTGTTAGCTGTTGTACTGTGCTTAGTTTGCTTTGAAAAAGTAATTGCAATTATAAAGTTTTGAAACTGTAGCTTACAACTCTGTTCTGTTGGCCTATTAAATGAGTGAAGTGATGTCTTTAGTATACTTTCCCATTAACATTTAGCACATCTAAATTTGAGAACAAAAATGGTAATTTGCTATCAATAATGTTTCTTATGTAGCTTTTAACTGCCTGGACGTTACTAATTCTCAGTCACTTGGACTTCTGTGCCCTAAGTCCCAGGATCATCGCACAGGAAAATCCAGAAGAGAGTTGTCCACCCAGTACCCTCCCTGCACAATGCAGAAGATGCCAGAGAGGGTTTTATCCAGGGACCCTTCTTAAGCCCACTGTCTACTGTGGCCAGTGTCAGCGGCTCACTGTGCCAGTACTCCTGATCCAAAGCTCAGGTAAGCATTCTGCATTTTCATAACTGTCATTGGGGTGGGATCTGAGAGGGATGAGTGAGCCTTCTTGTGGTATTAGGATTCTTTATACCACCAGTCTGACTGCAAGGTACAGCAAGGCTTTAAAGGGAACTGCCTTTGAGCTATGAGTTGCAGAAGAAATTTTCCTCAGAATTTGAATGCACATAAACCCATGACCAAGGTTGTAGTCCAAAGATGCTCCTTGGCTCCTTCAGGCTGCTCAGTGGGTCAGATAGCTGTCTTGGCTTTCCCTGATGCCACACCAGCAATTCTTAGAGCAGAAGGCTTCTACAAAATGGCAAGGGTAGTGTCTCCTGTGGGAGAGGATAGAGGGCTTCCACACGGCAGGGCAGGAAGAAGTGAAGGAAGAGGAAGCGTCGTGGTCCCAAGTCAAAGGGGGAACTCAGAAGCTGCAATGCCTGCTGTGCCCAGGACAGGCTGGAAGGAAAAGGCAGGGCAGCTAGCTCTAGGTATCAGCTCCAGGCTGGCAGACATTGTGCTTGCCAGTCACATTGACCAGATTTCTGCATTTTAATTCCCAGATGGCATTTTGTCCCATAGGACAAAGTTCAGCTTGTTGGTTCTAATGAATCCTCTCCATTCCTAACATATTTCTATTCCGATATTCCTGATTTTAAAAGTTTCTGATCAGCTCCTCGGATGTGATCTCTGTTTACGTTCTTACAAATTATCATCCATATTCTCCTCATCAAGTAATAAAATTGTGTTGTCTCAAGACTTCTGTGGATCCATAATATGCTGTTCATCTGGAGGCATTCCTGCCATTCAAACTCAAAGCGTTTACTTAAAGTCACACACACCCTCGCTTGTGTCTTTTATATTGGGGAGAAAACCATTGGTGTGTTGAGGGGTTGATGGCCCATCAGAAAAGTGGGAAGGGCACCTGTCACTCTGAATTGGTTTTAGTTTTTCCATAGGTAATACCCATGTAGAGAACTTGGCTTTTAAATGCTTTGCACATGGAGAGCAAAGATATTTCCTGGGACAGAAAAGGTCTAGCTGCAAGAACTATCTGGTGAAGAGGCCACGGGCTATAGGGTGCTGATGGTCCATCATAAGGCAGGAATTTCAAAGACCTAATGAAGTAGTTTGAGCTGAATGACACCTATGGGGAGTGAGTGAAGCAGGCAAGCATTAAGGGTGCAGGAGGGCACCCCTCAACCTATCTAAAGTAAGGGAAAGACAACACAGAGATATCTGGGAAATCTGTTCTCCTTTAGCAAAGCCCTTATGTTCACCCAGTGGAAAAGGCATTGCTATTTAAGCACATTTTCCTTCAGTCCGCTTCTGGATCTGGATGCGCAGTATGTTTGAGTCTCCATTTATGAAGAGACATAGCATCTCAGACACAGGGACCATCCTGGACACTTGCATAGGGGTAAATGTCAGTTTTCACAGTGCAATCAGACATGAAAACCTCAAGGCTGGTTGTGTTTCTGTTTTGAAAGAAGATATCAGCATCCTCATCAAGTCTGAGGCTACAGCTGCAGGAGCCACATCCATGAAGTATCCTTCTAGTGAAGCTTACTAAGATCAATAATGATTATCAATTCAATAATGATATATCAACCATGTGCTAAAACAGGCATGGCAATGGAGAAGTAGCCCTTGATGTCGTAGCTGCCCAGAAACAGGCATTAGGCATGTGGATACCAACCATCACTGACTCCACTGCAGTTTGGCTATCCATAGAACTCAAAGGCTTGGATGACTCCGACATGCTGTCTGAATGAAGACAATTTGGAGAAATGGCCCATGGATATCTGAAAATATTACTGTGCTTTTGAGAGATTTGACCAACCCAAACTGGTTAGTAATCAGTTGGGCATCACATGGCACCTCCAGGTGAGAGCTACTGTCTGACTATAATAATGGCAAAGTCCTGACAACAGCTCATGGCAGAAGGCAGTAACGATGTCCCTCCACATTTGAAGAATTTACATCCAGTGTTGTTCATAACAGACCCCGATGGCAATGTGGTTCTTCCAATCCAAACTCACCTCCTGCAGCCAACACCATCCTTTGCCATTGGGCAAAGTAGTCTCAGTGGGAAGGACATCCAATCACATGCAGCTGCAGAGTACTGAACTGTGCTGGAGGAGAGGCAAGGCTGCAGAGTACAAAACTGTGAAGCATAAAACAACAAAATGGAGCAAGTTAGCACCAAGAGGTGATAACCATCAGTTCTAGTAGCTGGCTTGCTAATCAGAGGTAGCTATTTACATGGAAGAACTCAGTGTCCCATTTTGAACCATTGGTATCTCCCTGCATGTGGCGAGCTTGGGAGTGACTCACAGGCTTTTTGCCTTGGGGATATTTGTGACTGGATTCATAAACACTGGCAAATAAATGAAAGTAGATACAGGAGACATTACTGTGGCACATTACAAATTTTTAATTTAATGACATTGTGGTTTAAGAAACCCACAAAGTTAATCTTGGTTTCATGCAGTGTAAATGCTCCATTTATTAGATGCTTTCCTGGAAACATAAATTGTCAACATAAAGATTCTAGAAAGCTTCCTTTCCTTTCCTTTCCTCCTACTCTTGTAATTCTGCCTTTTATTTATAAAGCTTTCTACTGATGTATTAGATCTGATTGTACTGATCTTATTTGGAAGCTTAACAACAGAGACAGCATAGTGGAAAAGGCCCTTTAGCTAGAGGCTTCTGAGAGGCAGAGGAGAGTAACAGAAGGATGACTATTGGTCTTTGTTTACTAGAAGCAAATAAAACCCTGATGAAAAACCCCCTGCCACTGCTCTGCATTCCTGGAAGCAAGGAGACTAGTTCTTACACGAGTGCACATTTCCTTTGAAAACGTAAAAGGCCAAATATTGAGCATAGTACCCAAGATGTCAGTGATTCACCTACCTCCGTCATATATGTGGGGTTTTTTTTCCATACTGCTTCTCCCCTCCTAGCTTTACTCCCCCCCCCAACTATTACTCATTAGGCTTGAACTCTCCCAGTTTCCAAAGCTGGCAAGCTCCTAGCATTTCTCTGGCTACAAATTATCTCAGAATTGTGGTGTCAGGATAATCAGCACAGTATTTCAAACCTCTCCAGCAGAAAAAAATACTTCACAGTCTTAAAATGCTTCTTTTCTCCAATTATTTTTTTCTGTCAGTATTTTCAGCTTTGTCATCATGTGAATGAGAATGAAGGACTCTTGCCCCCAGGAGGCTTGTTAGAGCTCCCAACAGAGGTTGCCATCAGATCCTATGTATTTTGGAAGTGGGGCTGTGCCTAAAGATTTTGATGAAGCGCACTACCAGCCACTACAATTACTAATCGTACTGGATACCAAAATCAGGTAAGCAATTTAGGTATTGGTTTTGTGTTACACTGTAATTTCTGGATCACCATTTGTATGTGTTCAGTTTTGGATGCCGCAGTGTAAGAGAGACATTGAGGTGCTGGAGTGGGTCCAGAGAAGGGCAACGAATTTGGTGAGGGGCCTGGAGAACTACGTCCTATGAGGAGCAGCTGAGGGAAGCTGTTTAGTCTGGAGATGAGAAGGCTGAAGGAGACCTCATTGCTCTCTATAACTACCTGAAAGAAGGTTGTAGAGAGGTGGGTCTTGGTCTGTTCTCACAAGTAACTAGTGATAGGGCAAGAGGAAATGGCCTCAAGTTGTGCCAGGGGAGGATTAGATTGGATATTAGGAAAGATTTATTTACTGAAAGAGTGGTCAAGCCCAGGGCACTGGTGGAATCATCATCCCTGGAGGTGTTAAAAACATGTGTAGACATGGCACTTCAGGACATGGCTTAGTGGTCGTGGTAGTTGACAGTTGGGGTTGACAGTTGGACTTGATAATCTTAGAGGTCTTTTCCAACCTTAATGATTCTATGATTCTATAGATGGAGAAACACTGTCAAAAAAAAACACTGACTATCCTGAGAATCTGCTTTGGCCTGTATACTGGGAAAGAAATTTTAGGAAAAATGACAGCCCACACTGATTTTCTTACAATAGATGTTTCATTTGGGTACTGGCAGAAAGAAGAAAAAGTAGTTTGTACCTGTGCTCTTTCAACATGTTCTTTGGAAAGTTTTACTTTACCCAGCCTTGAAATATTTAACAAAAAGATATAGTATATTTTCATGAATGCTGAGGGTACACCAATGATGTTTCCATTCAGGGACAACAACAGTAAACCATTCTTAGAGGTCCTGGAAAGGTCCAGTGATGCTGGTTCAAAATTCAGTTGGCAGAAATGGAAGCTTAATGCTAGAGGCTGAACAAGATATAAAACACTGATCTAGGAGAAATATTAATTTATTATTTATTACCAATTTATCTGCAGAATAATAACTTGAACAAATGTATATTGCAATGATAGAGGCTTTTGGAAACCCTATGTCAAGTCTGGCTGCTGAAACAATCTTAAGGGCATTATCGTAGAAAAATACAAAATGGACACAAGGGGCCAATCACATCTGAGAGTTTGAAATCTCAGGGAGGGATCAGAGAAATCAGTTCCAAGAGTGTCCGCTAACACCGGGCAGAACTGCCAAATGATACTTCAAGACCTTTTCAAAAGTAGGGCAATGACTAAAAATATGTATCTTGTGCTCCTAGCACCTTAACTAAAAGTGAACAGCAACATGCCCAAACCAAAAAAAAGCCTAGCACAGATACAAAGAACATCCTGTTTCTACCTGTGAGACGCATATTGGCAGAGACAGCTGCAAACCAGGACTATCAGTAAGAGGTCAGCAGGCACTTTTTCTGCTTTCAGTTGCAGTTGTATGAATGACAACCAGAATACAGACCTGGAAGGCTTCAGCAGTAGCTGGCATTTTGTCTGCAGCTTTTGCCAAAACTGAAAAAAAAAAGACAGATCCTGGGATTTTAGAAGTAATAGTTGTAAGGAAAACTTCACTGGTCTTGAAAGGCATGAGTCGAGTCACCGTGCTACGTAGTGAGTCCATATTGATAAGAGTGAAGAGGTTGTAGAGTCTCTAATGCAAGGCTCCCATTTTGACGTGGCCTTTGGCGCAGCCTCTCTCTGAACTTGACTGGAGAGAAGCTTGCCATTGACAGCGTGTCCTCCTTTACCCCATATCCTCTCTCTAGAGGTTTTGTAGGAAATAAAATTGGAGTTGTGAAAAGAATGCTTTAACAGCTGAAAAATCAAACTGAAGTGCTTATTTGATTGGAGTGATTTATGTGACTACACTCTTCAACTTCTGGCTGTCATGTGCAGAAATATCATTGATAACACAGGACTATCAACAGAGTCAGAGTTTCCTGACTACATCAAAAATACCAGCACTATACCGATATTAAAAATATAAGTACTATAAATTATTGTAAACATTGCAAGGTTCTTAAATAGAAAAAGTTTATGACAGGGGGTCAAACACTCAAAAATTTTGAGAAGTGTACTAATGATGTGTAATGAACACTTCAAGATGAGGCATGCTTGATATTTGGACAGTTAAGTACCTTTGGCACTTTTTCCTATTTCTTTGTCCTGGTGGCTAACTTCCATTTAAGTGTTTGCATGAAGGAATATTTCTAAATATTCTTGTTACTCTGGTGACAGCTATTATCCCTTCTTATCAAAACATTTTGCAAGGTGTTCTCTTTAGCAGGGGCTATGTGCACATGACAGGTGCTTCAAAGATTGTAGCCTCTGCATAAACTTCATTTTCAAGAAAAGGAACTTGAACTGGAGAGAGACAGAAATAAGAAACAAGAATTTAATTAAGTTACAGAATCTTTTTATTTCTTGAATAATTCTAACTGCAAAGAATAAAATTTTAAGAACCATCTGAAATATGAACACTGAAGCATAATTCAGAGTTCTTCCTGTCTCTTCAAGGGCTTAAAAATAAAGGTCAGGATTTCTACCTCAAAAATAGATTGGGGAAAGTGTTTGTATCATAGACTGTTACAATAACATGGCAAGAAATTGTGGAAATAACAAAGCAAAGCAGGACTATTTAACTGAAAGTTCTCAAATATCAAAACCTTGCCATTCTTTCCGGATAGGTCATTGTTATTTGTGGCTGTTTGGGCAATTTCAGATGGATTTGAACTAGACTCGAAACAAACTTATAAAAAGGTTAACTAAGTCAGAGTTAAAACAGAGTTAGGCCTAACTTTTTAAAAGACGTAATTATTTATGTTGTATTGGTTTTGGCACAGTGCTGGAAACCTTACACTTAAGGGATGTTTCTAGAAATGAATAATGGGAGAGAAATGGCTGGTTTGTTTGTACTACGTAGCTTGTATGATACTTTCCAGAATTAAAACAGTGGAGTGTTTGTGAGATAATTACAGATGGGAACTCAACTTTGCAAAGATGAACTGGGACTTTGAGGCCCATTTGTGCAGATTCTTGCCTGGAGCAAGGTTGCAATGAGGGCTACCCAGAGTAGGAAGCAATATATACTGTTGGAAGGGCAGTGGGATATGTTTCATACTTTACGTTACTTTAATTCCACTCTACGTTAAAACCGTTACAGATTTGTTTTGTGTGTGAGCAGGAGGCCACACCTTCACTACAGGGTGGTTGCTGCCAGGAAAGATAAAAATGGCCCGATGGGTAGAAGAAGCTGTAAGGTGGTAAATCGTATTTGGTTTTCTGTCCTTCTATTAAAATATTCTCTTTTTTTGCCTTTAAATAAAGAACAGCAACCCAAAACCTTCAAGACCTTTTCCAAAATATGCTGGTAAATTAGCTAATAAAAACAGGACAGCTTGTCAACTTTATTATACTACACAAAAGAGATAAAGAATAGGAAGTAACAAACATCAAGCAATGGAACAATTTTAACTCATTGGATAGAATGCCCTAGTACTCTACTCCGTTAAGTTCATGTCACATCCAGTCTTCCCATTTACTTTGCTTGCAGGAAATGAGAACATACTGATGGGATGGATCTACATCTGTGCACAGCTAGCAACGGTGAAGCCCTTGGCTTTTAGTAGACACAGAACACAGAGCACGTCCTATTCTTGTACTGTAGTTCCATAAGGCAACCAAAAAACCATTACAAACAACATTCCAGCTTAAGTGCAAAAGGAATAAATCATAAGATTTCTATATTATGGTTGGCCCATAGGTCAACAAACTTTTACAGTATTAGGCTGTTTAAAGTAAAATTAAGTACTGAACTAATTTGAGTGGTGTTGTTGGGTTGCTGAGTTAAAAGACCCATAGAGTTCTTATGAATACCGTATCCCGCCTTGTTGCATTTTGTCAGGTGGTGTCAAGAGGAGATAACCGCCTTTTCCAGCTCCTCCAAAGGCCACTCAGCCCATCTCTGGGGCTATCTGCCTGAAGGCTACTTGTCCAGGAATAGCTCTCAAATCAGAGAATGTATTCAACTTCAGTAACTTATGAAGAAATTCAAGGAGAAATGGTGGAGCATATTTTATAAGAGAACAGAAATGTCCCCTTTTATCAAAGGAGTGTGAAATAACCTTGAACTGCCAGAGTTCCATGTACCAAGAACATCTGCTTCAAGAAGCTAGCACAGTATGGGGTAGACAGACAAGCCAGGTGGATGCAATGGAACTAGTGTCAGTAGTATGTCCTCAAACTCTATACTGCTCTGTCTAGATTCATGCACTGAATGCTTCCCTATCATATTGTTGCTCTTAGAGGATTTGTGTTGGCTTATATTGATGTTGGATGCAGATAAGGTCCCCCCACTCTTTAAAGGGACACAAGATTGGGACTCTTCCATATTATGTTATATAACAACACTTATTTGAGCCTTAAAGCAAATATTAGGGTGTCTCTGTCCCTAAGGTCATGTAACAAATGACTAGCAGCAAACAATCTGGGGCAGTAGCCAAGTAGGAAAGAAACTTAGAATAATGCATTAGCAATTGCCTATTTTACAAGCCAGGCATTCAAGCAAAATAATTTGCTTTTTAGTGAGTACCCCTGACTCAGTGCTCTTGGAAGTCTTTTGTAGGTAGATGGTTGTTAGTTGAAATCTATTTCAATTCCCGACTGAGACTGTCCCGTCAGATGGCAAGCTGTACCCAAGAGAGAGAAGAGCTCTGTCTTCAATCTCTGCTGTTACTTTCCTACTGAAGCCATCCTCACAGCCTCCATACAGGCAAGTTCCCACCGAAGGAGGGTCATTCCTTTGTCCGGTGATGGTACAGTCTCTCAGGCAGACTTTAATGATATAACATCTAAAGATTTATGTCAGAAAGACTGTTGCCAATTTCTTCATTGTGCCACAAGATTAGAATACTGTCAGAAAAGCTCTTGATGACGAATAAACTAGCAGGCTTAGATCTTTATTATATTGGACCTTTATTAGTTACAGTTAAAACTTTGTAAAATAATTGCCATTTAAATACCAACTTTCTGAAATTACAGTATCACACATAACAACCTATAGTGTCGCTTAATTCAATAAGTAATCCAGAGGCATCTATGTAAAGACTTCTGGTTACTGGTCTCCTTTAAACATCAAACAGTTGGGAGTACCAGGGTCCTGTTTCTCTCTCTGTGTCACATGATGTTCCTCTTGCAACTGTGGAAGCCTGTTAGCTCCATCAATTCTGCACTAGTGGAGGAGAGAGCACATTCAGGCTATAATAATGAACCCACTCAATAAAAGATATTCTGAGAGAATAAATGGTCAGTGTTTTAAAGATACTAAATGCAAAAGTAAAGAATAACTGAGGTTTTTTTTTTTTAATTAAATGAACAGAAGCACAATATAAAGCACAACAAATAACCTACCCCCCCAAATACTGAAGTTTTGTCATTTAAGAGCAGTGAGAACCATTTTTCACTTCTGCTGCTTGTTTTTATATATTGCTTCTACTGCTGTTTCTCATCCTCTAAGGATTTAAAAAGCTCATTTACATTCCTTTTTTCCTCTTGATGTTTCATTTACAACTGGGGTATTTGCAGAGAAAGTATCCTGTCACTAATCAGAAAGTAAAGTTTTACTCCGGGAAACTTCATCTGGGTCATCTTGAATGAACAGGGTTTGTTCAGTGCACTTCCCAAAAGAAGGTCTGGCAGCATGTGTGGTGCTCCTTAGACTTTCACACTGACTGTATAGAGTAAATTTTTCCCCCCTTTTCATGGTCTCTGCAGTGCTGCATCTCTGGTTTGAATGTGCTTCCTTCTTTGTCTTTTTCACTCCTATTGCTCTAGTTACTTTTCTTCTCTTTGGCAAAACGGGTTCAAGTGGCAGTTTCCTGTCAGACAAAAAGGATCCAATGTGTGACAATTAATGCCTGCACTCTCAGCCAACTATTACTTGATCCATAATTCATTTGCTTTCCAAAGAGAATTGTCTGGGTTGCACAGTATAGAAGAAAAACAACAACCTGCTTTAGATCAAGACTGTTGTTCCTGTCCCCAAGAAGATTCTGGTGCTCTTCATGCAATGGACTCACATCTGCCCGTTGGTAGGCAAATATATTGCAGCAAATAGTACTAAGATCTTAGAAAGGACCCCTCAAGCTTGATATCAGTACAAACCCAAGTTCGTTACATTACTGAATCGGAGTTTTTAAGATAAACTCCAAAATTAGAGTCTTTGCCAAACCAGTAGGTTAACTAGATATTACATTATTTAGAACAGGTCTGGTCTGGGATCCTGTGGTTTGACTACTTTTACATCTGGGAAAAATACATATATTAGTTTCATTTCTTACCTCTACTTCAATTGTGATGACTCTGTGTTCTGCTGAAAGGGACACAAAATTTTTTAAGGGATGTAAGAGATTCTGATGTGCCTTTACATTTGTTTAGGATGCTATGAATTACATGTGTGTTATTCGAGAGCATTTGGGCATAATTTAATACAATTTTATTAAACAGTTATCAGAAGTAATTTTAAATGTACATATTAAAAAGCTGCACTTCATTAGGGCATGATGCAACTAGAGAGATGTGATTTATACATGAGAGAGCAGAGATCTCCCTCTCTCTGTATGAAGAAGTGCTTTCTCTTTTGGAATCTTACTTATTATGGTAAAAACTACCTTTAGCAAGACCTGCTGTTGTCTGAGAGTTTAGTTAAAGCCTGCAGGAAATAACAGAACCTAACAGAGCAAATGTAGGTTGCAAACACAGAGTCAGTTTCCTGACTCTATCAGTAGTCCCGATATAAAAAATAACAGCGCCCTAATTCTTTATAAACATTGCAAGGTTCCCAAATAGAAAATGTTTTACGATGGAGGCTTAAACACTAAATTAATTTGAAAAGTGTACTAATGATATATAATGAACACTGCAAGGCAATGCATACTTGATATTCTGTATGGACAGTTAAGTACCTTTAGCAGTTTTTCCTGTTCCTTCTTCCCGGTGGTTACTTTCCATTCAAGCACAGAAGCTTTGCCAGAATCCGCTGTAAGTTCAGGGAGACTTACCCTGTTGAGATGGACTCTTACATCTTTAACAATACCAAATTTCTTCCTTAGTTCATTGTCTCTTTTTTCCTGATATGCTTCTTTGTCATTTCTTTTCTGCAAGCCTTCTTTGGATGGGAATGCAGTCTTGTTGAGGAACTGAAACAAGACAGAGTGGAACTTGACTACCTGAAAGTGGGGGTTGGATACCCATTTCCCTCCCTCTTCAGTTTAACTTCACAGCTTGTTTCTACATTCTCCCGTGCTTCAGGGATGTGACTTTGCAAGAATAATTTAATTCAGGAATTAAATCAGAAGGGCAAGCCAGCCCTTCTCTATTTTTTCACTGTTGCTCTATACCAGGGGTCCTCAAACTTCTTAAACAGGGGGCTGGTTCACTGTCCCTCAGACACTGTCGGGGGCCGGACTATAGTTTGGAAAAAAATGAACGAATTCCTATGCACACTGCACATATTTTATTTGTAGTAGTGCACGAACAGGAAAAAGAATGCTGTATCCGGCCCGCGGGCCGTAGTTTAAGGACCCCTGCTCTAAAACACGATCATGTTGGCACTCATCACCTGTTGTCAGAAACCCCCCCTTCTCCCTTGGGAAATATCTTGCCATTATAATAAATTCTGCCCTACTCTTCTCCAAATGGCAACAGGCTGCTCCCATTAAGTGGAGTGCTTTTGCCCTGTTCAAATACTAAAATAATCATGCTATATCTCAAGATAGATTTTTTTCTCAGCATTATTTAATTATCTTTTCTTTTTAAATGGTAGTCTTAAAGACCTGAGAGCCTTCCATTGATTTGCTCTACAGTGATTGTGTCCACTGGAATTGTGTTTGGCTTCTCCACAAAAGTGAAATCAAAACCAAGTCATTCATCTTCCACAGCACTTGTCCTGTTATAAATACACTGAATAATGCACCTTGCATTTGGCTGTATCTAAAAGGAAATAATGTACTGTCCGTATACATACAGCTGATCACCGTGAGTTACTACCTGTTGCCTTTTCCCAGCAGACAGGGAGCACTGCTTGGGCTGGGAGATGGTAGTCATCCGGTGTGAAGACATGTGTGTTGCATTTGAAGTTTCATCTTGGTGTGGGGGTGTAGAAAGGGTTGTAAGACATTCTGTGGTCTGTTTTACAACATATTGTCCTTGCAGCGGTGGATGTGGAACGTTGGTCATTACATCACGGATAACACTACATGTAATGAGCCAAACTGTGGTTGTCACAACCAACATACCATGGCCATGTTTCTTCATTTCTGATGCTTCATGCCTTGTAACATACAGAAGGTAGACTTGCCCATCATACACCAATAAGGCATTTCCCTGAAAGAGAGGAATTTCCAGTTGTTCTCCCAGAGGACTGATAGGTGAAAGTGGTATCATACTCTTATAATCCTTATTCCTGCTATTGCTCAGTGATTTTAAAACTCCTGAAACAAAACTGTTCGATGACTTTACAATCAGAGGATATGTTCTGGGTGTCGTTCTGTCTACCTCTTCTTGTGCAAGCTGTTTCACTGACGCTGTCTGGGAACATTTCGCACCTTCAGTTGCTACATCAGGACTAGAACTGTATCTTGTTAGGTTTGAGCTGGTTGGTATTAAAGACTTTGTAAAATTATCCCAAAAGGGCCTGGAAGCCTCTTCCACCTTTAGTACTGGCCATATATAAGTTACAGTTGCTATTTCTGTAGTTTGCCTTACTCTAGAGACATTTTTAGCTCTGGCTGACATTACTTGCTGCATTTTATGTGGGAAAGAAGAAAGTGGTATTGATGCAATTTTGGCTTGAGGTGGTATCTCTAGATCATGTTTTAAAATCTGTGTTTGAGGTTCTTCAGTATCCTTAAGAAGTTCAGATATGCCTGAAACTGATGCTGTGTCTTCTTGGTCAGCATGAGTTAGTGAGAGGCATCTTTGCAGAGAGTGCTTTTCATCTGAGGTTTCACTAGTCTGAGCATTAAAAACCGTTGAGAACTTTACTCTCTCGGTAGAGGTCATGCCAACCTTTTCTAGCGTGCTGAAACTTCTGGTAGAAAAATCTTATTTGTTTTTCAATTGCTGATACTCTGGCATCAGAGCAGATGTAGTCCTGGCTTCTGTCTTCAGAAAAGCATTATGGTTTGACTTAATGTATTGGTATTCTGTTTAGACAGAGGAGCTACTGTGATCAGGCAGTTGTATACGTTGGCAAGGCTTCCAGAGGAAAGAGAATGCAGAAGTTTCAGTAGGTCTCATCTATCTTCATCTCTTTCCTGAAGGCCTTCACTTATGCAGCCTGACACACTTTAAATAAAAGTTGATATAAATTAAAATGTGGTTATATATTTGTAAAGGCACAAAAAAGTCTTTTTTTTTTTTAGTGAGCTCAAAATAAATTAAAACCCAGAAATATATTTGTCATCTAAGTAGTAACTAAGGCTCATCTAGCCAGTAGGATTATGCTGCAGTAATAATCTGTTGTGAGATTCTTCCAATCTTGAATTAAATTGGCAGTGAGTTTCTTCTCATTTCAGTAGGAATTTGCCCAATAGTGCAAACTGCTGGTGGACAGGATCTGTTTTGTTTAGATGTAGTATTCCCTCATGTAAGCAGATGCCATCTTAGATACAATGCCATTAAAATCAACACACATTTCTGATAAAAATGGACTTCATCGAAGACCTTTAGAATAATTTTTGTACTTTGCTTGCAGAATTATTTGACTTCAGCAATCACTCCTAGCTTACACTACTCTCAGCTGTAGCAGAATCAGACCCAGTAGCTTTGTTGTGGCTTTTAATACAAAAAATCAAGTTCAGATGCTTATCCAATACCTATCCCAACCTTCTAAGCACAAGTCTAACTATAAAATGCTAAACATTTGTAACTACCTGGTTGAAAAATGACATTTAAATTTGTATCATGAGAAAGGCAAAGACTCTGAGATGGATTAAAAACAAATTATTTTTGAATTAACTATCCTATTCCAATGGTTATATTCTCCTAGGAATAACCTACTTAGCACTACAGACTTGATTTGGTAGAAAGTAAACGTAAATACTCACATTACTTGCATCTCAATGGCACAACTCTAAGGTGTTTCTTAGCCTTCCTGAATATCAGAAACCACAGTGAACTCTCACCTCCATAACTGAAGAAGTTCTACTACTTAACTTACAAAAAAGAAATGTAATAAGGATGAGTTCAGTGAACCCCTTTTCAGATTCATGTAAATTAACCTTCATGAGTCCTTTTAAGTAGTAAAAATGAATAAATTGAAAAAGAAAATGACATTTCCTCCTCATCTAAGCTGTGTCTCTTATATTAATGATGCACAAATCTAGATGCAAACACATAATTCCAGCAGTCTAATCAAGAATAATTAGAAATAATTATATCAGTTGTCAACAAATTATTTGAATAATTGATTGCGCATATAGGATGAGTGAGACCTTCTGTAAAAGCAGAATGTAAAGCTCATTTTTTCCTTTGCTTTCTCTCATGAGTGTTTTTTTGGTTTTTGCACTGTGATGCGATAAAGCTAGGACAGGTCTCCTGCTCAAGAAAGTCTCTTACTGGCTTCTGCATTAGCCTTTGCACTCTTTTCATTAGCCCTTAGTACTGGTCCATTAAATACTCATCTTCAGCTGTGCAGCCAAAGGAATGGTTCCTCTGGGGTGATTGCTGAGTAATAAGGAACTGATTATTATCTTTCCAGCAATGGGAACATTTCCACAATATCCCTAAACAAAAACAAGAATCCCAAGGACATGAATTACTGACATATATCTTAAAAACCCAGAAAGCCTCAGAAACCCAGAGACACAGCAATTAAACTGAAATTAAAACACGGAAGAAGAAAGGTTTGTGTTTTTGAGGCAGAGAAATCCTGGTTAACTGAAAGAAGCTGAAAAGAGACAAAAATGGCTGCAGAAGAGAAAGACTCCTTGATGCTCAGAAGCCCTAACTCTCTACTGTGATGGCTCTGAACTGATTGATGTACTGATAGGGCTCATTGCCATAGTCGCAAATTTTGCTCTCTGGAGTCCTATGTGCCATTTAAAGACACTTTAACAAGCTGTCCTTGCCAAATAAATCCCACCAAAAGCACAAAAAAGCAAGCAAAATTTTCTTTACAAATCTGATCTATTGTGTCACTGCTGTAGGCAAGTTTCCTGAGTTCACAGACTGTCAAGGCAGGGCGGAGATGTGTGAGCTGCCCCAGCCTTCTTGCAGGTGCCCAAAAGCTGTGTGAGTGTCAGCACTGTGAAAGCAGTTTAGTTTCTCTTGGCAGCAGACAGAGATGAGCACACTTTCTGCCACTACCACTGAATAGTGCAGAGGATGCATCTTTTGTTGTGTTCATCACAGAGGTGCCAAGACCCTTTATGGACTGCAAGTGGGAGAGCAGGAAATGTACCTTGGCTCTCCTGACAGATTTTCACTGTACTGATGGTGCTACACTTATGTGTAGCCTGTGAGTTTGTTGTGACTCACTGGAACAATTATTATAGCCTATAAACTGCTCCTGGTACCTTCATTCCTGGGAACCATGGAGGAGGCATATCTAGTAAAATTTTTGGTTTTGGCAGCATGCTCCCAGCCACCATCTTCCCAGGGCAATTCAGGAGCACTCCAGGACATAGGTGTATGTGTGCACAGCACACACTGCACGTGAATTAAGCCGGCTAGTCCTAGGACTCTCAACCAGGCATGTCTGCATGCAGCAGTTTTTCAGTCATCTTGGGCACATTCTTCCCCTCCTTTGCCTTTGGAAGACATTCTGTTTCTTATTTGGCCAGAAAATGTGGGCATCTGTTCTCTACGCTGTCCCTCAGAATTTAAAAAAAGCTTAGGTGCTTGACTGTGGTGAATCTAAAAGAAAAGACCACTCTAACTATCCCATGCATGGCTGAGGACTGTGTTAATGCAAGTATTACATAAATGAATAGCATCTTCAGTCCTAACTCTGTGCTGTGCACAGCAACCAGTAGACTGACCTTACCTATCAGTGCTGGGAAAACCGAGGAGTCTCATTGCCAGCCTTTTATTGACTGTAAATTGCAGCAAGTCACACTGATGAAAAATGTATTGTAGCTTACAGTCCTGGCAGTGCACATCTCCCTGCACAGCAGGGACTGCAGTTGTGTAACTGTGTTAGTCCCTGACTTTAAGAGATAAGCATCCATGGATCTCAAGGTCGCCAATGCAATCTAAAAATGAACAACTATATTCACATACCTTAAAATGTCCTTGTTTTACACACACAAAAAATCTATAAAAATTCCTCCTTTCTTCTTCCATCTTAAAGGTAAACTGACTGCAAAGCAGAGCCTCAGACTTAGGAAATAAGAAGGACTAATTTCCTAATTACTTCTAGTTTATGTATTAAAAATCTTTTCCATCTGAAGTGATCATACAATCTGAATTTGGATTGTGACTCACCATGATCCTAGCTTCCTCAGAGATGGAGACAGCAGAGTCTTAAAGAATTTACAAAAATAATATAATTCAAATATTTTTCCTTATTTTTGATAAAAATGTGCATACAAATATTGCAACTGTGAATTCATAGGAACATCTATGTTCTAATTACTTTTTCACTTGTAAAACTTTGGCTTGGCATCTTAGTTTGGTTGTAATGTTTCTTATCATATAGCAACAATTCAGGGAGGATTCCAAGTCTATTCCTGAGAAAACCTGAAATACAGGCATGACTACCACTAGCATGGCCTAGACTGTTTTCTCCTGGACTTGATCTAATGTAGAGCCAAAGTGCCCTTCTGTTGTTACATCAGAAGTCACTTAAGATACAGCATCTGCTTGGTTAAGTACCCTTATTTCAACACTAGTTCTACAGGGAAGGGTCACACAGGCCTATAAAGTGTCTAGGACTTTGTGGTGTATGTTACAAAATACAGGTATGACTCAGGTCACTAGATCTGCTATATGGTTTAACATGCATAGTTCCTTCCCTTGTGCAACAGGTGGCCTGCACTTGGGCTATCAAAAATGCTGTAATATTCCAGAAGAGAGCAGTTTGGAGAGCTACTAAAATGGAAAAAATATTTTGGTGTTAGCGCACTGTTGTAACAGTTCTCACTTAGTTTCTCAAATTATGGGCAAACTGGGTAAAGTGCTGTTTTCTGAGAGGCAAGTATTAGTATTCAGGTTAGCATCCTCTAAAGGGACCGTGCTTTGCTGATAGCAATCCCTCCTCCAGGAACTGAACATCAAAGGTAAATCATAATGGAAAACATCCTGTGAGTCAAAGCCTGGGTTGGTCTTCTGCCCTCCCACCGAAGGCTGTGAGGACCCTCTTTCATAGGTTTTATGTCTCCCACTCCCACATGGCTGCCCTCTTGTAGCTGAGGTTCTTCTTGCTGTCTCTTTAAGCAAGGCTATGGCTCCAGCACATAAATTTGTATTAATCTTAATGGCAGAAGTGTGTGTGACAGAGGAGAGGGGCATCAAACGTGATTTACTAACAGCTCAGTGGTGCTTGTGAATGTTTACAAGAGCTGAATAATCACCTTATCAAATGCACCATTCTACTGCATGCAGTTCACTGCCTTGCACCAGTCATCCTGTAGAGGACTAATTACGTACAACATGTGCTAAGGGTCCCTCTGGCCCAGTCCCTGTCTCTGACAATGGCCAAAAGTGGAGGCCCAGCAATAATTTGAGAAGAGGCCATGCACCTGGTGGTACTTTACTGAATACCTACCAGCCTCCAGTAGTTGGAGGTGCAGGGCCTTCCTGATTTCTCAGTGGATTTTCTGCTCGCACCATGCCCTGCTGTGTAATACCACCCACATCCATGGCAGATTCTACCCCACAGCAGTGCCCAGCTGAGTCACGCAGAGCCACCAAACTTCCTCAAGCCCACAGTTCTGAGGACAAACTCTGGCCTTCCCACTAAAGTGTGGGCTGGGCCAGGCTGGGTATGGCAGGAGGGTGTGCAGTTTATTTACCATTACAGTCGGAGTGCAGGTGCCACGACAGAGGAGTAACCATCAACTGCTGCAACAACTGCCAACTGTGGAGAACCTTCCAGACCCGGGGGAGGCACCAGTCACTGCTGGGGACTATGGAGTTTCAACGGTCACTCCGGCACTGGGTTCTCTTGGTCCCAACCAACGCAGACACTGCCCAGAGGCAGTCGGCCTGTGCCCTGCATGGCTGTACCTGCCCCACCAACACAGCTGGCCTTCTTTCTGTGCCCACCATCTCTCCCTGACGTGGGGCAGGCCCTTTTGTGCAATCTGCACTGTGGCACCAACACTTGTGTCCCACTACCTGGGTCCATTCCGCCTCCGCAGGGCCGCAGCACAGGGGGCACCACTGCCTGGGGCTTCCCTGTGGCTCGCTGGACACCAGTCTCCTACCTGGCCTGTCACAGAGGGCTCCCCTGGCCCCCTTCTCCACCCAGCCCTGCAACACAGCCAGCCTGCAGATCCCTGCAGGCCCGGGGCCCTCACCGCCCCCTTCAGAGAGGCCTGGGTGCAGAAGCCTCCTTCCTGACCTTTCCTCAGGGCTGTTTTCCGCCCCCATTGCTAGGCTGTGTTCAGGAGACAGAGCAAAAGCAATCTCGTCCTGCTGCAGCAGAGGTGAGCGCTGAGGCCTGCAGTCGGCCCTCCCGGCAGCCCACTGCTCCCCAAGCCCGCACCAACCCTCCCTGCATCAAGGAACTGCTCAAGGTCACAGGGGCTGCTCACCTGAGCCCCAGCCGCTTCTCCCTGGATGCCAGGCCCTGGGCGAGGAGTCACTCCCACAGAGGAGCTATGACTGGCATACAATGGCCACGCACCACGGCCTCCCCTCGCAAGGCATCATCTCCCAGCCAGTAAGGCATCACCATGAGGCAACTCCCCCAGCCCACTGGAGAGGGGGTCTGTGCTCTCTGCTGCTCTGCCATGCTGGAAACAGTTCCAGAAAGCATCTGACTAAGCAGCCAATTTAATCAGAAATGCTTTAATTGGGTATTCACAAAAGCACAGAATCACTTGGGTTAATAGGGATGTCTTGCCATCTTCTCATCCCACCCTGCCACAGCACAGGAGTTTATGCAACAAGCTGTGGCCTGATTCACTGCCTGCATGATGGGCTTTGAAATAGCCTACAGTTTCAGAAAGTGCTGAAAATAAGCAAGCCACTTTATTGTTCCCATCAAGTTAGTAGCTCCTCTTGGAAAACTGCTGGGAGCAGAGTCAGACATTTTACTCTAATGAGTGAAATAAAGCTAGAGAAATATAAATGAGATATAAAGTGGCTGGTGAGATGTGTCATGAAGATAACCACCTGGTGCTCCAAGTTTGAAAAGTCTTACCAACTTCACTGCATTTCTCTGGCAGTCATTAGATTCAACCTGAATTTCCTGGGATTGTTCACTATCGGGCACCTCCTGCCAATGATTTTTGCATTTAGTCAGAGGACATGTTTCATACCTGTCATGTGAAGTGAACATCTGCTGCCTCTGGCTGCCCATATCTGCAAGGTCACTGGCATTCAGTATTTGCTCTTTCTTAGTGTCTAAGGATGCCTGAGAAATCAAGGCCACTTCCTCCCAGTCAGGTAATAAAAAAGATAGTCCTTGCCCCAGAGAGCTTATGAAGCACAAACTTCAGAGAGAGAATAAGGACTTTTTCCCTTGTTCCTGCTGACCTACAGAGTTTTGCTGAAATAATGGCCTGCTGTGATATGGGCAAGAGAAAGGAGCATAAAGCAACCTATGTGGCTCTAGCACAGATAACTGCTTTAGCGTGGGCAACCCTGGGAATGGCCCTGACCTTCAGCACTGTCTCTGAGCATGACAGGACATTCAATATTAGCTCACAAACGGGGGTGAGAAACATCAGATGGAAAGGAAGGCAAGAGATGAGCTGAAGAACAAGTTAATGAACAAAGTCATCTCCTCTTTACCACCAGCATTTTTGTGTGAGCTCAGAGACAGTGAAAGTAAAGGAGGAGAAATACTCTGGCTGACTGTGATCTGCCCACCTACAGCTTTCAAAGGCTAAGAAGTATTTATAGGGAAGATGGGAGCTGTGGTGCAGCTAGGATGTTAACCCTAGCTAGTGGCATCTAACTGGGGACTAAAAGGGCAGTGAGTGTTTGGATTATGTATGTGTGTAGGAGGAAGGAATGTAATGTGGGGCAAAATTATCTGTACAAAATTCCTTCTTAAAAAGAGTAGCTTGGCCCTTCACTGTACCAGAACTTCTGCTACCTCTTAGCTGGTTCATATTCCTTTAATTTAAGTAGAAACCTGGCACCCTTCCTCTGGCATTGCCTTTTCTTACATCCCACAAAGCTGAATTTTGTGTTTTGGTGCTACTTAAGGCTCAGTCCAGTCAGTCACAAATCAGAAAGGAACACGTGGCAGGAGGTTGTTCAAGGATTTTTGAAAACCATTTTGCGATAACCTTTGGAAATGCTAGTTAGTACAAGACCCTGGTCACAGACCCTCTGTCCTCACCCGCAGCACTTGGTACCTCTCCCCTTGTAATCACTTGTGACCTTTTGCCAAAAAAATTACTTTAAGAAGAAGGAAGAGGCAAAGAACTAATCAGAGTTCTCTGATGAGTTCCTATGACTCTATCCTTCCGGTAAGAGGGCTGCAAACCTTACCTGCTGTTAAGAGGGCTGTTCCTTACCTGCTCACAGCTTGGAGAGTGGGGAGAAGGTTTCAATAGCAATCCTTTATCTGCCTTTTTCATGTTGATCTGGGAACTTGCTAATCAGTAAGGAAATAGTTCAGTGATAGAGCATGTCACAGACACTGGGTAGATGTTAGACTTAATGATTTTTTTTTTTTTCGTCTGCACAACTGTTTTCTTTAAATGCTTAGGGAAAAATTTCCATTTCAGTGGGTTCTGGACCAAGTCCCAGCATATCAAGCACTTGCTAATAATATACGCATGTTTATCTGTTTTAGATGCTGATGTGTGACATATAAATACAATATATGCATAGATTTTGAAAAGAGGTGGCCTCCTTCAGCTTGTGATAAATCCTGGTTGGGAGCAATGCATAACCTCAAAGGGGAAACCTGAAAAATTGGAAATAGCAAACAGCCTGCATAGCCCAAGGGAGTAAGCCCTGACCACTTGCAGCACCAAAACGAAGACCACCATATGGACATGATCATAGGCCTTCAAGGAATCAGCCAAAGTCAGCAGGGGCCCTAAACAAATTCAGTTTTAGCAGTGTTTCATATGAGCAGCTAAATCCCGCCAGCGTGCCACAGAGCACCGCGCAGACGCTGGAGTGCATAAGGTCTGTCGGCTGCGAGCTTGCTGGATGCGAGCTGCCCTGCGCAGCTCTGTGTGCCAGCACATCTCTCCGGACCTCCGCTGTCAGGATTTTTCCGTTGCCCTGAGCACCTGAGCTCCACATCCCAGCGAAGACACTGGCTCTGTTCCTGGGAACCTGTCATTTGCGGTGCTTGCCAGCAGGTGGCAAAAGAGACTTAATGGTCTGCCCGTGCCGCCTCGCATAAAATGGACTTCTTTCCTAAAATGTCTGACTAGCTTCTGCTTAGCCCACCTTCCTAGTATCAGCGACACGTGTGTACTCCACAATGAACGAAGGTTCTCTAGCTTTCTTATGGTACAGTAGTAATGCTTCTTTATGCATGCGCACAAAATGATTACGTATAGATTAGACTGCGTCTATAGGTGCAATAGAAGGTGCAATGAAAGAGGTACTAAAATGCCAGCTCTTGTGAGACCAAGAGAGGTAGAGGAACTCCTGCTCCTGTCAGAAAGAATAATTATCAAAAGGCAGGATCTCACGTACAGAAAAGGCACCTTCCCAGCAATTAAACAAGGAACAATTAGTGACATTGAATACGGGCTTTAAATGTATAAATGCATTAATATAGCTGTGCATACGACCTACAAAGAAAAGCAGAGGCTGAAGAAGCTCCATCTAGTGAACCAGAATTAACTTGATCTCATTGCTTCCATCCATCTTCCACAGTTGAACTGATTGGTTACACTCAAATATCTTCCTTTTAAAGTGGTTCCGCTTATTCCAGCTCTTTGCTGATGCCTGCTCCTCATTGATTTTACCTGGCTGCGGTCACTAGGGAGCCATATGCTTCATGGTCAGCAGCTCTGTAATAAAGATGAGGGAATTATATTTCATACTGGCAGACCCTTGGCCCCGAGCTACTGGGTCATAGGAGTATCACCAGCTTTTCAGAGTAGTAAGGCCAGCTTCTTGTGCTTGGACACAAGAGTACAGCATAACTCAGTAGCACACAAGAGCATGGACTGAGCTAAGAACTGCTGCTGTAGCCCAGGACACAGCAGGGCTTTGCTCCATCTGCATGATATGATTTCTAATCTTAGGAACAAAGCCAGCCATGCAGAAGTCCTGTGGACAAAAATGACCTGGGACAGCAGGGAAATGGGAAAGGGGAGGGAAGGGCAGCTGAGGATGGACTGAGTACTGGTATTAGCAGTTGTGACAGTTCCTGCACCCCCCAGCTCTCATTATTTAACAGGTCTGGAAACCCCCAGCGTCTAGGTTTGCTGTTCTGGATCATTTCTCACTGAGTTATTGACAACTGCATTCACACATCTGTGCTTAAACCTTTTATGTCTCATCAGCATCTGAATTCAGAGGTATGTCAGCACTGAATTTACTCTTGCTTTAGCATCTGGCTCCTAGAAATGACAGACTACAGTGTTCCAGGAGAGACAACAATTTTCAGCCTATTGTACACAGTGCCAGTGCTGACATCAAGATTCTCCTGGCCTCAGGGAGCACAGGGAGGTATGGGATTTTGAAACAGAGCTACAAGAATGAAGACAGAAGTCACATAAAGCTTTGCTACCTCTTTCTGCCTTTGTTCCTCCATACTTCCACCCAGCTGAAATGTAATCACTGTACAGTAGGCTTGGACAAACCACAGGAGCAAGAAGAATGTAAGCTTATGCCCAAGCGTAGAGAAGTTTGAGACTCCCTTCTGAACTTGCAGAGCTGAGGGGAAGGCAACTGGCACCAGGGTAATGTTTCCTTGTAACATAATGCCATCTGCTGGGACTTGCTATTAGCAGATGAGGTAGTTCAAATGAACTTGGCAAAAATTAGTCCAGCAGGGCTCAAAACCACATGCTGGCTCACAGCCATGTTAGCACAGACTGACCGCAATCATGTTTTCAGTTAGCAACAATGTATGGTTTAAGAGAAGCATATTTTAGAGGTTTTTCATTCCTTACTGCCTGATACATTGCCATGGAGTATGAACGGTGCACATACATCCTACACTATCTTCAGAAGGGCTATTACTGGCTCTAAACTTTTCCCTCTGGAATAAAAAACTGCAGCTGTCATGGCAGGGCAAATGAAACTTGCATGGTGGTGCTGCATGAAGGACTAGAGGTTGCCTAACAGCATACTTCCCCAAGGACTAACAGCAAAAAAAGAGACCACAGCACCTGCATTCACAATTGTTTCTTGAATGCAAAGGCTGCACAGGGACATGAATGGCCACATGGCTTTATCATTGGTGGTGCTGTCCCAGAACAGGGACACGGACACATTACTTTGGTTCCTCCACACTCCTACTGATGTGGGGAGAGCAGCACAAGCTCTTCAGAGCTGGCGGCCTACCTTGTCAGAGCACCTGAGATGCTCAAAAGAAGCCAGGCAGTATCAGAGAGAGCATCCATTACAAAGGACCTAGCTCAAGCCATTTTTGGATTAGCTTGCATCCTGTAACAGTAGGGACTACTGTAAGATTTGGACTTAATTGGGGAATCTCTACCCTGTTCCATACAAATTAGCATACCTGGGAGAAAAGTGTGGCTCCATTCTTGTCTCACAGGTTAGAAATGGCATTTCCCTGGTCATTTATTGTGCTGCCACTTCTCCCTGTATTTGGCACCTGACCAAATATGGTCAAATTATTAAAGGAATACGATGTATATTGTGAGTGTGGCTGCACTAGGTTATGTAAACAGGGAACAGCAAGGCTCCAGAGACCTCAAGTTGAGTCAGATGCTGGGTTCACTGTTATGTCACTTGTAAGTGAAGGACATGTTGAAGAGTGTATTTGTCATTCCTATGTGATCTCTGCAGTGGATAGGAAGAGGTGAGGATACACTTGCCTATGGAATTGATGTTCTGACCAGCAAGTAGGATTTCCTACTCACCATGATTCCCAAAGGTATGATCCTGGAGGTGTGTGTGTCTGTGATCTGGGTTTGCTGGTTGAGTTGTGATCACTTATATGATTGGGACTGTAAGATGCTGGTGCCAGTCTTGCCCGAGTTCAAATCCTATCCTAACATGCAGCTGCCATGTAGCATGAGGACAGATGTGGAGCTGGGAATTTCCCTGAGCTGTTCCTGTGAGAGATTTGTTCATATAGATTGTGTTTGATGACAATAAACTGGGAAGAAACTCCCCTGAATGCAGGTGTTGTGGCCTTTTTCTATTTCTAGTTCTTTTGGTCCCTGGGGAAGCATGGCTCTAGGCAACCTGGATTGGGTTTGGGGTTTTTTTTTGGGTGTCCAACTGTTTCAGGTTGGCTGACTGGTTTATACCACTGTGCGGATTGCTGCTGAGGCTTGGTTTGTGCCCCATTCCTCATGTGTGGTACTTACACAGTAAGTATGGGCTGGAAATTTCTCTGCAATGGGCATGTTATGCTGGATCTTGTTTGATTAGCCCTTTGGGAAGATGAGCCTTAACCGTCTCACCAGCCTCTTTCCTTCTATTGAATGCATGTGTGTTTGCTGGAGACTTAAATTCTGTTTTGTGTGTTGAGGTAGCAGGCACAATTGCCAACATACATTTGAGTCCCTCTTCTCTCTTTTCAGTACCTGCTGTAACGAGGTAGACAAATCTGGCTTGAAATTCTAATGGACATGGTGAGATAAATGTTTTTTTGGCAGTGATCCTTTGAGAAGGAATTGCCTTGCTCTGAACACGTATGCAATATGTTATTTTTCCTGTTTTGGAATATCCTTTCACATTGGTGTGTCCCATGAGATTCAGATCAGTGGTGACCTGAGTGATGCTGAGTGCCTTAGAGGCATTAACTTGATTGTGAGAGGGTGACTGAATGTCTAATAAGCTCTGTAGAAGTTTCAGTCTTTTTCTGAAATCAGGCTGTGAATCCTGTTCCTGCCATGTGATGCCTACCGTATCGACATACACATAACATTTACAAGCAGTATGTGCTAGAAAATATTTGTTTCAGTCCTGTAGCAGATGTGTTAATATTAACTGTGAAGACAGCATTTCTTTAAAAAGAAACTTGGGATGACTGTGCATCTTTCTTGTTTTGAAATATCTTTGTACCCTGCAAATCCCATGGGAAGCATATGCTTTAGTGACTTGTCATGCTGATTGCTTCAGGTTGATTAGGTTTGTTGTTGCAGGATGGCTAATAGGCTGCTTGATGACAGCCTCCTTGAGGTTGAAATTGTTAAGAAAGAAAATACATCTACAGCATCTTGTTTGGACCATCTACTTTTCTGTGGCATGGTTACAGTGTCCCTACTGGTGTGCGTTTGAATTCCCCCATCCTCACAAATGTCAAATTAGGAGACACGCTGAATTTATTTGTAGAGATCTGATGCTGAGCTGATGCAAAATACTCTTTGAGCCATAACAGTATTCAGTGTAAGCATATTATTGGAGCCATGACTACGTCTGGCTCATGAGTGAAGACTGAGTACATGAGTACATGAGTACATTACTGAATTAAACTGAGATTTTTTTGCTCTGGAGCATTTCTTCCCCGATGTGGTGAACCGACCCACATATTAAGAATTTCTGCCTTATTAAAAGAATGCTTATATCTACCACACACTTTGCTCCTGCCAAGACAAATAAGTTCTGAGTATGCTAAGACACAGAGCAGTTTACTTGTTTGGAATACTCCTCATTTTCTGTGGGGTGAATGTATACCTTGCTTACTCCTGTTTTGTGGCCATGCAGGGACAAAGCAAAGAATAAATTACATTTACTTGGCCTAACAGCTAACAGTCAATGTTAACATATGTGAGACTGCATTCATTATAGTTTCAAGATCTCCAAGCTCTGTGTATGGTTTCTGAGTCATAGCAAAGAATCTCAAACTTTTTGTTTAAACAGTGCTGTTTTAATCCTACTGTCAAGTATGGCGGGTAGCAGCAAAGTGCAGAGCCTAATATACAGGCGTTCCCCCGCAAAAAACACATTTCTCTGGTATTTGGGAACATTATTCTTCTCCTTAGGTCTTTATGAAAGATATCTCTTCCCCACTACATTTAGGCAGTAGTAGCAAGTGATGGAATAATATCTACCAAAGGACATAGGTGGCGGAAATTGGCTTCTCATACAAATTGTGTGCAGTCAGAAGTAATTGTAGCTTAGAAGTAAGTCATACCCCTGAGATATTTCTTACTGTCCCTCAACTATTGAATCAGCAGATGTTAAGCTGAGCTGTTTTACATGCCCTGAAACAGTTCGCCCACAGCCAGCAAGACACTGCTGAGGGCTGAAGGCACAGTGGTTTTAAAAACTGTATATTTGGCTGCAGAAATAGTTTGCTCCAAGAATATGATCCTCAGAACGTCTGTCATGCCCACTCTGAAAACACCTATGAAGTTTTCTGGAATTATAAATTCATGCTTTTTGTTGCCTTGAGCTGCCTGAGTTTTGTTAGAGAAGAACAGTTTAGTCATTACTGCACACTTGCAGACATCTCAAACGAGGTGTGCTTCTTCCCCAGAGGTCTGACCTAGAAAGGATGCTCAGATCACACCAAGCACACATGGCTTCATGCAGAACACTGCTCCCACTGCTTCTTTTAACAGCTGCTGGAAGGGTAACACTGCCTTCTGCCCCACACTGTAATTCAATAGCTTGTTGTATGCTGTCAGCAGAGAACTGGCTGTGGTTCTCACCCTTGCTTGCTTGGATTCAAATCACAGCTCCCACCTCCCAGCTATAGCTGGACTTCCAAACTGATATATTATGAAGATAAATCAGATTTGTGTTCATTCTTCACCAAGAAGGGAAAGGAGGCAAGCCCCAACAGCCCGGAGACTTGATTTGCAACAAAAGCCAGAAGGTGCAACGTTCATCCACCTGCAGCGGAAGCTTCCTATGGCCATGGGAGATGTGGGAAAGAACGACGGGCAGCGCGTTGCACGTGGTTTAGGGGCTGCTGTTCTAGAGGCTCTGGCCATGGTGATTATATTGGGACTGAAACAGCACATGGCATGCTCCCTTCATTGTTCTGGGCCAGCCTGTGCTGGAAATTCTCCATGAGAGCTTTTGGGGCCCTTGCTGTGATGCACTTTCTAACTTCTTAGGAACAGCCATATCTGCCATTAGGAGACAGTTTCCAAAAAACACCAGCCTTCTATTGTGTGGCACTTTTGATATGGTATGCAAATTGCTCAGATAAAGGGCAGGTAGTCAGCCTTACTTAACTGCAGTATCTGTTACTGTTGGCATTTATTTCCTCCAGTTAACTGTTAAACAACAGCTGTCCCACTTTAATGAGCTTTAAAAAAAAAGTACAGCAGCTCATTATTTCTGTCTTTCCTAACAGGCCCATTTTAGTGGCCTTCACTGAGCAGCTCTTGTGATTTATGCAAAACGGAACTCATTTCCATGACTATTAGGATCATTTGCAGAGTGTTACATATAACACAGCACAGGTTTGCAGTGAACCCTCTCTGAAAGCTCGTTTTTCTGCAGGTGATGGTCTGTATTACAGCAGCATCATGGCCATCTGTGGATCCGTCAGCATCTGTGTGAACAGCAGCACTGTATAAAAATGAAAGGTTAAATGACAAGATCTACTGCCAAGAGAAACCTCATATTTCTCATGAGCAGCTTGCTTCTTTCTAACGTGTTAACTCCAACTCAAAACTGTGTAATGGTAGGAGCCTTTGTTTTGCCCCTTGTGGGACATGCATACATACATCCCACAGAGAGAAGCCATTTCAGGTGCTTGAGGGGGATGAAATACCAGGCTGCGGGGTAAGCTGGAGAGAATTTTGCTCTGAAATTTAAAAATGGCATAATCTCATCACAGGCTCTCCAAATACCCTAACACGTAGCTATTTTCAAGGCATGACAAGGCAGCCACAGAAAGAAAAGCTTTGAGGGCTTCTGGGTTTCCCCCTTAGCAAAGAGGGCATTGAGCTCACTGTAGATTCTTGCATAGGGCGGAACTGTCATTGAGACCCTTATCCTGTAGCTGTCCCCAGCCACCCGGGGTAAATGTGGCAGAAAGGCTGTACCCAGTCAGTCGGGATGTGTGAGGATTCAACATTTCTGCAGCCCTCAGTCTTTGGTTTGAGGCGTGTCCTGTGCAGGCTTTAGCTTCACCTACAGGCAAGGCACTCTGCATTTAAGTGATAAGCAAAAAGTCAGTATTGCAAGTCAACACAGAGAGCAATGAGGAGCTGATTAGCATCATTAAAGGGGTTTACAAACTCAGGCTGAACTTTCTGCAATTACTTAATGAAACAAATTCACTCCGGGTTCTATTAAATCTTTCAGATTGCCTCAATCAAGACTTTGAGGGGTGTGAATAAGCAGGGATTAGCTTGATCACTGTTGTAAAAGAAGGGGTAGTGAGATCTGCCCCTGCACGTGTAAATTACAGAGACTTCCTTCTAACGCTGCAAGGAGAAGGGTGCCTTAGATCACCTCTTGAGTTCCTTTCCAGACTTACTAGAATGTTATCCCCGTGGCATCGGGACTGAATACAGGGCACAGATTTAAAGATGCAAATGACATATGGCGTTACCTTGGCCAACAAAGGCTTTTTCCCTTCAGTGTTTTTCCCGTGCTTTGTTCGCCTTTCGCTGTGTTGCTCCAGGGGCCTCCAGCTTGCTCTGACAGCCCTCACCAAGCGCCAGTTTTTCATTACACTCTTTCTCACAAAATAATCTGTTGCCCGGAGCTATAACCTGAGCAAGTCTGGGGACTGAAAAGAGATCTAAAATTAAATCCCTGCAGAGAAACTGCCTTTGTTTTCTCCCAGAGAAATAGGAGTATATCCTTGCCAGAAACAGAAGAACCTGCCCCATAAAGAAACGGCACTGCAGCTGTCCCTCGCCAAGGGGACACGAGAGGACCGAATGCTGCTCCAGACCGTGAGGGACCCTGCTGCAAAAACCGAAGTGGCCGTGCCGCGCTCTCGCTTCCTCGCCGGGCGCTGAAGGGAGCGTGAGAACCCAGCGGCCATTACCCTTGACCCTCAGGACACGCAGCGGAGCGCGCCGCCGCCATTCTGAAGCTCAGATTTATCCGGGTTTCTCCTTTCTTTACACTTCTAACTCGGCTCTCAAGCTTTCCCATAGCCTGGGTGCCATCACGAGAGCGATGCGTGCACACCGGCGGGCGGCCTGCGCCGGCGGCTCCCCGGCCTGGCAAGCGGCCGTGCTGCGAGACACGCGTTTCCCACGTTCCTGCCAGAAAAGCCGCGCTCCCGCCAGGGCCCGTTTTCCCCTCT
>VZZY01015315.1:69389-91015 GCA_013400335.1 Eurystomus gularis
GAGGGGAGCTGGGGCTTTCGGCGCTCGGCTGGGGCCTGTGCGCGGCTGTAAGTCAGGCGCAGCCTGGCAGGGGGGTTGCGTCCCTCTGGAACCCCCGGGTGTAACGTTCTGAGCGTGGTTGTTGTAGTAGAGTTGATGCACGGGAAGATCGTTGAGGGCAGAAGGTACTTTTAGGGACATTGTAGACTTTTTGTGAGTCTAATTTGCACTAATCCGTGCAAAAAAAAAATGAGCGTTGCTTTAGCAAAAAATACGGAATCTGTTGGGTTGGGATGTGAGGGCCTCTAATACGAAGATCCTGTAGCGAAGTTGGCTTCTGGTGTTGCTGAATTGCTTCCTTCATTTTTCCAGCACAGCGGCTTTCAGCCGGGTGGAACCAAGCCAACACTTCTGTTTTAGAGGCGGGAAACTGGAGTGGCCTTTGTGTTTGAACCAGCGGCTGACCTCTGCACAAGAATAAGTCTAGGCCTCTGTTGCCGAAATTCAGCTTGGTGCTTGTGATTATTCCCTCTATTCACAGCAGTTATGGACTGAGCAGAACAGCAGCGCTGGAAATTGTACAAATCTGAGCAATTTCTCCAGGTAAGAACATGTCTGGTTCTCTGCAGAGGCAGCGCTGGAGTCCGGTGGTACTGATCTAGTCAGGGCTTTTGTCATTGTTCAAAAGCAACATCATCTGATCTTTTGTCCTTCTGGTTGTTTCAGAAGAATTCAGAATTTATTGATGATGTCCACAAAGCAGTGCATTTCAGATGCAAACAAATTAGACTTGTGTGTCCCATCCAGTTTCACCCCCAGGTTTCTACATGATGTTTGGCAAATTGTGTAGGAGGGCCAGGTCTCTCCGTGAGTCTGAAGTGAGTAAATGGTTTTGAGTATCAGTTATGTTTCCTGTAAATATACCAGTGTAGTTGCTTTCTTGATAGCACAAGTTACCTTTCTGAAAGGTCACCTTGTGACAGGAATGTGGCTACCATGCAGTGGAGATACTGTCATGAGGTGGGAAATAGAAAAAAAAAAACCCAACTATTTTTTCTCACTTGGCTTCATTGCTTTACTTCTGGATTCTTCTGCTACCTCAAATTCCAGGTTAGTTCTCTGCTGCCCTTACTGTTACGCATTAGAAAATATGGGAGATCCTTAATCAGTCTGTACAAGAACAGGCTGCAGTGCACATTAAAAGTTGTCATGTTTTCCACAATGTTTAGAGAACTTGTTGAGAAACTGTGAGACCTTGATATTAGCTTTTGTTAGAACAGGATCATAATTCCATTATTTCTCATTTTGTGAGATTGACTCTTCTAGAGACTTTTTTTTATAATGGGTTTGAAATAAAATGAGATTATAAGTCCTTTCGTGGAGACAGGCAAAAGTCCAGAGACCGATGCCACATGGATTGCCTTCCAGCCTTTTTGCTTTGGTAGGCATGTTCTGCCTGGCAGCCTTGTGTAACGTGGTAAATCTGATCAGAAAACATCTTGAGTCAGAACAGGCCTTCTTTGCCTTATTGCTGCCTCCCCTTGTCTTGGGAGCTAACAGGTGTAAAACTTGGAGGGAGAGCACTCACAAAGGCTGGTTATTTTTGATGTTGGCCGCAGCCCTTGTGGCAGGCCTTTGCAGGTGTGCTGACAGCTGAGCTACTCGGTGTAGCAGCTGAAAAATAAAATGCTGACAAGTAGATTTCTTTTCTTTGCTTAAGCTTGGATGGCATGTAAGATGGAGCAATATGAAACTACGTGGTGCCAGGCTTCGTTGTACTGTCACCCTGCTTGAATTGGCAGGGTTTTTTATGTCAAATTCCCCATAATTTCCCACTGTTGTTCTAGGGAGGGGGGAGCAGGACAAGAAAAAAACTGCTTGGAAACTAAAAGTGTCTTAGCAGGTCTTATGGGATTTGAATTGGAGCTCTGATTAGGAGGGAGGTCGTCATTTTCTCCAACAGAGCAAAGCAAAAGACCTGCTAAAAGCTACATGACACATTTATACTTCATGGATTTATCAGATTTATACCTTTTTTGCTCATCACCCACAGTGCTGCTGGTACATTGTAATTCTGGTTAGCTATAGGTTTGCTCCTGCTGGGAACACCAGCAAATTTGGGGAAAAGAGCTTTACTAGCTATGTGTAAGTCTAGAACATCTGATGGAAAGCTGGTACCTCCTGCTACGGGAAAATCAGGAGAGAATTGAAATGAGATGAAGCCCTTTATCTAGTTTCAGGGTAAAGCAAAGTGTATAAGAATATCTTTGTGCCACCTGGGAGTACCTGGGTGCTTTGGCATGCTAGTCTGTACTGGACGTGACATCTTTGCAATTCCTACGTGTGCTACTGCTGCAGCAAAAATTGTTTCTGATGGTACCATTTTACAATTCCTTTTTCACAGTGTACAAGCATTTCTTTTTATTGTGTGAGAGAAGAGACTTCTTGAAGAGTGCTGCAACGAGGAGTAAAAGCTTGCTCTCTGCTCCCGTCTGTCTAATTACAGTCAGATCTCTAATGAGTGGTACCATGAGATTTAAGTCATTTTTGTTTGGGTTCTGATCTCATGCTTTTTGTGACCTTCTGTAGCCCAGAACTGGCACAGATACATAAATTAAAGGATGCTCTGTGAATTTATTCAGACTTTTGTCACTGAGTGCTCTTGTGATGTCAAACCAACCTACAAAGTCCTGATGTGAACTGTTGCTCCTTTGAGCTATGACAGTACTGATCTCTGGCAACCTCTCAACTGTTATTCTTCAGAGCAAACAATTGCTAATCTAGCAGGATGGTGTATGGGCTCACTGGGGCCTGGAGTTGCTGTGCACATCATCTAGGTCATTTTGGCAGCTGCGACTTGTTTTTGATTGATCGGTGCCCCAAAGCAGTGCTCTGAGGCTTGACCTCAGAGCTGACCTAAAATGGTAAAATGGTTATTTTGCTAATAAATGACTAGCCATGAGATCAGAGTAGCCTACTTAAAGGCATGATACCTTTGAAGTCAGGAAGGCTGTGTGAGTTCTGAGGAAAAATATCACTAATTGTGATAAAGAGAGGGATATTAAGCTTATGTGGAGTACGTAACTTGTTTCAGACTGTGTTAGCTTTGTTGCAGGGCGATGGGTTCTACCTCCGGAGGTTGCCATCACTAACTTGTACTTGTCCTCTGGCCACTGTTTCTGGGGGAATGTGTCTAATGAGGCTCTGACCGCGTGTCACTGCAAACTAATCTTCTGGCCTTCGGCTGGAGTGCAACCCACATCTTGCGGGGCCCTTTTCTACAGTACGTGGTGACTTTTAAGCACCCATCCAGAACTGCACTGTGGTATCTGACTCTGGCAAGTTAAACCTTTCGGGTCCTTAATTCCTTTGTTGCTTGGAAACATTTATGGGTCCTGTGGAAACATTAATTAGTGTCAGGCCTAATCTGTGCACTTCCTTCCTCAGGTTGTGGCTTTTTTTGACAGTCTGCTTTATTCTGAAGGAGACTTTTGTGTACAACAGGTGCACAGTATCAGGTGGGGAGGAGACCAAGAGGGGTACTTGGGCAGTATCTTTGTATTGAGTGCTTCTCACTTCCAGATGGGATCCCCTGAATCTGTAATTAATTCTTGTTCAATTTGTCTACACATAGAATCCTAGAATCATTATGGCTGGAAAGGACCACCAGGATCATCAAGTCCAACATTTCAGAAGTCATAATGATAGTAAACCCCTCTTCCAAATTATTAATCTAACCAAGTGCAAAACAGGCTAACTAAACTAGGTGGAATTGCAAACAAGCAGTTTTATAGGGTGTTTAAATAAAGCATGTAAGAACTGACTTTTCTGTTTCTTCTTTATGAAAATGGCAGTGGAACATGTTCCATCTTGTTTGAACTTCTAGTACTGGCATTTATTATTAATGTGATTTGTCTGGCCCCAGTGTCCCAAAGGCAGCAATGTGCACTCCTGACAGTATGGACTATAAATACTAAAGACCATAGTTTTACCATTTTGTTCCTTGCTACATTTTATTTTTAGATTATTTGGATATATT
Source organism: Eurystomus gularis (assembly GCA_013400335.1). NCBI lineage: Eukaryota > Metazoa > Chordata > Aves > Coraciiformes > Coraciidae > Eurystomus > Eurystomus gularis. The sequence continues at coordinate 73,408 of VZZY01015315.1, forward strand.
TTTGCCTTAGGTTCACAGGTAAAAGAGGCCATTTAAAAATGTTTTCCCATAAAGTATACTTTTTAGTGGCTGTTCTGATCCTTTCGTTTGATTGTTTAATGGTAAATAAGCAAGTATCTTCAGTATTTCATCCTTATCAACATTTTAAGTCTCTACTTCATCTTCTGTTGTATTGCAGATATTGTTGCTGTCAAAGTAGAAATGTAATTGCCTTTTGTAGCCTGTTTCTTACTTTGCTTCCTCCTTCAAATGTTTTAGTTAGTGTGCTTTCAGGGAACCTGGAACTGGCAGTTCTGGGTTAAGGGTTGGACTCAATGATCTTAAAGGTCTTTTCCAACCTAAATGATTCTATAATTTAATGAAACTTACAGAAGACTTGGGGCTCTGGGTGTGCTGGGACCTAAACCTAATGGCGGAGTGGATACCTAGAAGTGTTTGCTCAAGTCTGCCAAAGCAGCATTAGCAGGGTTGGAGTTGCTGCTGTCAGTTGATTAGGTGAAGTGTTACTGCTTCTGTTCTGTGGTTGCAGGGCCTCATCTTGCAGTGTTTAGTCCTGTGCTGCCTCTTCTGCTGTCAGACTCCCAGTAGAGGTTTTAGAGAACCCTCTGTCCTTCTAAAACTTGCTGGGAGATCAGACAGACTGGGGTAGGAATTTTAATGATTCAACTTTTTCCTTTCAGTTCGTTACTTTTCCCCCTTTTCTGTTTATGGTAGCCTGTCATACCCTTTACACTTCTCGTGCATCTTAGGCTTCAGCTTATTTTCTTGGATTGCTCTCTGACTAAAGTGTAACATGTTGCTTGCTGTGTAACATACTGGTTTTTCACTTGCCCTGTGTGAATGACTCATCAAGTCACCACAAAGGATGCATGTTAAGCAGCTGCCTCTATAATATGTAGAGGGATATATATCCTCTGTTGGATGTGAAGGGAAATACGGTAGTCAAGGATGAGGAAAAAGCTGAGGTACTGATTGCCTTCTTTGACTCTGTCTTTAATAGTAAGACCCGTTGTCCTCTGAGTGCCCAGCCCCCTGAGTTGGAAGACAGGGGTGACATGCAGAATGAAGCCCCCGTAATCCAAGAGGAAATGGTCAGTGACCCACTACGCCACTTAGACACACGGCTGGATGAGATCCAGCCAAGGGTACAGAGGGAGCTGGTGGAAGTGCTCACCAAGCCACTTTCCATCATTTATCAGCAGTCCTGGCTAATGGGAGAGGTCCCAGTTGACTGTACGTTAGCAGTTGTATACCCATACACAAGATGGTCCAGAAGGAGGATCTAGGGAGCTACAGGTCTGTCAGTCTGACTTCAGTGCCATGGAAGGTTGTGGAGCAGATCATCCTGTGTCATCACACAGCACATACAGGACAATCAGGCAGTCAGGCCCAGTCAGCATGGGTTTATGCAAGGCAGGTCCTGCTTGACTAACCTGATCTTCTATGACAAGGTGACCCACTTAGTGGATGAGTGAAAAGCTGTGGAATTTGTTTATCTGGACTTCAGTAAAGCTTTTGACACTGTTTCTCACAGCATTCTCCTGGAGAAGGTTGCTGCTCAGAGCTTGGACGGGCATACTCTTTGCTGGGTAAAACAGTGGCTGGTTGTCTGGGCCCAGGGTGTTGTGGTGAATGGAGTTAAATCCAGTTGGTGGCCAGTCACAGGTGGTGTTCCCCAGCGCTCAGTACTGGGGCCTGTTCTGTTTAATATTTTCATCAAGATTCTGGACGAGGGAATTGAGGGCACCCTCAGTAAGTTTGCAGATGACACCAAGTTGGGCAGGGGTATTGATCTTCTTGGGGGTAGGCAGGCTCTTGCAGAGGGACCTGGACAGGCTGGATCGATGGGCCGAGGCCAGTGGGATGAGGGTCAACAAGGCCAAGTGCCAGGTCCTGCTCTTGGGTCACAGCAATGCCATGCAACACTCCAGGCTTGAGGAAGAGTGCCTGGAAAGCCACCTGGCAGAAAAGGACCTGGGGATGTTGATTGACAGCTAGCTGAACATGAGCCAGCAGTGTGCCCAGGTGGCCAAAGAAGACCAACAATGTCTTGGCTTGTATCAGAAATAGCACGGCTAGTAGGACTAGGGAAGTGACTGTCCCCCTGTACTCAGCACTGTTGTTGAAAAAACCACTTGTTTTTAAAAGATGATAACTATCAAACTGACAGTTTGATAAAATTGGGGACCGATTTTGCAGGGTGTTGTGGTAGCTGCAGCTTGGAACGCTGTTTTGATTGCCTGTGTAATTTTTTTTTTTAAGCTGGTGCTACAGCCTTAGCCATCTCAGCTTTCTGTGCTTGTAGATCAAAAGACATTTTAGTAAAACTGAAAGGGTTCAGGACTGTGTTCTTGGCCTGAGAATCACTGGATGTGACTTTGCTGCTTTACTTCTCTGTGAAGCGTTTGCTGTGCTGCTGATGTAACCACTGTCCATTTTGAAAGGGCCATCCCTCGCGTTCTTACTATTTGCCACTCTGAATATTGTTTCATCATGAACAGAAATGAGTGTGCTGGAATTATCCCATTGACTTAAATGGCACTTTTGGTTAGAAATGAGGTTTTATGACCAGGTCAGTAACTTTTAAGCATGTCCCTGCAGATACTCTTGGTCTGTACTGTTATGACATTCTACATGAGCTGAGATGCTTTAAGCATTTATAAGCCTTTAAAATGAGCTTGTTAAGCTGGTTCTGCTACAAAAGACATGGCTTTTCTGATAGCTCATAAACCCCTTTGAGATGTTGTGTTAGCATTCTGTTGGCAGGCTGAATATAGTCTTCAGGAGTGTTTATATTATACTAGCAGTAAAATCCATCTACGGGCTTCCTGCTATACTGGTTTGATACTAGCTACAGCCATAGAAAGGGTACAGGATAGTGACTGGAACATGACTTGTTGGTACTGAACCATGATTTGTGGTTTCATCTGTGCATTACCTAGTGTACATATCTTTAAAGCGTTTTAAGCTGCAAGCGGAACAAGGCGCAATGCAAGGGCTGAAGAAGGCTGTCCCCCTTCTGTCTCCGAATAGGACTTTGTTCAGAGTAAAAAGTTGTGATGTGGGAGCCCTGCTGATTTCTTTGCACTCTCTCAAGCTTCCTATGCATAATATTTGGGGCACTGTTTCACTGCTGGTTGTAAAACTGCAAGAATGAAGTGATTGGGAAGATTTATTGCAATAGACTAAACATCTGCATATTTTTCTGGCTCACCTGTTGAAGTCTGTAATACAGTTCCATTGACCTAGATTACTTGAGCCTGAAGCAGCAGCTGAAAGTCTGATCTACATTCAGCAGTTCTCTAAGCGGACGAGTTTTGTGCTGGGGCAACACGTATACACAGTTCAGGAGTCATTTAACCAGGAACAGACTCTTTCAGCGCGTTATTAGCATGCTGTGCCCTTCAGCTGCTCTAAAGAGTGTACTGTTAAAAAACTAGTATGTGAAAGAAAATAGCTTTTTTTATTATGTTGCTACATGCCAAAGGTGTTAGCACAGTCTAAGAGCATCCACAGCTCATTGGCCGTTGCTCTTACTCAGTTACATGTGCTGTCACTTGCTCGGTTCTGTCTGTGCAGCTTACTGCTTGAATACACGTGGCACTTGATGACAAATGAGTGCTGGCACTCAAAAATTAATCAGAGGTTAGAAAAGGGCTCTCTTTCTGGAGGGAACTGAAATTCTGAGTTGGAGATGTCAACTGTTTGGAGATTGGTGTCCTACTTTAAATGATTAAAGGTAGATGCTGCTTTGGAGATGGAGATCAAGTCTGAAGAGAATGTATCCTTTTAAAAACATTACAGTATTGTAAGTAAACATCAATCTGTTATACTTGAAAGGTGGCCTGTTTAGGACCAGGCAGTCTCGTAAAGAGCAGTTGTTCGTTGTATCCTATTGCATATGAGCCTGAGTGGAGGGAGGACCCATCCATGTCACAAGCATCATCTCATTCCACTGGAGCACGAACCCTCTTGGATGCTGTCCAAGGCAGGGAATGGGATAAAATCCGTTCCTGCTCAGTAAATCAGGCCAATGGTCTGTGCTGTAGCTGGGACACTGCAGCTGGCTTTTTTTTAAGCTCCTGGGATTGAAGTTGTTTTTTGGTCTTCTCATGGAATGCATCTGAACATTTCCAGGCATATCTCTCTAGAGAGAATGCATATTTGGAAAAGAAATTTACAGTGAAAATAGATGCCACCAGCTGAATTTAAATATTACCTATTTTGCAAACTACCTTATGATGCAGTGCACAGTAAGCAATTTAATTGGCTCATTGTCTGTAAAAGGGACAAAGATTTTTTCTACTTCATATGGTTGCTATGAAGCTGCATATATGAAAAGAATATTGAGTTCCTAGATGCAGATTTTTGGTTTTAATTGTATACTTCATTTTCTGTCAAAATGGGCACTAAAATAATAATCAGGTGCTCTGATAGGGTTAGAATAAAATGGGGACATAAGTAGCTTTGGAATTAAGGTAAAGCTTCTCTGTATGGGAATTGCTTCTTTCTCCTTGTTCTGAACTCATCACTCATGTTACATTTAGTGAGAAAATCTCCCAAAGTATTGTATGTGAAGCAGCATGGGGCAAAGTATTGCCTCATTGTGACCTGTACAGTCAAAAGCTGCCTTTCTGGTAAAACATAAACCAGCTCATACAAAAGCATAAGCTGCTGAGAGCAGTGGTTATCTCGACAGTTTCTGCTTTCTCTCATCTCCTGTCAGTCTTTACCTTTTCTGTTTAAATGTTATTTGCTGCTTAGTGTTCTCATTTTCAAACTACAGGGAACACGAATCTCTCTCCATAGAGCAAATTACTTGTCAGTAGACCTGGTTAGAACTTTTTAAAATGGAAATTGGAGGGGATTTTGTGTTCTTTTGTTTAGGATTCCTGAAGTCATAAGAGAATGTGAGAGCAGGCCCTGCAACAGGAAATCCTGGTGGCTATGGCAGTGTCCTGGGAAATGGGAAATCCAGGGTAGTGCCTGCATTCCCAGATTCAAACTAGAATCTTAATTTGAATCCATGAGAAAGGAGGATCATGTTGCAGAAGTCACAGTGGCTTGGCTAAGTATTGATTGTTGATCATTCTTGTTAGGAGAATTGGGAATTGCAGCCTTCTGCTAGTGAAAAGGGTGCCTACTGGAAATAGTGATCAGTGTAATAAGCTATGGACATCTTAGAATTTATTGACAGGGTCCGCCAAATAACATAATGCTTATCTGAAGTATTGAAATGTTTGGAGTCAAGTTCCTTGCTGGGTTTTTTGAGTTACTATTGTTACTTCTGTAACTCAGTTCTTGGCACATGTGAGGGGACTTGGGCTATCGTATGTTACAGATCTTTTTCCTTTTGTGTGTTAAGTTTTCAAAGTCTGTACTGCAGTTCATATCTGGTGGGAGGTCAGAAACCTTACCTAGATTGAGTTAGAGCAGCAAACAAAATTCTGGGCCATACAGCATACTGCTGCATACATTAACTCAGGCTATGCTATTATTTTTGGCTTTATCCAGAGCAAACTGCTTGAGGATTGATGAAAACAACCAGGGATGGAACACTGGAACTGAAAGCGTGAGAGGGAGGGGGAGACACACACACACTGAGGTGGGACAGGCAAACAAGCCTCTGTATTCTGTAATAAATCAGAGAAGGTAATAAACATGAGGGGAGAAGAAACTGCTCTTTCTTTTAAATCATTCTATGCAAATGTCGGAGTATGAAAATATTTCATATTTTTACTTGTAATGTTTCTTGCCTGTGTCAGGTCAGTCTAGACACGTGTTTTTGTTAACATAGAAACTGTGTCACCGCGGTGTTACAGAAGCAGCTACTTTCAGATGAATTGTATACAAGAAGAAAATCAGAAGACAAAGCCATGTGAATGTCTCCTTTATTGATACCAGCTGATAAGCTGAGCTACTCATGTATCTTACTGCAGCATCTTAGAATCACAGAATCCTAGAATGGTTTGGGAGGGACCTTTAAAGATAATTTAGACCAAACCCCCTGCCATGGGCAGGGACATTTTTCACTACATAAGGTTGCTCAAAGCCCTGTCCAACTTGGATCTTGAAGACTTCTTGGCATCCACAGCTTTTCTGGGCAACCTGTTCCAGTGTCTCACCACCCTCATCATAAAAAATTTCTTTTTATCATGTCCAGGATGTGATTTGCTTTCTGGGCTACAAGAGCACGTTGCCAGCTAGTCACAATTTTGGATCCACCAAAATCCACCATGCATTACTACTCTCAATCCATTCATCCTCCAATCTGCTTTGATCTTGGGTGTTTGCCTTGACTCAGGTGCAGTGCTTTGCACTTGGCCTTGTTGAACTTCAAGAGGTTTGCATAGGCCTGGTCGTCAGGCCTGCCAGGGTCCCACTGGATGTGGCCTCCCTTCCCTCTAGCAAATCACCTGCACCTCTCAGCTTGGTGTCGTCTGCAGATTTGCTAAGGGTGCACTCAATCCCACTGCTTGTGTTGTTGATGAAGATGTTAAACAGTACTGGTCCCCGTATGGATCCTTGAGTTACACCACTTGTTACTGGTTTCCACTTGGACGCTAGCTTTTTGGACATGACCATCCAGCAATTCCTTATCTGTCTAACACTCACCCATCAAACCTGTATCTCTCCGCTTTTAGTGGCAAGAATGTTGTGGATGACCATATCAAGGGCCTTACAGAAGTACAGGTAGATGATGTCTGTAGGTCCTGCCCTGTCCACTGATGCAGTCGCTCTATTGAAGAAGGCTACCAAATTACTCAGGCTTTAGGTGCTTCAATTTTATTACAATACATAAAATCCATTTTTCTTCCATATTTCTACTTTGCCTCCTGCCTACAAGCCCAAGAAAAGGTTGAGGCTTGAAGTGCAGAGTGAGACTTTATGGCCTTGATTTTGGCAGAGCTCACATCAAACAGTTTAAAATTACTTCTAGAATATGACAGACACTGGTAAGCTCTCTGTCTTTTATTTTATTTTAGCTTTTTTTTTCCTAGTATTTTTTACTAGTATAGAATTCTTACTAGTATAGAATTCCTATATTCCTTCCTTTTTATTTTTCCTAGTATTACAAGATCTACTCTGATAAATATTGTTTTCTCTGGTCTGAATAATAGGACAGTGTTTCCAGTAGCCATTGGTCCTGCTCAGTCAAGGAAGAATTGGATGGAGTTCCCCACTGGGTTCAAGTGTTCACGGGTAAACTGGTAAATGTCGTGCTTTTGTCTGACACCTGAGACTTGCTGCTGAAGTTCAGATTTGGAGCGCGACAATTTTATGGGTATGAATAGTTGCATCCACACAATAGAAGAAGCCAAGAGCAGTTCCGAGGCAGTACAGTCGCGTGACGCAGCGTGATTCACATCCAAGTGCCTTACCTGTCCTTTTTCTCTTTTTTTTCCACAGGGTAGCTGTGGCCAGACTGCACTGAAATTGTTACTAAGACATCCTACCCCATAACGCTGCACCTGGGTGCTGTCTGCGAGAGTGCTGATTGTTGGACAATGATGCAAACAAATAATACAGATGATACCAGGTACCGTATCGTGCCCTTGTACCATGCCCTTGCTTTATTTATGGATGTAGTCAGCAAGACTGATTTATAGCCTGAGAGTCTGTTTAGTGGGAACGTGCAAGATGGATACAGCCTGAGGGTTGTGCCTAAGAGTGGGATTTAAGCTTAATGTGTCTGAGGCCTAAAACAGGGATAGAGAAGACCTGTGTTCCAGTAGCTGTGAAGTTCACTAGATGCTCACAGTAGCACACTGCCAGTGCTGCTCAGACATCACAGAGCTTTAGTTGGAGGCACCAGGTTGTCAGTCTGTGTGCCTTTGGTGTGTGTATGTACAGGAGACTGGGAGCCAAGGGCTAGTATCTATGATTCAGTGCTCATAGAAGCAAACACTGGTGGAGACAAAACAAAGAATAAGAAAAGCGTTATGTACTGAAACAAGATTATTTTATTTCAGTGCAGTACAAAGAAACAGGAGTTACTTTGCTTCGAATGAAAGTACTGAAACTGAAAAATAAAACAAAGGAAATACATTCGTGTAGTTTTAGGAATCCTTGGATGTGAAAGCAGTGAAAAATGATAGCTGTGATGCTGCAGCATTAAAATAAATATTTACATAGCTTTAAACTAATGAATTACTTCCTTGGTTTAGTGTTACATCATTGGTAACTTAGTTTCCAGCAGTATAAGGTATTACTGACAATGCTGTCCCAGCCATCAGTCTTTCAGCCAGTTACCTCATGTTTAAAGTGCACTGGCACAAGCAACAAGGTGCTGTACCAAGCCACCTCTCCAAAACCAGTCAGCCTCTCATTCTTTTGGAAGGAAAAAAAAAGAAAACAATCTGCTCAATTCTTGTTAATTACATTGAACTTTGGTTACTTAAAGTAACACTGTAAACAGTGGGCCCAGTTCACAATCAGATAACATGAACTAATTCTATTAAGGTCAGGAGAAAGCATTGTTTAAAGAAAAAAAAAGATTGCTACATTGTCATCCTGCAGCACCAAACACAATAGTGCTCAGTTTTGGACTCTTTCAATTAGAGCACTATTTTCCAACGCGAATGAGGACAGGTCTAGTAAATGCAGATGAGTTACATTTTAGAAGGTTTCAAAACATACTGACATAGTGGTTTGAAGCAGAGTCAATAGCGCCAGTGATTTTTTTAATTTATTTTTTTTAGGTAGACATTAATTACACAGGTATTGCTGTGAACCAAGCCCATTGTCTAAAGGAAGCACTTTTCTTGCCAAATTAAGCCTTTTTTTAAGAACATGTTTTCATAATGGATTTGAATAGCCGCTGTGTAAGTTATTAAAATCACGTGTCTTCCTGCTTGCACTTGGTACCAACAAAAAAAATGGATAAGCATGCAGTAAAACATAGTGTCATTTAGAAAATAATGTGTAAAAAACCATTCAGTATCTTATATTAAAGCATTTACACTGCATAGGCATTCATATAAGGATATAGTATAATAAAACTCATCAAATATACAAGCATGCAGCAGTTGCCTTATATTCACAGTTCTAGAAATGACCACACATTGATTTCCTCAAATATAAATTGGATTATCTAAAATAGATTTTGCAGCCACTCTCCTTTGTAGTGGCAAACTATGTTCTCCTGTGCATTGCAGATACTGACCTATATAACAGGCCTAAGCTATGCTGCTATATTGTAGACATCTGTGATAAATACGGTGTTTTGAAAGAGGAAAGGTAATGAGAAGTTATCCATACTTCTCATAGTAGAACTCAGATACTACGCAGTGCTTGAATTTAACAAAATATAGAAGCATATTTATTGTATTCTCCTTAGAGAGTAACACTGCAACCTTGCCACATATCTAGCTACTGCATAAGCTGGCCATGCAGTTTTCAAAATAAGTTTAGACAAATTTTTCTATTTGCTATTTTATTCCATCAGAAGAGGTATAGTAGTAATCTTATATAGTACATATCCTTCTTGCTCTGCAAACTTCACAAAGGAATCTTGCTACTTTTAATTAGTGTAGGGAAATACAGTGCAGTGCAAAAGTCACACTCAAGAGATTAAAAATATTTTTGCGGAGAAGTCTTCTATCTTCATTTACTCTTTTGAAGGTGGTGGCATTATATGTGATGGTGAGCTTGGACCATATTAACTGTCACAAGCTGACAGTACCCAGATTAGATCCCCTCTATGGCTGAATGCCGCCCGGAGGGTAAAGCTGAGGTCAGGTGGCTTGAAGTTGTCTGTGGTTTTGACTTGCTTGGTATTGTCTAGCTTGGCAGGTTAACCTGGTGCGTGACTCCAGGACAACAGCGGACAAAATAGCTGGAGGCAAGGCTTGTGTTGGTTGTGCAAGGTCTGCAAAATTGGGCTCTAGCTCCTGATACAGGCTCCAGATATGCCAAGATGAAATCGGATTGAGGAGTGTGACTTAAAACCCTTCCCCTGTCCGGGTATTTTTCCAGTAATGCCTGCATTCTGCGTCTGCCCTGACTCCCCTTGTCTTCGTACAGAGTAATTTGTGTGACTTTAAACAACATGTGCGTGTACTTCCTTCTTCGGAGCACTTCAGGTAAAGCTAGAGGAAGTAACCTTGTACGATGTTACAGCACCAACGATGCAAGTTGCAGGGATTCATCCCAGTGTACAAGGGATGCAAGGAATTCAGAAACAGCGTGTAGGAAATCACTTGAAAAGGAAGGAGACAAAAGGCAGAGGGGGAGATAACGGAAACATTTGCCAATGAAAAAGGGGAATGAGGAGAGGGAAGAGAGAATTGGGGCAGTGGTTGCTGTTCTCTCTGTGTGAGGGGAAAAAAGAAATATAATCCTCTCTGGAATGTTTCGTTCAGAGAGAAACATTGCCCTTTGTTTTTAAAAAACGTGAGCTTTGGCACACATGTAACGTGGGAATGAAAAGGTGAGGAGATGGCTTTGGTATGTGCTCTCAGAAACTGTTACGGTACTGTACTTCTATTATGTGGCCAGGAGTTTGCTTTTGTAGGTCATTATTCTGAGTCTCTTTATGTGTGCATATTCCTATTTTCTCGTAAAGGCTCTGTGGCCCTTCCCAGAAAGAGCTGCACTATTTCCTGTCAGTCTTATTTGAGTAGGACAGCAGTGGAACAAGTCATTGTACTAGAGATGTTCCAAGCTCTTCTGTCACAGATGCTTGTTTTTCCTTTGAGAATGTGTTTCTGTGCGTATGTGTGTGGGGAGCCTCAGCTCTGTATTTGGACTCTAATATGAGGACATTCAGAATCTGAGATGGATATGGGGTCATCTGAGTGCGTTTATTGTGTCAACTGGCACTTGGAAAATGAGCTTACAGTTTATTTTGGTTGCCTTGCTTGCTGCCACGTGTTACTTTTCTGCCTTTCTCTAGATTTGTTCACTGAGATCTCTGTGGTGACATCTGAAGGCACAAATGCTGTGAGAAGTGACTGTTAATTCTAATGAGTATTTGGCAACAGGGTCTGTATAAATACACACAGACCTCCATTTTTTTTTTTTTTGCATGCCTTTTAAGCTGTATACATCCATAGATGAACATAAGACTTTGAATGCTGAAACCTTTGTACAACATATCAAAGCTGGTGCTTCACAGATTCTTCAACTGCAGCTCTGTCATATTAAGAGCAGCGGTTAAAATGTGGCAACTGTCCACAAATGTAACAAACAGCATTTTGGTTTATACCTTTCCACTTCTTAATTAATCTGAGGTACTGCACTAGCCTCTCATTCCTTTTCCATTTTACATTTATTTTTTTAAATGTTGGCAAGAATGAGAATGCGTTCCGGTTTTGATGCCGATTTCTTGTGCATTTTAATATTTCTACTAGGTTCTTTGGGTTCCTCATCGCATCTGCCATTCCTTGTTCTTTCCACAGGGAAAATTCTTATAACGTAGTTTGGAAATGTCTTTGAAGAATCTGGAGATCATTAAAAGCAGATGTCACAGCTGCCATGAGTATAATGAGGAGGAAGAAGAGGAGCTCTCCTGAAAAGCCTGACAATAAGAAGGTGGTACTAAGCTGTGAGCCCCAGGTTCCCACAGGTAGGCTTCACCTTTGAGAATTAATAGAAGTGGATGTGTAAGATCTCTGCTTCTTCTAAAAACCTTATCAGCTCTGTTTCTAGTAGCAATCTGGGACATTACCTGAGGAGACAGTGCATTTGCCATTTTTACCTGCCTCTTCCACCCCTCTCACAAAGGAAAAAAAATGAATTCAGTTCCTAAAGACAGGAGGCGTTTGACCTCTTGCTTTTTCATGCTCAAGTTGGCCGCACATTTCAGTCATTACAAATCTGGTTGTGTGGTAAATAATGGTTTACGGTAGAATAAATGAGGATGCCAGAATAGGTATTTGTATCACCAGAAGAACCTCTGCCCTCATTTAAAGTTTGCCAAATGTTCTCCCTTCTGCAATCTCTTTTTTTTTCTACCAGATTTTGCCTGTGTGTCTCTCTAGGTGAAGAATTATGTGAGGCACCTGGAATTACGTGCTTGACCTCCTTTATTGTACCTTTTCTAGCATCACGTTTGAGGCATCTCTCAAAGGGCAAAAGCAGTCAGCAGTTCTTAGAAGCAGTGGGTGACTACAAATACTCTGCTGCTTAGGCAATGACAAAAAAAAATCTAGACAGGGTTGCTGAAGAAGCAGGAGACAGTGAAGAGGATGAGTGAGATTAGAACAGCCCTCTGACCTTTAAAAAGAAACCAGCTGCCACTTCCAGAAGCATCCTGCTTTCCTGTCAAGTTTCAAGAAAAGCATTGAATACAGGTAGTGTCATCTGAAGGAACACAAATAAGGAAGAATGTGGAGTAATTGAACACTGAGCAAACTCACTTGAAAACATTTGTTAGCAAGTCAGTCAATAAAATGTTGTTCCACATGCTTCCATTTGAAGAGCTTCTCATTTTATGTGTTACATGTGGTCTTGCTTAGACAAAGCTAAATAGAATGGTGCATGCCTTTTAATCTTTAGCATAAAGATTTCTTCCCCATTAAGTCCCTCAAACTTACATTTGAATGTGAATTCCAGCTAAGTAATTTATGAACTTTATCATTATTACCACTAATAATGATATTACTTATCATATTCATTATTACATATCATAATCATTATTACCACTATTCTGTGGGCTTTTTTTTTCCATTTGCCTGGGAAATTTGTCAGATTTCATTGTCTGATACTTATGCTTAGTTTTCACCAGCTGACAGAATGGGATCTGTCAGACTTGACTATATTTGTGTATATAGAGAACATATACAAATGTTGCAAGTGACATGAAATTAGTAGGCATGTGCTGTGTTGTAAATCCTGGCTTATATAGCACTAGAAACTTGTAATGTACAACTTCTAACATACATCTGAAGTAATGCTTTGCTTCTCAGTACCTGCTACATATCCTTCTGCTAAGCATGTGTTTGTAATTATTAAAGGTTCCCTCCTCATTCTGAAAACAGTCATTTAGGCCAGTAGCCAGTCCATTAACTCATTCAGATTCAAGCTGGTTTGCACAAATTTTTGTCCATTCTTCCCTACCCATGTTACATTTTGTGCTGTTGCAGGAGGGACAGATGTTACCACGTGAGATGCGATGCCCGCTATGTGGTTTGCAGCTCCATCGCAATACATATAATTTGTGTTATTCTCATTTGTGGCCATGCAACATGAAGGAGCACAAAATAATGGAATGCTCTGGAATGCAATAGTTGTTGTCCCTTTTATTATATTTTCTTCTATTCTGTAGCCTGAATCAGCCATCAACCTTATTTCTGTTCTTAAAGGGAAAATTACCATGTTCATTTTACAAGATTAAAAAGATTTATTGAGTCTTGCTGTAAAATTGCAGTGTAGGATTTGTTGTGAACAAAATAGAGCTGACGCCTTTGACTGCAGCAGAATAATTTGCAGCCAGAATTGAACTGCACTCTTAAATGAAATAGGCTGCAGTAGCTTGATTTTTGCCCTGCATGTATGTTGAATTTTGGGGAAAACTTACCCTTAGAGTGTTAATGCAGTGGTAGCATATGCATATTGAATAGAAATGTCTCTTCATGAAAACCCAATTTAAGTCACTGTGTTCAGCCACTCGGTACAGCTGGATTCTTCGTTCTGATTCTCTGTAAATTCTTGATCTCGAGATAATTCAAACACACAATTCTCACAGACTTTTCCCTTGAAGCCCACACAGGAAATGCAATACAGTGCTCCACTCCATTACAAGAGTGGAGTTTCTCTACTGACTTCAGTATCCACAGAGTGTAAAGCACGCAAGTTCTTTTCTTGTCTAAACTATTTTGAACAAGGTCTCTTTCACACGCTAGTTTGGCAAGCTTCTAAGGCATTTGTGCAAAGTGATGATGAAAGAGCAACCTGATTCAGCATTGAGAAATTCATAAAATAACATCCAGCAGTAATTAAAGTGAAAAACTACATGTAAGAAAAGCAATCACCCTACAGCGTCAGTTGAGCTACTGTACTCTGCAGTGGAATATGCTTACTGGTGCCTTCAACTCAGGAGGTATCATTGTGAATTTTATGTATACCAAGGATTCATTCTGGTTTTTACATACATTAAATTGGGTCAACAGTGATTAAAAAACATGAAAATATATATATATGTAGAGAAAGGATAAGAGTGGAAGAAAAACACAGTGCCAGAAATTACGATCTGGAAACATACTATACATGTAGTCAGTAACTTTGTATTAAAAATGAAGAGTTAGTTAATTTTGAAGCCCAAATTGGTTTTAAGATAACTTAATGCTCTCCATAAGGCTATTTTCAGGAGTCAAGTGCATGATATTCAAGATGGGGATATTTATAAAGGACTTCAGTTTGAAGAACTGGAATAGCCAGCTGATGTCTTTGCCATCTTGATGAGAAAGCCTGCACTGTTTTCAGTAAGTACACACTAAAGTCACAAAAAAACCCCTATAAATTCTTTGTCTGGATTTTCCCTTGAATTAGTGTTAAATGGCAGGTAACATTCTCACACAGCTGTTTAGTTTTTATGTATGCAAAGCTCAACAAAGTAAAGCAGTAGAATTTGGGTAGCTAGTAGCATAGCCAATAATGAGTAGGTCTTAAAAGTAGCATTCTGAGGCCTTTTCACTTTTTTTTCCTCAAGCTTTCCTCTGAACCACCAGCAGAGCTTGGGTTTATGGGAAGTTTATGTAAAACTTGGTAGAGCACAGCCTCAGATTCAGTTCAAAGATGCTTTTTTTGTTTGGGTGTTTTTTGGGGTTTTTGGTTGGTTGGTTTTTTTTTTTTTTTTGGTTTCTTAGAAAAAGGTGAGGAGAAAAACTTAAATCTGTCCCTGTCAGGGCACATCTATGGCTGTTGTGCTGTGGCATGTGATCCGTGCTTTTCTAGTCTTCGAAGAGACGGTGAGAGTAGTTGTGGATACTAGTTCATGCTTCAGGCAGAAAAAAAGTGGTAGCTGGCCCACAGCAACCTGAGACTTAACCTGCAAGATTTGTAAAGTAGCCACTGTGTGGTTTTTGGACTTCACCCTGTGATTACAGGAAATTGTGGTTATGCTTTTGATATCAGCCAGGTGTTGGGGGAATTCAGATTTTATTAATTTTTACAACATGACAGGACAAATAACTCTGTTGTGGATTAGTTGATAATGAAGACAGAACTTGTGAAATTTAGTTATGGAACTAAGTTTGGATGAAGATGCTCAGGTGTGGTTGTGCTTGTGGTTTGGACCAATATCCTCACATTCCATTTTTGTCTTTTTGTGACTCTAGTTTTATGTACTAACCTGTAAACATCACAACATGTAGTCTTCTTACTTAGCAGGTTTGCTGTACGCCTCAGTACTAGATTCAAGATCTTTAGCAGGACTTCATGTGAGGAACAGTGAAACTAAAGCTTGTATTAATAAGGCACTAGTAAATGTTTGCAGCAAACAACGGTTACAGTCTATATTCTGTAAGAATAAAGCCGTTCTGTTTAGAAAATTGCCTTTTAATATGACAGAGTTACCAATGCCAGTTAGAAGAGGGTTAGAGAAAGTGCATCTTTTGGATTCGGTCTGTGAGAAACCACTGAATGCAAACCCCTGTTAAGTTTGGAAATAGCCTGTGCAGTGGTGATACTCAGGAGAGCTAAAGCAAGAGGAAACGGGGTCTAGATTCGGAATGTGAAATCACTGTAACGGATTTGCTCCATATTTGTTTACACTAGTAGAAGGATCTGAAGCCAGAATTGAGGCTGCTGTGGCAAATCCAGTTAAACAGTAATAGTGCTAACCCAAAACAAATAATTGGCTGTAATCCCCTTAAATGGCTTCAAATATTTTTAATTTCCTACTTGCTGAAGTCCAAGGATGCACTTTGTCTTTTGGCTAATGTAACAGACCAAAGCCTTCTGTACTGCTTTGGAGCTGCTGCCATTCTAAACGATTATTAAAATACCAATCCATACTTTATACCAAATGAAACTCGAGTCTGCCTGCTGTAGGATGACTGACCGTTACTTCACATCAAAAGTTGTTCAAAAGCCCCCAAACTCTTCCATTCATAAAAACAGAACGTACTGCCACTTAAAAAATGTACTTTTATGTATCAGTTCTTTCGGAGGGGGTCCATTGCAGCACCAGCATTTATTTATCCAGCCAATAACAATGCATTTGCAAACTAATGGATCTGGTTAATCTTGATAATTGTATTTCCCTAGGATCTGTCCAGTAAAACTACATCTGAATCATTCATTTGGTACGCTACATGGAAGGTCAGTGGTAACTCCGCAGTCTGATTTCAGCACCAAATCCTACTTTGTAAACAGACAGCCTGGCTTTAGCATCTGACAAATGTATGTTCCACTCAGATCCTACATTATTTGTACAAGATGTCATATAAAAAACACATTTCTAGTATCCATAATGCAAGAGGGAAAAAAATGACATTGGTTCATTCTTGTATATTATTGCCATCAGGTGCTACAATTAACAACTCTGGACAGTAGAGGGTTTTTTGGTTGTTTGGGGTTTTTTTGGATCTTATGTAAAGACTTGGTATTAAGTTTATCTATCTCAGACTTCAAGGTCACCCATCCATGGGGATCTCAAAAGCTTTCCAAATATGTCAGCCAGCTTTTAAAAATGTGGTGGATTTTTCATTTGTTTGGTTTAGGATTTTTTTTTTTTTAAGCTTTGCCTCATAAGACTAAATTCATTGGTAGTATAACTCAGCTGAAATTTTCACCAGAAATTAATCTGGACTAATATTTATTTCTTAAAACAAAACAAAAAAACCCCAACAAGTAAATGAAGTGCTGGAGATGTCTCTCCCATACTTGCTATACGTATTCTAAATTCTATACAGAAGAAAGAAAATAGGTAAATTTCTCTTCACAAAGATCTTTCCTTCATAGCAACTCAGGAAACTTTAGATATTTGTTTCTTATATGAATGTCAGAAAACGTGCTTTTCTACACGTGCATGGGGATGCTAATCATAACTGGCATGTGTTTATCTGAATATTAGAAAATATTGAGCATTAGAGCTGTGCAGTAGAGCATTAGAGTCTTTTCTGTAAAAGTTGACAACTTTAAATATTTTTTACGTCATTATTTTCAGTAAGATGATGTAAATTCTTGACAATTGCAAAAGAAACACGTTCTTTTTCAAAAGTTGCCATTTGCAGTCATAATGAGTTGTGTGGTGTGTCTCTGGCTGGCACTTTGAAGTTGTGCATATGTTACCTTACTAGAATTCCTAAGCTGTGCTTACTTTAAAATAAATTAGGACCTTTTTTTAACTTGTAAATGAAAGCTGGGGTTTGAAAGTCAAGGTGGGTTTTCAACTTGTTCTTAAGATTAAAACAGTACATTGGGACATGGTTGGTTTTCCTTCCCTGTTTGTCCACCGCTTTTGACGTGTGCCTTCAGTAAGGTACAGCCAGGTGGGAAAAGTCTGCATTTTGGAAAAACTTCTGTGAATATTTAACAAAATGCAGAATGCTGTTTGCTTTCATGTCCATAGTCCTTCAATAGAAGCCAGAGGGATAGCAATGAAATGTTGTTATTATTAAATTAAGCTATTACAGCTGGCTAGTGAAAAATCTGTTGTAAA